>OY292417.1:2657500-3242261 GCA_958496275.1 Zele albiditarsus
TTTCTCATATCTTTCCTTTTTTTTGCACACACACACACACACACATACAAAAAAGAGAAATTGAATTGCACTAACGAATGACAATTGTCCAAAATTTGCATACACACCAGGAAAAAAGAAAAACAAGCACAAACCTGTTTGAAATATCATTCAAAATTCAAATTAAAAATTCACTTCAACCACCCCCACACACACCCCATATACACACTAACACTAACACAATTCTCCATTTCCCCCCATAAAAAATTCCACCACATAAACAATTAAATACCAGACGAAAATCCCTCAAAAAAAAAAAAAAAAAAAAAAAATTCACAACACAAAAATTAATTTTCGTCATAATAATTATCACAAACAAATTGTATAAATAATATATTGTCATATTATAAATATTGTCTACAACACTATCACTATTAATTGATCAATTATTAATTATTATCATTACTATTTTTATTATTATAAAGGAGAATGAATAAATGTGCTAAAATTGTTTGCCAAACTGAAGAAACAAAACAAATTAACATATATATATATATATATATCTCTATCAATTAATGAATTAACAAACAAACTAATTTATTAAATCAATTAATTAATTAACCCCCCCCCCCCCCCCCCTCCATCTCTCTCCCCACGCGTGTTTCTCCACAATTAACAATTTTGTATCAAACGATAAACTGTAAATTGCAATCGGTACAAAAAAAAAAAAAATAACAAATGCAAACTTCTATAAATACAATTTGTATTCACAAATATATATATATATATATATTAAATAGTAATAAAACTAATTGAAAATGTTGATATAGGAGAAAATAAATAATTGAAATATATATAGAACAAATAAAACAAAACAAAACAACATCAATACAACACAATAATTTATATTTAAATATATTCAACGAGAGTTATAGACAAATCAATTTGAAATGCAAAAACACACAAAGTGAATTTGTGGATCGCGAGAAGAAAAATTAAAAGAAACAAATAAAAAATATAATGTATACTAATAATAATGATAATAATAATAATAATAATAATTGTGAAGAAAAAAATGATATGAAAGACACACACGTACTACCTCACCAGACACCTAATATATCTCAACCACAAGACTGATTTTAAATTAGTATTCCTAATAAATAAGAAGAAGAAAAAGAAAAGAAATGAAATAAAATAAAAACTAAAAAAAAAAAAAAAAATTAACAATGATATAGATAATAATGAAATAAATTAAATTTAAAATTGCGTGTTAATAGTAAAATAATAAATAAATGAACAAATAAAAGAAAATGAAATAAGATAAAAAAAAAAATGAAAAAAAAAAAAAAAACAAACACCAACGAATCAAATGCAAAATTGACAACCGGGGGTGATATTACATCATTTTTCTACGACTATTGTCACTCTAGTGACAAATAAAAAACAAAAGTTTAAGAGTTGAATAAATATTGCAAATTAATTCCATTCCAATTTTCACTTGGAATAAACATTAAAGTAAAACAAATCAAATAATTATGTATCTTAATATTTATCATCAATTTATTATAATGACTATTATTATTATTATTATTATTATCATTATTATTATCATTATTACTATTATTATTATTATAAATGAATATTAAACACAGTGTAATAGTAATAATTGACTCGTACGAGAATATTTTCATTATTAAAAAAAAAAAAATAAAAATGGACTGTTTCAAATTGTCTCTTTAATATTATTTATTTTTTTTTTTTTCATTTCACCCCCAAAAAATTCCATGAAAAATTAAATCCCCCCACCCCCCCCCCCTTTCCCCTCCACCCTCCTTTCCCTCCACCCTCTCCTCTCCCCCATTCACCCTCCCTGCTCTCTGCATTAACTCGGAAAAAAAAAAAAAAAAAGAAAAATGCAATAAATAGATTGAAAATAATGAAAAATCATGCAACAAGGCGCATTTTCCAAGCGCAAACAATTTTGATGAATTTTTATACGAGTGTAGCTGTAGAGGACAAGAAAAAAAAAAAAAAAACAAACTACGGAAAGTCCTTGTGAACTCTCTCTCTCTCTCTCTCTCTCTCTCCCTCTCTCTCAATCGTCTGGCTTTTTTTTTCTTTTTTTTTTTTTTTTATATACATGTCGCGACCTGCATTCAGCTGTCGTCATTGAATCCCAGTTTCCAAAAAATCGAGAATTCAACGCGGACGCCACGTGCAGGGGTGTTTCAATACGTATGTGCACTCTCTTATATATATATATATATATATGTGTGTGTGTGTGTGTGTGTATTTATATACACGTGTGTGAGGTAAGAAAAAAAAAAAAAAAAATAGTGTACGTGAGTTGCAGAAGAAGAGAAAAAAAAAAAAAAAGAGAGGAGAAAGAGAAAGAAAGGAGGAAATAGATAAATAGAGGGAGAGAGAGAGAGAGAGAGTGAAATGACACAGTGACACATTATGTTTTAATGTTGGTGCACATGGCGGCAGATGTATCATCATACTTTTATTCATGTTTTTATTGAACAACTATATTTATATATAAATATATTTATAAATAAAATTGATATTTTTTCATATGTATTGTTTGATTTGGGAAAATTTTCGTTGCTGACAAATAATTACGTATTTTTTTTTTCTTTTTTTGTGGGCGAATTTTATTTTGGGGTTTTTGAGGGCGGTGGGGGCAGGGGGGGGGGGGGGATTATTGAAAAGTGGAAAATTATAGAGGGGAATTGAGAATGGTGAAAAAAAAAAACAAAACAAAAACAATTATTTCCACATAAAAATTCACGTGAATTTAAAAACCGATATACTGATATAAAATTACACACATTTGACACACACACACACCAATTTTCAACTGATAATTCAAATAAAATATTTTCCAATTCACCCAAAATCTCGTGAAAAAAATTATACGACAATATTTGAAATAATGAGAGATAAAAAAAAATTATTTTTCAACTATCTATCCTGTGTACATGTATATAAATATATATATATATATATATATATAAAATGTATGTGTGTTTGATGCTGACGTGTGCTTGCCACGCGTCTTCCTGCCCAACTTTGAGCTTCCATATATATATATATATATATATATACCTATCCCACAATATTATTTCTCTCTTTCATTTTTTTTCCTCTCCACCTTTCCTTTTTTTTTTTCCTCTCTCATGATTTTTTTTTTAATCTGTCAGTAAAGGGGGCCGGGGATTTAACGTATAGAGAAAACGATCACGGATATGAAATAGAGAAAAAAAAAAAAAGGAAGAGAAATAATAACGCGTGCGTTAGAAAAAAAAAAAAAAAAATAAAAAAATAAAAAACAATTTTCCAATGATAAATCAATTGACAATTATTCTTTTTATTTCTGTTTTTTTTTTTTTTTTTTTTTCTCCCACCCCGGATAAATAAATTAAATAAATTTTAGTCCCATTCTATATTTGTAGAGTCAATCAGTTGTTGAGGTAGAAAAAAAAAAAAAAAAAAAAAAGAATATATATATATATTTATATATGTGTGTATATAGATGAGTTTAGGTATATCCTAATTATACAGCACGCGTCAAATAAATGGGGGCCTATTTCTACGAAAGGATCGTTCAAGGAGCAATTCTCTCACTCTATTGCATTCAATCTATCGCAGTCTTTTCGCAAAATTTCGATATATCTATTCCGCATTTATTTCCATTTCTTCTTCCTTGTTTCATTATTTTTTTTTTTTTCTTTCCTTTTTTTTTTTTAAACCATCAATTCACCCCTCTCTGTCTTCAACTTTACTCCACTTTAGTGTGGCCCCAGGGATGATGATGATGATGAGAGAGTGACCATATGGCGAATCCTTTTGGCAAAATGCCGACTAATATAACTTCCCAATATCCCGTCGAATATATATATATATTTACACACACACTCGCTATTTGGGTCTATCTTTCGGTTTAAATCACCAAAGACATACTAGCGCACACGACAGGTGGATAGTGAAGTCAAAAATATATTTGAAAACGTTATTTTCGTTGCTGTAAATAAAATAGTTGGAAAGTTGAAAACAAAAGGAAAAAAAAAAAAAAAAAAAAAAATTAAAATATTTTCTATTGCAAAACTAATTTTAAAATTGTTGGAAATCATTTCTTTTTTTTTTTTTTTTTTTTTTTTTTTTTTTTTTTCGGGTGAAATATTAAATAGTAGAAAAAATTTATCATGATATTTGGTGAGAAAAAATATTGAACGATATCTTATCCGAAAGAAAAATTGTTCGTGTAATGAAAAATGAATTATCAATCACACACATTGAATGACAAAAAAAAATATGAAATTATTAATCAATAAATACTATTGTGTCTTTAAAATTTATTGTCAACAATATGAAAGTAAATTCTTAATTATATCCAACGATAAATTACGATAAGGATGAAAGTAGAAAAATGAAATTCCATCGATAAATAAATTAAAAATGCGATATAAAATAGATAATTAATCACATTAAACGAAAAAAAGTAACAGAAATTAATCAAAAAAATGGTGTTCAATTAAAAAATAAAATTAACACCAAACCACATGGATAAAATCAAATGAATATATATTTGCCATCATAAATAAAAGTTCTAACAAACAAAATAGAAATAATTCAATACTCAAACGTTGAAATGAATTAATTCAATTTTAAAGAATTAAAATTAATTTACTGATATACATATTTACATGTACTCGTATGTATCATATATATATATTTATGTACACGTTCAAGTGTTAACACGATTAGTAAACCAGGTGGAATGTCGAAGAGGGCATAGAAGAGTATAGAAAACCTCTTAAGAGAGATGCTCATATAATTCCCGCCATCGTGTAAATTAGTAAGATTTAAAGCCGATAATTTTTTCTTAAAACACCACACACAAACACACACACACACACAAATATATATCTATATATATTGAAATTTTATTTCATTTCCACATTTTTCACCTGCTTTTCCGTCACCACATCCGCATCTTGCCCTTTTCCTTCTTCCCTTCCTCTATTTTTATTCTACTTTTATATATGTATTATACATTTCACACTTATCCCAAGCGAAATCTTTTTTTTTTTTTTCCTTTCCTCCATTCTTGACTTTACTTTATTTATTTTCTTCTTAATGTATACACAAGCAACACCTTATTTTCTCTGTTTTTCATTCGGCAGGTGCTTTTATACATACGAATATATTTATATATACATTACTTTATGAAAGAACTTTCTTGTTAGTGAACGCAAAAACGTGTCCAAACCTGTTAATAAAAAAGTCGTTATACCCAGAATTAATTTATTTCTACATTATAAAATAATTATAAACGTCACAATGATTTAATTCAACTTGCACATAATTCACCCCCATAAACAAATCATGCAGTTGAATAATTGAATAATAAAAAACTACCCCCATCAACCAAAACAACAACAATAAATAAATTAACAACCATTCCAATCATCACCCTGCATTTCAATTCAACACAAATAAAATATTAACTAAATAAAATAAATAAATACAACACAATGCAAAACAAAATCCACCCCTATTGCCATGTCAATTTTAAAATACCCATAAATTGTTAAAAAAAAAAAAGAAATACACCAACGATTTACAATAAGAAGCGAATAGAAAAAAAAAAACTTATTCAAAGATGCTGACGTTTTACATTTTCCTCATTATATCGCTCATATATATATATACACGTCACCCTGTATATCTATACATACAAAAAAATATATATCAGCTTGTCGCCGGGAGTAATATTAAAATTCTTGGACAGACAGGAAGAATCGAACGTTAATGGTGTATATATACTATATACATGCCATTGTCAAGAGTCAACGCGACAATCTCGTTAGTGAAAAAAAAATTCTCAATAAATAAAAAATAAATAAATTATCATTTTTTCTTTCGCTTTCACATATTTACATCATTCTCTCTTCTGTTATTTTTTTTTTTTTCTTCTTACTTTTTCATTGTCAGAAGACGTTCAAGCACACAATGTACAGAATTCGGACTGGGTTCGCGAGACCGAGGGATAAATAAAAAATATATATATGTATATATAAAGAGAACTTGAGTTGCTATAGAAACACTAATTCCGTCTCTGTCTCGCGCGCGCATTCTAAGCTATATAGGCCCTGGGTTGAACGGGGTATATATAAGGGGTGAAAAAAATAGCGAGGGTGAAAAAAAAGTGTGGGGGGGACAGCAGCACCCCCGTCAGTGTGAGCGAGACAGTGATATGAATTTTTTTTTCCCTTAGCTCACTAACTCTCTCGCACTCACTATCCCTCTATGCCTGACTCAAATAAAAAAAACGGATCAATATTAACTCTTTTTTTCCTTCGTGAGGGTGGTGAATCTCTATCTCACTTTTTCTACGGTGTTCTAGATAGGGGTAGAAATGGAAAATGCCCGGAGAACTGCCGCACTATATAACCCCTGCCAACTCTATACCCTTAAAAAACGCTGCGTCCCTTTAATGTGAAACAAAGAAAAAAAAAAAAAAAAAAGTTTCGTGAATTTTTGACAGCGAAAAAAAAAAAAAATTCTTTTTCAATATTATTTGCGGTGGTGAGTGGGTGGATATTTTTCATTTTATGATTATCAAGGGGATGGAGATAATGAAGAATTATAATATTCCATTAAATTAAGGGTTGAAGTGTTGATAATTATTTTCTCGTCAATTTTACGATGTGAAAAATTGTTTCTTTCTTTTTTTCCCCCCCCCCCCCCCCCCCCAGGTTAAAAATAATTTTTCGATAATTTTTTTTTTTTTTCTTCGGCAAGTCCGAATTTCCGGGGCCGCTGTCCTTGACTTCCGGAGTACACGAGGCATTCGTCGCAACCCCTTTGAGGTACGCGCGCGCGCGCGCGCGTGTTGTCCATGAGTAGGAAAAAAAAAAAAAAAAAAAAAAAACGAGAAGGAGATAAGAGCAAATCCACACTGCGCAAGTATAAACAGGCATTGCCATGGTAACACGTACACATCACGTACAATTGCCGAGGCGGAACTGCGTGATTTCATCTCCCAATTTTCCTCTCGCTTCTATTCCTTTTCTCCTCACTTCATTGATGTACAATAGAGAAAAAAAATGGATAGCCTTGAAAAATTACGAATAGAAAAATCGAAAAGTGAACACTGGCATGAAAAATCTGACGCAACGTATCCTACAAAATTAAAAAAAAAACCACCCCCCAATAAATAAAATCATCCCCCAAAAAAAAAAAAAAAATGTTAAATACAAAATAAAAAATTTCTCAATCACAATAACAATAACAACTATAATGAGAAGGTGTACACCCTCATTTCATACACGTTTTTCCCCATCCCTCTCTCTCGCACTCTTTCCCTACTATTTCATCCCTCCAATATGGCTGCTGGAGCTACATTACGCCTTGCTTAATTACACCAAGATACTTTTCCCTCAAGCATATATAAATATATATCTATATACACATCCTCATATATATTTACCCCGAAGAAGCAAAAGTGGAGGGTTGTAAAAGGGAGGGATGAAAATGGTCGAGGGGGGTTGAAGGAAAAGCTTCGTCGTTGGACGACGTGAAAAGCGGAAAGAAAGTCGGTGGAGAAAAATGCGCCCAAGTATAGAAAGGGATGAAAATAAGATGGAGAGACGAAGGGGTGACGTGAGGGAAGGGATGTATATAGTGTATTCTCCCCTTTTATTTTGCCGCCTTTATGTAGCAACTTTCTCTCTTCTCGGACCCTTTATACCAAGACGCAATGGCGCACCAACGCGCGCAAGATAAGACGAATCAGAAGGGTCGAACAATTCGCGTGGGGTTGCGATGTAATAAGGGGGTGGTGAGGTTGAATAAGAGATGGGTGGTGGCTAAATTAATTTGCCAAGGATAAACAATACGCGCGCGAAAGAATTTATATCTGTTGGTTTCTTCCAGTTTTTTTTTTTTTTTTTTCATTCCTACAATATGAACAATTTTTAAGGGATGAAATGGAAATTTTTAATTTTATCGATGAAACGTAACTTTGAATATTCACCTATAAAAAAAGCGAGACGTGAAAAAAATATTTTTTATCCATTGTCGCCCTTAAAAGATTACTAAGGGATGGATTGAGCGAATTTTCATGAAAAAAATTCATCCAATGAAAATTCGGTAGATTATTTGAATGCAGTAATGTGAATGCGGGTTACAATGGAAGAAAAAAAAAAAAAAAAAAGACAGATTAATCAAACCTCTAACGATATGCCACCCCCTTGAATTTTCAACCCTTACTACGACTGAACGGAGAGAGAAAAAAAATGAATAAAAAAACTGCTACATACGTTGTGCATTAATCAAGTCACACTGTGTATGCAAATGTGAATGCCAGAGCATCGAACAAAAAAAAAATCCATACCCTATCAAACGAGGGGTTGAAAGCGTAGGCGAGAAAAAAATAAAACGAAAATAATTTTTGAACATGATGATAAAAAATATATTTTATTTCTCCTCCCACACGAATATCTATATATTTTTTTAATCTCTTCCCATATCCACCCCACTAAAAAATTCACCTCCAAACTGACCCCTCAAAACCACCCTGTCATTCAAAAAAGGTAGCACAGGGGTTGAATGAGAAGTTGTCAAAAAAATATACATGTAAATGTATATGTCCTCTCTACCAAAAAAAAAAAAAAAAATTCACCCACAGTGAATTGCTTGTCCACTCGTCCGTGCTTATTCCCAAAAAAAAAAAGAGAAAAAAAAAGAAGAAAATATATTTTATATACATATATTTATTATAGCATCCCTAAAGATGGCAGGAAAGAAAATTATAACATCCCCTGTGCGCCTGGTTTGTGACACATATCTCCTCCACGTAACCCACCGCACAAGACATATTCCGAACGTGTTGAGACAGGTTCAAACCGTTATTTTTTCACGTGAAAATTTTCCATACATAAAACAGGAACAAATTATGTTCTATTTATAATCACAAACACATCTTCAAGGCAAAAATATACAAACTATTATTAACGCACGACAAACTATTGAAATTAGAGATTGCGAGGGGGGTTGTGCGGGGGTGGGGAAAAAAAAAATTGGAAGGAAACAAAGTGTGGTGGTTGAACTCTTTTTGTTCTAACATTATATCTTCTTTTTTTTTTCCAAATGTATAAGACACAAGGGAAAGGATTCGTCGACTACTATCCTGGATCCGCGGGCTCTAGGGGTTGAAAAAACTAAATTTCGGGGGTGCGGGTAATCGTGGGTGAGTCAGAGGTATATATATTTGTATATATGTATATACATATATTGAGGCGATAGGGTAGTGCTTTTTTTTTTCATCCTATTTTTTATTCCACTCTCTTCTTCCTTCTTCTTCACCCGCTTCAATTCTTGTGGGGTAGCTGCGGACTTTTTATCTACAGGGATTTGCAGCGCCACGGTCCGGTTGCACCCCTTTGCTATACTACCCCTTCACTACACTACCCTTTTATTTCTTTTTTCTCGTGCGTGGCCCAGGGCTTTTTTATTCCTACCATCGACCCACAACGTAGTGAAAAAAAAACCAGAGAATAAAATAAAAAGAAAAATTATTCATGAGATGCGCGCGCGCGCGCATGACGACGAATTATATATTAGTTGAAGGGTAAAATGTATTTTATTCTTCCTTTCTCATCTCATAGGGTGCAAAACTCTACGTATATGACCTATTTATACAACGCTAATATAAAAAAATTCGAACGAAAAAATTTTGATACACAATCATTTAATTTCATTTCATTCTCACCGAGACATAAAAAGCCAATTTTTTTTTCTCACCCCACCCAAGTGTAATCATCCCTTAATACAATAGAGTAATCTGTAAAATCGGATTGCATACCCCCCAATTCCACCCGCAAAGGAAACAAAAATAAATAATAGAAATAAAATATAGAATGACAAATTCGATGAATAACGAGTACTGACAATGCCATTTAACATTTTGTAATCAGGGTTGAGAAAAAAAAAACAAAATATGTATGTATGTAGCTAAACCAGCAGCAGCAGCAGAAGAAGAAGCAATATAGGGGTTGAAAAATGAACGCGGGGGGTGGCATTAAAAAAAAGAAACGTAGAAGTGTAAGGGGTGGAAATTTTCTCGTCTTACGAGAGCGAGAATGGAAAAAAAAGAAGAGAAAAAAAAATACTAGCAGGGTTGAAAGTAGAGGGAAAAAAAAATTCTTTCACCCCCTCAGCGGTATTTTATCTCACCCCCAGTGCGCTAGGGGTCTTAAGCTGTGACGTCCGTGAACGGGGCCCCACGTAATTTCGCTTAAAAACGTAATTAGTGTGCGTGAAGAGTGAGATGGGGTTGTATATACGGTGGTGGGTGGGATGGAAGACAGTGTGGGGATAAAAAAAAATATATAGGGTGAGTTGCAGTAGCGACGTGAAAAAAAAAAAAAAATCGTTACGCGAGCGCGTGGTATCGGACGCTTTTTTTCTTTCGTGTCTTAGAGGAATGGGGGGGGGGTTGATTTTGCCCAGGGGTTTCCACCCCTCACGGCCTACTTCCACCCTCGCATTTTCCTTTTCTCGTTTTTTTTTTCTCCCTTGCACTTGAAGAAATTACTCTTGGACTGTCCTGCAGATTTCATCCCTCCCTTATTCTCTCTCTCTCTCTCCCTCACTCTCTCTTCTCTTCTTTCACCCCACACGATCAAAATCTTCTGAGGGAGGGAGGTGGGGTGGGATGAAGAAATTGAGGATGAATTGGAAGATCGTCCCAGAGAGAAAACGTAACGAGAGCCGGAAATAAAAAATTGCCGGACGAAAGCATCCCTTATATATATATCCAAAAGTTGCAACGCTTGATTTTCCCCTGCACTTCAAGGGTTGAAAAAAAAAAAAACCAAAACCCCTTCACAATATTCAAATAAATGAAAAAAAAAAAAAATTTTAGCCAAAAAAAAAAAAATATCCAACCACTTTAATATCTATAAAACCAATAAAGTAAAAATATATATTCAGTGAAATAATTTTTAAAAACACGTGTTCTCAACCCCCCCCCCCCCCAACCCCTCCCTCCCTCCCTACTCCCTCATGGAATATTTAAGGGTGTTTTTGAAGTTGAGAAATCGTGTGTCTCGCAAATGTATCAACAAGACACATTGAGACACGTCAAAAAATTTTCGTAATATTTTAAGAACTTTTCACGCACCCTGTTGAAAAAAAAAGAAAACTCACAATCATCCCCGCGAGCAGCTCCCCTCAAACAAACCAAAAAGAACAAAAAAAGAAAAATACAACGCACACACAAAAAGATAATCGCGATGAAAATAAATTTTGTTAAAAGTGCCAAAGTGCCACCGGGCATAAATGTAAACAGGGCGAAAGAACGTGAAAAAAAAACAAAAACAAAAATGAAAAAGCACCTGACACCACAATATATACATTTATTCGCCTGGGGGTTGCATTTCACCCCCCCCCCCCCCCCCCCTCAATACACACAAAAAGTCTAAGACTCCTTTTAAACAAAAATCCTGTAAAAGATGGCGAAAAATAATTGTTTAAAAAAAAAAAAATAAACAAGAGAAAAATTTTCCTCGGACACTGTATCAATTTTCTAACAAATAGCCTCCAGTAACTGTGTTTTAAGAGGCGTGCACATAAGACAAATAAAACAAACAAAAATGATAAGGGATGAAGTTTTGCGCGTACAGTGTCGCGCATTTTCGTTTCCACACACAGACACACACACACACACAAATCGAGTTTACGTCTCTGAAGAAACAAAAGAAAATAAAAAGTAAAATAAAATGTTAAAAGTATCTACATATATATATATACATGAAGAATTGTAGGGGAATTGTGGGGGGTGGGGGTTTGAGGGTGATTTTAAAAGTACGACAGGGCATCTGATTACAAATTTATAAAGAAATAGATCTTCGTGTAACGTCTTTCGCGTTTCTGTTCCAAGTAAACGAGGCGTTGCGAGGAAAAAGAGAGAATAACAAAAAAAAAAAAAGTAGGTTTTTAGGGGCTGGATATTATTCCCCTTGTAGAGTAAGACAAAAAAAAAATTATATATATATATACAACGCAAAATTCACCCCCTTCATCCGCATTCACCAACTCGAGTTAGTAAAATAAGGATGAACTTGTATATACATACATATAAAATAAAGTAAAGAGAAAAAAAAGTTTATTTCTCTTAGTCCAAGGGGGTTGAAAAAAAAAAAAAAAAAAAATGGGTGGCGGTGTGAGTCTCGCGGCTGATTGAAGCGGGTAGGCAATGTTTAATTCAAAGAAACTGGAGACACGCCCCTGTATTGCTCACTATATATATATATATATATATATATATATAAACTCACCCCCAAAAACAAAAACGAAAAATTCTCGTCACATTTTTCTAAAACATCCATACACACACACACACAAACAAATCTAATGAGCAAAAGAAATGAAATACATTAACGTTCAGATGACTCCCAAAACAAAAAAATACAGCAGCTGTTAACATCCCTTAGAAAGGGTTGAAAATTAGCATAAACCGCCACAATTCCATGTCATAAATATCACCACACACCCGCAGTGCCTATATCTGTACCAAGAGAAGAAAAAAAAAAAAATCTCCCAACCCCCTATCCTCCCCCTAAACAAATTTAATGACTGGTTAAAAAAAAAAAAAAAAAAAACAAAACAAAATTGTCTCAAGTATCAAAAATATATTTTTAACCTTCCCCCCAACCCCCCAACCCCCAACCGCCCAACCCCTTCCGTCCACCAAATTGATGTGGAAAAATTGAAAACAAATGAGAATAGTAATGAAAATAGTTGAAAGTGAAATTGAAAAATTGTTACCAATGTAAATTTTGTTATCGAAAGTATTTGTTTGTTTTTTTCTTATTTTCCTTCAGGTTTATAATAGCGAAAATGTTTTTGTTCATATACAGATGTGTAGCATTCACTTTCTCTTATTCATTTCATTACCAATGACAGACAAACATTGAATAGAGAGTATAAGGGATGAATAATGAGAAGTACCACTCAAAGCCAAATACATACATACACATTTCATTCCCCCTTCCTTAAGAGTTTATTATACACGTATAATAATACATGTAAAATACATTGATACATATCACTTTTGAATTTATAAAGTCCACGTCGTCGTCACCGCCGTTGACGTTAACTGAACAATGAAAAGGGGTATTGTACTGTGATAATAATAGAGATTGACCACACATTTATTCTTGTAATGTATAAATGAAAAATAAAACAACTGAATAATCAAAAAAAAAAAAAAAAAAAATAGAATAGAATTATTCAATTATTCTCTCTTTCATTTCGTGAAATAATTTCTGTCTATTCAATTCTCCTATTAATTATTATCGTATCAATAATATCAGTAATATTGATAATTATTATTAGAAACAAATATATTTGATGAATAATAAATGATCGAGTTTATTGTATATTTATTTCAATATGCAGATCAATATAATGATACTGCTACTAATAAAATTGTATGAGATAAAATTTCTCGTTCGTATGATAATACAGATTCAATAGAGAACTGCATTACCATCAAGAAAATATTTAGTTCCGATGGTAAGATACTGAATAGATAAACTTTTTTTATCGACTACTGTCGGTAACTAGATGAACTTTCTTTTTTTTTTTCATCTGTTACCCTGTGGAAAATCTGTTTTATCTGCTCGGGTATAAGTTAAAATTTGGATTTATTCAAAGCTGAAAAGTAATAATTGAATTCTGTGGAAGAGAATATATATATTCATTTATTTATTTATTCATTGACTCACCGGAAGATGAGCTGCTGAATTCTTGGATCTCGCTGTTAATCCATGATAAATTGAAACTCACACACTAATTATTATAACACGAATATTTCACGATATCTCACTGCACTTTTAAATAAAAACCATTAATTAATTAATAACAATTAGAATAAACTGCACTATCACAATTATATCACCGTTACACTGATGTGAAATGAAACGAGTTAAAAACACTAACGAACTTTGATTTTCGCGATCGCGAAATTTATTTTACAAATAAAAAACTTTCTTCTCCGCGTCACGACTACCGATCAAACTGTATATTATTAACGACGCGTTTTATTTATTAAACATATACTCAACGACGATATGAGCACATGTATTAACGGAAAATCTTGAGTAATCCTATGTAAAATCGTTGATCTCTTCCCGTATCCAAAAGCAAGGCACAGCACACATATCAATATAAATGAAAAAACACAACGCTAATTGCCCATATAAATTAACAAATGCACAACACCAATATATTTTCAACAACAATCGAAAACACAACTCGCGAATTAACAAAAAAAAGAAATACATAAAAAAAAACACGGTCACCAACATTACCGACCGCTTTTACACCGAGAAATGTTATTTAATAATCAATGCTCCGATAGCTATCAATTAATTAATTAAATATAATTAATAAAGAAAAAAAAACACTGCTGATGAATTTACGTGGAGAAATTTATCGTTATTTTGGAACAAATAGTGTTGAAGTTGAAGTAGATGGTGGAGGGACGGCGCCGTGTTCCGAGAATCTAACGAAACAGGCTCGAACGCGTTTCCAAGAAGAAGTAATAAACAAATGTACAAAAAAAAAAATAATGTCGCATTTTTGATGCGCTAAAAAGTAACAATCGTTCCCCACAAATAATACGATTGAATACATGCAAATAAATTATCCTATTCTTTTCTAGTTATATTGAAAATTTTTAGTTATTACAATAATAAGTAAAATAATATTTTTAACAATTATGATAAACTAATAAATCAAATATATATATATATATATCTGATCTTTTTTCCGACATATCAGTGAAATATTAATTAACAACAGACAATTAATTGAGTAATTATTGAGAGAAAAACGTTAAGAATTGAGAGAAACAAGAAACAAAAAATTGCCGAATAAAATATAGCGAATAAGAGAACGATGCTCATTATTTTCGTCTCTAAAAATGATGAAATAATGGAAAAACCATTATTATTACTATTATTTATCGTTATTTATATAAAATTCTACAAATATAGCGCGAAATTATTCATATTGTATCAATATAATCGTTCTTTTCATGCAAAAATAGAATATTTTTTACCGATTTTTGCACCAACAAAAAAGGAGTGCATAAAAAAAAAAACTTCTACCATCATAATCCATTAAATAATCTCACCATCCATCATCAATCGTCTGTAATTCTTCATCCACTTCATCTCCAGCATCATCTTCTACCAAATTAAGACAATATTTCTTCAATATTACCCGAAAAAATCATCGCGTACATCAGCGCGGGCAATTTTCCGACGCTACCTCACCAGAGCCACAGTTGCTAATGATGCTCACCTCGACACAACTCGTCACCATTGGCGTTCGCTCCATCACAAACCTCTCTGATTCGTCCATTTTAAATACATCCAATAGACTCCAACCCAAACGCCACAACCAATCACATCACTCATTGGTTCAATACCAGAACACAACAACGCATGCGCCAAAATGGCGGAATCAAGCGCGAAAATTCAAAATCATAAAATCACACTTGAAATAATTCCCAACATTATCATCACAATTCAACAATAAATATAAATAATTATAGCTACATATCAATAATTATTACCAACAAAAACTAATAAAATTAATAAGTATTTTATTAATTCACAAGAATTATTTCAGTCGTTACAAAAATATTTTGTCCAAATATTAATAATTAATTAAAAAAAAAACCTAATATATTTTACAGATGTATAATTATTCTAGCACTATTCAATTCATTAATTAATTATCAATAAACATTGCCAAGTGTAAAAAAAAAAAAAAAATATTAAAATTTATTATTTCACATTAATTATTTATTTAATTATTATTTTTATAATCATTTACTTTTTTGTTGTTACAACATTTCAAATATATTTATCCAATCAGTCTCAAGTAATGCTTCAGAATAATATCTAACCTCCAATTTATCAATGTAACCATTATTGGATAAAAATTTTTGTACATCAACATCTGAAGTGTAAATTTTTTTTAAATTATTTAAACATTGTATTGAACGTAATAAATCATTTTGATCTATTTCAATATCATTTAAATATAAAAATTCTAAATTTGATAATTGACTTAAAAAATTACTATTCTCAATTGTTCCATGTGATAATTCTAAATAATATAAATTATTTATTAATCCAATAGCATTAAATCCAATAGATGTAACAGAAGTACCTGTAAATAAAAAATAAAATTCTGTCAATTAATTAAAATAATAATTGTAAATAATATTAATAAAATAATTACGTAAAATTAAATATGAAATTTGTTTGAATAAATATGATTAATAGTTAATTATAATTATTAAATATAATATAATTACTCACAGATTATTTTTAAACGTCGAAGTTTTTCACATCTCTTTGGAAGTTGTGTGAGAAAATAATTATCAACACCATTCCAAGCACCCAAATTTAATGTTTCTAAATTACGAAGTGAGGTTATGTTTAATTTTGGTAAATCCAATGAATATTCAGCATATTCAAAATGTAATGATTTCAATGATTCCATATGTCGTATTATATGTAACATGGATATTGAAACACGACATATATGTAAAAATTCTAAAGCATTTGCTTTTGTCAATAGCTATAAATTGAATAAACAAAAAATATAAAATTAAAATTCGTAAGTGTTAATTTAATTGAAATAATAAAATTATTTATCAAAACTTACATCTTCAATTGCTTTTGTTGATGATCCTCTGCTGGAAAATTTATTTGACATTGATAAATGTCGTAAATGTTCAGTTGGCAAACATTCAATATAATTTTTAAATACACCATGTATTAATGAACGTATTTTTACAGAAATTAAATTTTTATTTTGCTTCACCAATTTTAATATATAATTTGGCGCTGCCCAACGTAATCCTTGATAATTCATATCAAATTTTGTAAGATTACCATTAAATAATTTTAATACTGTTGCCAATGATGATTCATCATTGCTCATTGCATGAATACGACGTCCAGAGGAAAATTTTTTACACGGTTGCAATTTATTACGTAAAGTAAAATCAAATTTTAATCTCTCTAATTTTGACGACATTTGTTGAATTATTGATTTCCATTTTTTCGATACTGTATTGAAGAAAAAAAATTAAATAAATTAATAATAATATATATATATAATATTAATTGATATAATAATATAAAAAGAAAAAAAAAAAATTTTTTTTCCTAACCTCCTTGAAGATGTTGTCGTTCAACAATATCAATATATGACAATATTGTTGTTAATATTTCAACAGGTAGATGATTAATTGTCGCCATTGTTTATTATTTATTATCGTAATGATAAATAAATGTAATATTTTATACAAAGATAACAATTGGTTATTTAATAATGTAAATGTTTCAAATTTGTAGGTTATGTTTGCATCAACATTTTATAATGTGGTTGCTATACGATAAAATAATGTTAAAAATATTATTATTATCTCTTTGTTTAATATATATATAGTCTTATTTATTCAATTAATATATATAATTGAATAGAATAGAATAAATAAATAGGGAAATATTTACTTTATATTAATACAGTTGAATTTTGAGGTTAGATTGCTGTAGTTCAACGATGATATTTCGTGTGAAGAATGAAACAAGAATGAGAGCATTCATGGGCGGAAAAAAAAAATTAAATAAGGTGGGATAATAATAAGAAGGGGTTTTGTATAATGGTTAACATACAAAATTTTGAGGTTATGATTATCAATAATTCAATAAAAAATATAATTATTTGTTGTATTATAAATGCACAATGTTACTTTATTAATTTTTTTTTCTCTTCACATATAATAATTGTATAAATGAATACAATGATTAATAATTAAATAGAATATATATAATTAATATTTAAAAATTTTATTTATCATTCAACAATGATGATAAATATTCATTATATTTTTTTTCCTGTTGTTTCTGTAATTTTTGTAATTTCTTAAACAAACCTTTACTTATTTCTTTTCCCTCATTATCATGAGTTGGCAAACCACTATCATTAAACATTGAATATTTATTTAATTCCATTTTAAACATATCAATTGGTTTTATTTTCTTTTGCGCTTCTTTATCAGCAACAATCTCCAATAATTCCAATTTTTTTTTTGCTTTATCAATCAATTTTTCTTCATCATTATGACGTTTTAATTCACGTTCACGCAATAATAAATCACGATTAATCAATTTTATTTTACATTTATCCATTTCATTATTATCCTCAATACGTACACCGACATTTGGTAAAATATCATCACGCAATTTATCACACAAATATAATATTTCATTGGCTTTAATTATTTTAGCATTTTCACGTATTTTATTACGAAATTCACCGAGTATTTCTAAATATGGAATTAATATATCTTCACGATTATTGCAATTAGATAAATAATTATTATCAATTGGAAAACCAATATCAATATTTGAATTATTAATTATTACGCCAAATATTTTAAATATATTTGTTATATAAATTGCAATATCACGTAATAAATATATATTTAATAATTTAATATTTTTAATATAAATATTACAATTACCAATAAGTTCACGTATTAAATCCAATACAGTACGTGTATCAATATTATCACACAATGCAATATGAATATTATTTTTAGCATGAATAAATTTATTATTCAATTCTAATTCACTGCTATTCCATTTATTAAATGTTAATATTGTTGTATTATTTATTATTAATTCACGTAATAGACATTTAATATTGAGAAAATATTCATTTAAATATTTTTCATATTGCAATGCAATTTCCATTGTATTATCACTGTAATCCAATGTATCTTTCCATGAATGTAATAAAAATAATAAACGTAATTGTATTGATGTATATTTTTTTAATACATCCTGTATTGTAATAAAATTTTTTAATGATTTTGACATTTTACAATTTGATATTGTTAAATGTCCTGAATGTAAAAAATAATTAATCCAATTTGATTTATTATAATATGCCTCTGATTGTGCTAATTCATTATCATGATGTGGAAATTTTAAATCAATACCACCAGTATGTATATCAATTGTTGAACCACATATTTCTGATGCCATTACTGAACATTCAATATGCCAACCTGGTCTACCATTACCCCATGGACTATTCCACCATGGTTCACCACATTTTGATGATTTCCATAAAGCAAAATCAATTGATGATTTTTTTTCATTTAAACGATCTTCAGTTAGACATAAATCACCTAAAAATTCATTTACAATTAATATAAACAATATTATTCTAGTAGTTTCCTTATTTTTTTTTTTCTTAATTATTATTATTAAACAAAGCAACAAAATTTTGAGGTTAGAAATATTTCATTTTTTCGTTTTTTAACCTCCATCTTTTGCAATTTTGAATAAAATTGAAAATTAATATGGAAAAAATATAATATATACAGTGTGTGCATATGATATATTTTTAAAAAAATTTTTGTTAACGTTAAAAAATAATTTAAAAATAAAAATTGATAAAAAAATTTTTTTTTTTTTTAATTTTTTACAATTCTACTGAGAATGTATTTTAAATATTTGTTTTTGTCTATCATTATTTGTTTGAAAAATCATCAATTAATGTGAACAAATTCATCTACACAATAATTTTTAATAATTAAAAATTTATTATATTATTATGAAATATTTGATTATTTTATCTTACCTTCACCTTCCTGCAAACTTGCTGCATCACCATAAGCTTCAGGAACAAGTTTGGCATAATGATGATGTTGAATTTGATCAAAATTTAAAACATCAAAATAAACTGAACCATTACTTTCATATGCCAAACCATTATCAATTATTTTCTTTATATATTGAATAATTTCTGGAATATATTCACTAACACGTGTCAATACATTTGGTCTTTGAACATTTAATGAATCCATATCTTTATGATATTCATTCTCCCAATATTGTGATAATTTATTAAATATTGTATTATCATTAATTTTATTACCATATTTTTTATCCAACCAATCAGCCAATGAATCACGTGAAACAATTAATAAATTATTTTGGTGTAATTTTATTTTTTCATCATCACCAATTTTAACACAATCTTCAAGATTGTCCAATGATAATTTAATATTTTTTAACATTATTTCAATCATTATTTTTTTATCTTTATCTTTAATTGTTTCAATATTTTCATTCAATGATAAAATAACATTTTTAATATCTCGCAATTGTTCATCAAGTTCTTTAGGATTATTTATATATTCTTCATATAAATAATTTTGTCGTGCACGTTTTATTATTTTATCATCAATATCAGTTATATTCATTACGTATAAAATATCATAGTTGAAATAATTTGATAATACACGACGTAAAATATCAAATGAAATGTATGATCTGTTGAACAGAAATATTTGAGGTTATGTGTTAAAATGAATAATTATTTGATAATTTATTGATTATTAATTATTGTTAGAGGTGTTTTGTTGGGTTAGTTAATTGATATAAAATTGTTTTTTATTATTTATATATTACCTTGCATGGCCCATATGTGATGCATCATAAACCGTTGGTCCACAACTGTACCAAAGTACACGATTTCCATATTGTGGAATAAATTCTTCTTTTTTACGTGTTAAACTGTTGTATAATTTTAAAACACTGCTATTTGTACGTGATGGTGGTGTCCATGATGGTTGTGAACGTTTTGCCATATTAATCAATTATTTATCTAACCTATAATTAATAAACATTTATATTTATATATATATATATATATTTATTTGTGAATAGATATTTGTTAATTAAATAAGATGAATTAGTAATTGTGCTAAATATTTATTGATTTATTTAATAATTGATAATTAAATATTGAAAAATAATTTTTAATTGTTAACATAACCTAAAATTTCAAATTTTATTTCGATAAATTGAAGGTTAAATTTGTTTTATAAAAATGAAAAAAAAAAAAAATTGATTTATTATTTTTCTATTCTATTACTCACAATTATTGTTCAATTTATTTTGTTTCTTCTTCGATATATATATTTTTATACCAATCCGTAACAGGCAAAAATTGCCACGATACAGTATATATATATCCAAAGTCGTTATGAAAATTCCATAGAATACACGAATGCAATGTGAAGTTGGCTTCAGTTGGCGCTGTATAATGCGTTATTTAAAAGAACTAAAGTAAAAATTACAATATATATGTATATATCGAATTAAATTCGATTAATTGAATTTATGAAAGATCGATTAATAATATAAATCCAGCGCCATTTTGTAAATGTGAAATGCGAAATATTACCTCAAGTTATTTCCTCAATTTAATAATTTAAACAAAAGAAAATCACTGTATATATACATATATATATATATATCTTTCTATATTTATATATTAAATAAATTACAGTAAATTAAACATTATTCAAATCAAATACATAATTAATAAACAAATAAGCTCAATAATAAAATAAAATTATAATCAATAAAATAGTTATTTTGTTCTCTCAAATTTATATTTACACACAAAATCAATAATTAATTAAGATTTGCACTGCCGGATATTTTCGTTACAATATTTCAGTATATTTCTTTCATTATTTTCATCATCACTCACCTCTAAATTCTCTCATGATAAACTTTGTTTAATAATTAATTAAAATATCATTCTACTGCTAAATGATAAAACAATATGTTCTTGTGTAATGGCGGACAATTCTTTTAACCACTCGTCCATAATAACAGCACAAATAACAACATGTTGTGTTGGTGTAATTATTTTTGATGCCATTGATGTCTCAATATATCTAAAAGAAACAAATCAAAATATATATTTATTATTATTATTATTATTAAATATTGAATATATATTATTCTATTACCGATTATTTGCGTCGTTTATAACCTCAAAATTATCGTCATTTAATCGTAAACTTTGTGGCGGACTGTTGCTACCAAATTTAAATATTTGTGTCAATGAAGACGTTAAACTTCGACGTTTTGCTTCATCTTTAACAAGTAGAAAATATAATAATTAATTAATAACAATTGTAATAATTATTAATTAATTAATAAATAAATTTATTGATTTAATTTTTTTCGCCTCTATTTTTACGTACTTCGTACAAATGGATCTGGAATAACAATTTCTTTTTTCACTGCAACTGTTTGTGATGTTGATTTAATTGCATTTCTTCGTGTATTTATTAATCGATATTCACGATTAATTAAAAATACTTTTGCTTGACGTACCAATTCATCGACATTATCAACTTTTGATAGATATTGATCAATTTTGTGCTTCAATGACGCTAAAATCTTTTTAATTATTGAAAAATAAATTTATATAATTATTTTTCTTTATTGAAAATACGATTAATGATAGTGAAAGCAAACAATTTAATATATATATATATTTTTTTTACCTGAAATAACGATCGTATACTCGGTTGAAATACCAATGATGGATTTAATAAAAATGATTGTAACAATGGCTGATGATAAATAGCAAGACGACTTATTAATCCAGTTAAATGTAAATTAACATATAAATTATTACTCGTCATTGTTTCTAATTTACGAAAAATAACGTCTAAAAATATTCCAACATTTGGTTTACCGTTGGTTATTATTTCATCATCATTTAATTCATCATAATTGTTATCAACGTTATCATTATTATCATTATTCATATGAACTTTATTACTATTATTAATATCATCATCTTTTGATTCATTTGCATTTATTATCTCTTCATTATTTATCTCATCATTGAATTTATCATTTAAATAAAATTCATCATCGCTCGATGTTGATGGAAATGATGGTGAATTTTTTAACGCAAAACTTTCATAACCGCTACTATTTTCACCCATTGAAAATAATGAATCAATAGCTTTTATTGATTCTTCAATTTCATTATCATCAATTGTTATATTTTTATGTAATTCATTATTAATTTCTGTATCTAAATCATTATTTAATATTTCTTTATCAATATTATCATTATCATAATGATAATTAATTAAATTATCATTCATTTCATCATTGTTAATAAGTGATTTAATATTCTCCAATAAATCACTATTAGATTTTGAATTATTATTTTTCCTCGTTTCAATATTGATATTAATCAATTGAAATATATCTTTCATATTTATTATATTATTTATTGTTGATTTATTATTATCATTTAATAATTCATTATCATCACCGTCGTATTTTGATGACCAATTACAACATCCAACTTGACATGAAATTATTTTTTGTCTTGCGTCATATAAATATGCATGATAATTACCATAAAGACTTTCAGCCATTTTTGTTGATGAATTTATTGAATGTTGTGATGATTTTGTGGTAGAATTTTTTTGTGTTGATGTTGTTGTTGTTGTTGTTGTTGTTGTTGGATCAGTTTGTAAAGAATTTGTCCATGATAAACAGCACAATGGTCGAAGTGATAAGAATTTTTTTGCTGTACGTTCAAAACCATCAAAATCACGTAATCGACGACGTTGCGATAACATTATATGTGAGCACGGTGTTAAAGATGATAAACATAATTCTAACATTATATCTTCGCAATTGAGATCGACTAATGTTTCGAATAATGCCAATGTTACGATACATAACTGTAATAATTAATCAAGAGATAATAATTAATTGTTTAATATTTTTGAAATAACGGATTTTATTGTGTTGATGAAAAAAATTTATTTTTTATTTTTTTATTGTTCTAGTAACTTAGCTCAATAAAACTGTGCAGGATTTTTTGAAAAATCTTCAAAATTGAATGAGATACAGATGTTTTAGTGCGCGGTGCAGGTTCAAACTTGTTATCGTACTTGAAACTTCAAACGCGTCTCGTGAAAATCTATGTTTTTTGCCAAGAGTACACACGATAACTCAAAGAGATATTATCCGATTTTAATAAATGACCTATCATTATCTTTGTTATTAGTGTCATTATCGTGTGAACTAAAATTGTCAAAATTAAACGATTTTTTCTATTTTTTTTTAATGCCCTCTGGAGACCTTTGAAAATTTGGGACTACCTATTTTCTACTCGCATATCTCCCAGACAATTGTCATAATTTTTAAATAAAAATTTCCTACATTAACATGACATGGACATCCTCCCATTAATATTAATATAAATATTTACTTACTCGTGAACGCGATGAAATCCGTTGAATTAATACATCTAAAATACGACACTCGTCGTAATTGTCTTCCAATAAAAATTTAATTAATGTTCGTAAGAGTCCTGCATCAGTAACAGAACGTAAAAATAAATCAAAATACGCTGTAGCAGCAACCAAATCATCAGTAGTTGTCTGAAATAATTAACCAAAAAAAAAAAAAAAAAAAGAAAAATCATCAAAATCAATTTTTACACAACAAAATTTGTAAGAAAAGAAAAAATTCCATTTTATATATATCCTTCTATTATTTACCTGCAACAATGCCGGACCCATAACAGGAACTAAAAATCCTTGATACAAATACTCCAAAAGTTCTTTTTGTACTGCTGAATGTGCAATTTGTGCAACTGCATTACAAAATTCAAATGAATGCATTAAATGATCAAGCGGTGGTATATCATTGACATCATCGGGTGTTAATCTATGCCAATCTTCAGTTTCAATATCTAATTTACGTGGTAATAATGAATACAATGCACTTATACCAGTTGCAAGAACTGGACAAATATCTGAATGTTCAGCAATGTAATAACCAATTTGTGAATTTTTTTTTGATAATGCCATACATAATAACATTGCATCACGTGTTTGTTGACCAATTGTACCTTCACGATGAACATGAGGTAATAAAAGTGCAAAGATTAAAAATCTGTAATAAATAAATACAATATTAATAATTAAAATTAAATTATCAAACTAATATTGAAGAGAAAGAAATTTAAATTAATTACTTTCGTGGACCGTCTTCAGTTGGATGAAAAAATACATCAAGCAATGCTAAATTTTGCATTAATGCAACACACAATCCATTTAGTAATATAACTAATTTTTTTTCCATATCCAGTGGTAAAATATCATTTGCACAAACTTCTAATAACCTCAATAATGGTCTTGCAACCGGTTCATGTGCCAACAATGATCCATTATAACCTACTAATACTTCAAACAATTTCATTTGTTCCATTCGTATAACATTATTGTATCTAAAACACACAAAAATTACGAAAAAAGAATAAAACCTAACCTCCAAAATTTATCTATCTAATTTTTTTTTCAATATTTTTCACTATCAATTTACATTTAATTATCAACTAATTATTATTCTTTTCTCTATTTTAACATTTCAATTATCACCTTCCAGCTGTTGTGCTCCATTCATACAAATGATCAAGTAAATTTTCGCTCAATAAATATTCCAAACATGGCGAATGTGATGGTGCTGTAGTTGATGATATTTGCTGTTGATTTATTCCAATTTTATTACGAAATTCAACCACCAACAGTGTTATCATTTGATCAATATGATTAACAACAGCCAATACATCATCATGATTAGTACCTGATGTTGTCTAATTGCATAAATAAATAATAAATAATAAATTATCAACAGAATATTATAAATGTACAAATTAAATATTTCAAATAATATTTTTTTTTTATTTTATTATTTAAATAATTTATTTCAAACTTACACGAACTTGATTAATAATATCATATGTTTGTTGCCAATGTTTGCAAAAACTGTCGTAACAAGCACCTGGATCAGCATCTTTTGGTGGTGAATCGCGCGCCCATTGTTTACCAAAACTATTTCTCAATGAATTATTTCTCAACCAACTCATTTTGTTTATTTATTTATTTATATATTTTTTCACCATTAAATAACAAATCTAATACCATAAATAAAATAAATTGAGTAATCACCCAACAGAGACAGAGAGAGAGAGAGAGAGAGACACACACACAAACAAATAAACAAATGAATAACACACGAAAATTCTCACTTATTTCTTCTCTCAACAAATCAAATAAATAATCATCTCATGATACACATATTAATCATGAAATTCATAACCTCAAATATGACATTCAACCTGTAATAATAATAAATAAAATAAAAATAAATCATCAGTTTAAAATAAAATGTGTGTGTGTGTGAGAGAGAGAGAGAGAGAGAAAAAAATAACCGTTGATAAATCAGAATTGTAATTAACCAATTGGTTTTTTGTTTTTCTTTCTCTCTTTTTTACCATTCTCTCACTCCATTATTTTATTCGAACTGTATTTCTTATTTCATTATTATTGCCTACTAATTATTATTTATATACACATATATATATATATATAAATGTATTGTGCACTTATACAACGCAATAGAAAATAAAAATAGCAATAACGAAACTACATCTCGGTAAATTTCCCTCTAAAAAAAAAAGTACATGCATACATTTGTAAGTATATAAATATACATGAAGTAGTGAAATGTTAAATATATATATATATGTGTGTGTGTGTGTATGAAATGCGCATGCGAATTAGGTCGACTGCGCAGTAGAACAAATAAATATATATACAAATGATAAGAATAATGATAATAATGATAATAATAATGATGATTGTTATTATTGTTATTGGAGTGAACTGTGTGTATTATCGTGAGTTGGTAATTGATGTTACTTATTGAGGTTATGGTTTTTTTTTTTTTCACTGTTGTAAGATGGCGTTGGTGTGATAATCTTTTAGGTTATACGGTGATGGACTTGCAAAATTAATTTGTGATTGTGAATAAATTTTGTAATAAATTTAATGGTTTATCTTTGCACACAATGTTGATGGGAAATTTTAACGTTTTATAATATTGTTACAGCTGTAGGAGAACAATGTAATGTATTGTTGTAAATTTTTTTTTTTTATATATTGGCTAATCGAGATTGATGTTGAGGTGGTATTGAAAATTAGTTCTTTATTTGTCCGATGATAACCGTAGGTCGGTAATTAAAGTTACCGACTGAATTTGTGATGTATTTATCTGTATCAAGATGGCGTTAGTGTCGGTAATATAACGGAAAACAAAAATGGATGATGAACTAATTCGTGTTTGTTAATAGTTATCGTCCATCTTGTACAATTTATATGAACACAGACGACTCAGTGGGGTGGAGTTTTTCATGGCGTCTAAATCTAATACACGTCAAAAATTATCCGGGACAGAATAATAAAAAAAAAATTGATTAATAACAGTTGATAATTAATAATTAGTATTGTGTTTGTTATATTAGTGTTCGGGGCGTCACGGTGACAATCGAAAAAAGGTATATATACATATTAATCATTATATAACCTAGAAAGTAGGGGAAGTTTATGGATTTTTTTTTTTTTTTCTGCCATATTCTATGCAGTTATATCTAATCAGAATATAATTCGTGTAATTATTCGAAATTGTTGTAATTTTAGTAAGCAGCCGCCATGATGGATTCAATTTATTCTTTTGTTTTTTTTTTTTTTCTTGTCTATTAATTTATTTGCAATAATTATAAATAGTTCAAAGTAACAACAAAAATATTTAATATAACTATATAAAACAATTATTCCAACGACATTATGAAGAAATATTTAAATTAATTACAGTCCGTGAGTGCCTGAACATGACGGCAGATAAAGTAACTCTTGGTGATGCATTATCAAATGTAGATGTGCTTGATGAATTTACATTACCAGATGAGCAACCATGTATCGAAGCACAACCATGTTCAGTTGTGTATCAAGCAAATTTTGATACAAATTTTGAAGATCGTAACGGTTTTGTAACTGGAATAGCAAAATATATTGAAGAAGCAACAGTGCATGCATCATTAAATGAATTGCTTGAAGAAGGTCTTGAACATGCTGTAATGTTATATACATGGCGTTGTTGTTCACGTGCAATACCACAACCAAAATCAAATGAACAACCAAATCGTGTTGAAATATATGAAAAAACCGTTGAAGTATTGGCACCGGAAGTCAATAAACTATTAAATTTTATGTATTTTCAGCGTAAAGCTATAGAACGTTTTTCAGCTGAAGTAAAACGTCTGTGTCATCATGAAAAACGTAAAGATTTTGTATCAGAAGCGTATTTATTAACACTCGGTAAATTTATAAATATGTTTGCGGTATTGGATGAACTTAAAAATATGAAATCAAGCGTTAAAAATGATTATTCAACGTATCGTCGTGCAGCACAATTTTTAAAGGTTATGTCCGATTCACAAACACTACAAGAGTCACAAAATTTATCAATGTTTTTGGCAACACAAAATAAAATACGCGATACGGTAAAGGAAAATTTAGAAAAAATACCGGGATATGAAGAATTATTGGCGGACGTTGTAAACATTTGCGTACATATGTTTGAAACAAAAATGTATTTAACACCAAATGAAAAGCATATGCTTGTTAAAGTAATGGGTTTTGGTTTATTTTTAATGGACAGTGAATTATGCAATATAAATAAATTAGATCAAAAGAAAAAATTAAAATTAGATCGTATTGATCGTATATTTAAAAATTTAGAAGTCGTACCGTTATTTGGCGATATGCAAATAGCACCATTCAATTATATAAAACGTTCAAAACATTTTGAATCATCAAAATGGCCGCTATCAGCATCATCAAATAATATAAGTCCACAATCAGATTTAATGGTACATTTACCACAAATACGTGAAGATCATGTTAAATATATATCAGAATTGGCTAAATATAGCAATGAAGTAACAACAACATATAAAGAGTGTGGTTCAGATAATGAAAATCGTGATACATCTGAATTAGCATTACGTGGTTTACAATTATTATCACAATGGACATCAGTTGTTACTGAATTATACAGTTGGAAATTATTACATCCAACTGATCATCATATGAATAAAGAATGTCCACAGGAGGCTGAAGAATATGAACGTGCAACGCGTTATAATTATACTGATGAAGAAAAATTTGCATTAATTGAAGTAATAGCAATGATAAAAGGTTTACAAGTATTAATGGCGCGTATGGAAACAGTATTTATTGACGCTATACGTCGTAATATTTATGCTGAATTACAAGATTTTGTACAATTAATATTGCGTGAACCGTTACGTAAAGCAATTAAAAATAAACGTGATTTAATACGTAGTATTATGGTATCAGTACGTGAAACGTGTGCTGATTGGCATTTTGGCGTTGAACCACTGAGTGATCCGGCATTAAAGGGTAAAAAAGATCCTGACAATGGTTTTGGTATTAAAGTACCGCGACGCAATGTTGGACCGTCATCAACACAATTATATATGGTTCGTACAATGTTAGAGTCATTGATTGCTGATAAAAGTGGCGGTAAAAGAACATTACGTAAAGATATTGATGGACAATATTTAATGCAAATTGATCAATTTCATAAAACAAGCTTTTATTGGAATTTTTTATTAAATTTCAGTGAATCATTGCAAAATTGTTGTGATCTATCACAATTGTGGTATCGTGAATTTTATTTAGAAATGACAATGGGTAGAAAAATACAAAAATGTCAAGTACGACATCAACATAATGAAGAGTGTAGTGATTTAATAACAATGGAAAAACGTATACAATTTCCAATTGAAATGTCAATGCCATGGATATTAACTGATCATATTTTACGCAGTAAAGAACCATCAATGATGGAATATGTATTGTATCCATTAGATTTATATAATGACAGTGCATTATATGCATTAACAATATTTCGTAAACAATTTTTGTACGATGAGGTTGAAGCTGAAGTTAATTTATGCTTTGATCAATTTGTATATAAATTATCGGAACAAATATTTTCACATTATAAACAATTATCATCATCAATATTATTAGATAAACGTTTTCGCGTTGAATGTGTAGCATTGGGTGCTTATTTATTACCATATCCACGTGCAAATCGTTATGAAACATTGCTTAAACAACGTCATGTACAATTACTTGGACGTAGTATTGATTTAAATAAATTAATAACACAAAGAATAAATGCTGATATGCAAAAATCATTAGATTTAGCTATAAGTAAATTTGAATCTGGTGATATAACTGGTGTTATTGAACTTGATGGTTTATTGCAAGTTAACAGATTGACACATAAATTATTGTGTAAATGGCTGGCATTGGATGAATATGACGCAATGTTTCGTGAAGCCAATCACAATGTACTTGCGCCATACGGTAGAATAACATTACACGTATTTTGGGAATTGAATTATGATTTTTTACCAAATTATTGTTACAATGCAGCGACCAATCGTTTTGTTAAATGTCGCGGTTTACAATTTGTACAACCAGTACATCGTGATAAACCACCACAAATGTCACATCATTATTTATGGGGTAGTAAACAATTAAATTTAGCATATAATACACAATATGGACAGTATTCGGGTTTTGTTGGTGCTTATCATTTTCGTACAATGTGTAAATTATTGGGTTATCAAGGTATCGCTGTTGTAATGGAAGAATTATTGAAAATTGTTAAATCATTGATACAAGGTAGTTTATTACAATTTACCAAAACATTAATGGAGGCTATGCCAAAATTATGTAAATTACCACGTTATGATTATGGTTCACCGGGTGTACTTGGTTATTATCATGCACAATTAAATGATATTGTACAATATCCCGATGCTAAAACAGAATTGTTTCATAATTTTCGTGAATATGGTAATACAATATTATTTTGTTTATTGATGGAACAATCATTGTCGCAAGAGGAAGTTTGTGATTTATTGCATGCAGCGCCATTTCAAAATATATTACCACGGCCGCACTGTAAAGAGGGTGAAAAACCGGAAACTAAACAAAAACGATTGGAAGCTAAATATTCTGCATTACAAATTGTACCTAATGTTGATAAATTAGGTAGTGCTAAACAATCTATGATTGCTAGAGAGGGTGATTTATTAACACGTGAAAGATTGTGTTGTGGTTTATCAATATTTGAAGTTGTATTGAGTAGATTGAAGAGTTTTTTGGATGATCCAATATGGATTGGACCACCGCCAGCCAATGGTGTTATTAATGTTGATGAATGCACTGAATTTCATCGATTATGGAGTGCATTACAATTTGTTTATTGTATTCCGGTTGGCGACACTGAATTCACTGTTGAAGAATTATTTGGCGAAGGATTGCATTGGGCCGGATGTGCTATGATTATTTTATTGGGACAACAGAGACGTTTTGAGGCGTTGGATTTTTGCTATCATATATTGAGAGTACAACGTGTTGATGGAAAAGATGAAGTTGTTAAAGGAATTGTGAGTATTATTATTTAATTATTGTATATATATATATTTAATATTAATAAATATTTGCCGTAGTGTTTCAATTAATAAATTATCTGGTAATTATTTTGAGGTTATGTTTTGTGAAAAAACAAAAATTGTGGGAGGGGGTAAATAAATTGTGAGGTTATGTGGTTTTCTTTAGTATTTTAAATGATTAAATAACTATTTAACAATTAATAATTAAATCAATTTATTGTTCAAGTATTTAATTGTTTATATAATTGTAATAATTATAAATGGCAATGTGATGAATTGCAGTAACGATATCAAAATTGTTCTCGACAAATCATTAATTATTATTATAAACAAATATATCGGAATTTTCAATATATATTTTTTATTCTTTTTTTATATATATATATATATTATTTGTTCTAGCATCTGAAACGTATGGTGGATCGTATTCGACGCTTTCAAGTATTAAATTCACAAATATTTGCGGTATTAAATAAGTATTTAAAGAGTGGCGATAGCGATTCAACGAGTGTTGAACATGTTCGATGTTTTCCACCACCAATTCATCCATCATTGGCACATTCACAGCAACATTATCACGCACCAGAATATCTTCGTCAAATAAATCACCAATAAAGAGAGTGAGAGAGTGAGAGTGAGAGAAACTTATTCACAAATTTCCATTTTTTTTTTTTTTTTTTCTATTTTAAATATTAGAATTAAGAATAATCGATTTATAAAGCGAAAATAAATATTTAAGTAATTTTCTTTCACGCTTCTTTCATATAAAAAATAATAAATAAATATAGTTAGATATATATATATATATATCGCAAAACAGTACTCGAACAAATAATTTTTTTAATCTAATATAAAGATTTGTCGCTTTTGTAAATAATTCGTATATTGATTAATAAAATTGAATTTAAAAAGGAAAAGAAAAATAAAACAAAATGGTGGTCGAGTAATTAATTTTATCTCCTGTAGAATTTTGTTGTTTTTTTTTTTTTTTATATTTACAGTTTTTGTTTATTGATTGTTATTTAATTAAATGGTGTTTTTTCAAAAATGTCTTCGGATAATTTAACTGTTGTTGGACGATTTAATATTGATTTTTCTTTATCAAGAGAAAGATTTAAACCAATCAATTTAACCGCCATACTTTTACGTGGTTGGCCAATATCTCTTCGTTTTCTTCTTTCATTTCCGTTCTTTGGACGTTTTTTATTTTTCAATTTTTTACACAAATGAAATGTATTTATGTGTCTTATTAATGATGATTTTTCACAAACACCAATTCCACACGTATCACAATAATATTTAGCACCTAAATGTATTTTATTGATGTGATGTTGTAAATTACGTTGAAATGAATATATTTTACAACAATTATCATATGGACATGATAATAATGCTAATTCGTGTGCTTGTAAATGTTGTTTCAATACACTTTTACGTAAAAAACATTTTTTACATTGATCACAGCGAAATTCTGCAATTAAACAAAACATTAATTTTAATTTGTCAAATATTTTAGGTTATGTTACTGGATAGAAAATATAAAATTTTTTCATCACCTCTTGGATGTGATCTTGCACGATGAATACGTAAATCAATAAATCGAAAAAATTCTTCATTGCAATTTGTCTCGGTACATTTTAAAACTCGATCATGAATAGAACGTAAATGTTTTTTTAAATAATAAATAGTTGTAAATATTTTATTACATTTATCACATTTAAATGACGATATATTTTTGTGAATTGCCATATGTTCATCGAATTTACATTTTTTACGAAATACTGAATTACATTCGTTGCATGAAATACGACTTTTGTTATTGTGAACGCGTTGATAATGTTTTCGATAGTTTGTTAAATTTTTTAATGTTAATTTACAGAATTCACATCTGAAAAGAAAAATATTAAATATTCATTAAATATAATTTATATATTTATTTATATGTATTAATTAATTTAGGGAATAAATTTGTTTGATATTTAAATTATATAAATTTTATATTAACTTTATTGATTGTTGAATTGCATTGTGCGTTTTTGCATGTCGTTTTAAATGTGATGATGATGTATAAGCCTTGTCGCAATCATTAAATTCACATTTATAAGGTTTCTAAAATGAGAATGAATAATAATAATTAATATATTACTCTGTCTCGAATGAAATTAATATATAAATCACAATTCATAACCTCAAAATATGTTTATATTGTTAGATATAATTATATTTCTGATCTTAAATGTGAAAAAAAAGTGTTCAGTTAACCGTTCATAACCTCAAAATAACTTTGGAAAATAAAATAAAACCGAACAGTTTTTGTTTTACATTTGCATTACATACTTCACCAGTATGTTGTCGTAAATGTTGTTGTAATCTTGATGGTCTTCGAAATGATTTATCACATCCTTCATAATGGCATTTATGTAATAATGTTGTTAATAATTTTTTCTCAACAACCGTTATTAATTCAGCATCTACTTTATTCACAACTTTATCAAATTTATCTGATTTTATTGTTAATTCTGTTTTAACTTCATTTTTTTTCTCAATAAAACTTTCATGGTCCTCTTCAGTCGAATAACCCATTGTGAATTCATTTAAATTTCAAATTCACAATGTTATTTTCATATATATATAACAAACAGATTTTGTCAGTTATTTATTTTCCGTTGGACAATTTTACAATTCAATGTCAAATTTTAATTAACCAATTCCAATGAAATTATAACATATATATATATATTTTAGAAGATATTTTTAAATGTAGATGGCGTTCATAAATTATTTTGTGGAGAAAGCGAGAGTAATACATCCACTTTAATAATGACCGTTGGAAAATATTATATATATATATAATAATGATTTACTTATTCTCACACACTTGTGCACGGTAATATTATGCATGGATAATCTCAAAAACTATATTATAAATATAATAATAACAATTAATCAAATTAATTTTGATAATATTATGAGAATAAAATTTGATTCGTTCCCCTTTAATAAAATCTGTTCCAGTACGCCATCTGTTGTCCAAACAGATTTGAAAAAAAAACAAAAATGGCGTGATATACATTAATTTATTTGCAATATCTCAATAGCTATCATATAATATATACTAATTTTAGTCAAATTGTGCCATCAATTATTAAATAAATAATAACGTAAATGCTTAAATTTCATAAATAAAATATCATTTGTTAATTAATTTATATTTAAATGAATATAATTGGTAGAAAAATATTATTTCACATTTTTTTATGTCGCAAAATTAAATCTGAAAATTTTTTCTGTAGCAAAATGGCCGCAATTTCATTAAAATCGTTAAAAGATGGTGAAATAAATGAATTTATTAATTCATTTGATACAGTTTTGTCTGATTGTGATGGTAAATATAAATAAGGTTATGTTTCTATTTCATTTGTTTTTTATTGTTTATAATTTCATATTATTTTTTCCAGGAGTTTTGTGGCGTAAAAATGATCCAATACCACAAGCTGCTGATACATTAACAGCATTGAAACAAATAGGAAAGGATATATTTTATGTAACGAATAATAGTACAAAAACAAGAGATGAATTTTTGGTTAAATGTAAAAATTTAAATTTTCCTGCAACAACCGACAGTATTATTTCAACAGCATATTTAGTCGCTAAATATCTTCAGGATATTAAATTTAATAAGAAAGTTTATTTAATTGGATCATCAGGTAAATTAATTTATAAAAAAAAAAAAAAAAAAAAATAACGGTCATTTTTCAAACATAACCTCACTCTTTTTAATTTTTCTTTTGCATATTAATATTCAGGAATTGCACAGGAGTTGGATAAAATTGGTGTTAAACATATTGGATTAGGTCCAGATAATATTTTATCTGATGATTTTGATTTCAGTCATGTTAAAAATGATCCTGAAGTTGGTGCAGTTGTCGTTGGATTTGATTTACATTTTAATTATTTAAAAATATTAAAAGCTGCCTCGTATTTAAGCAATAAAGATATAATATTTATTGGTACAAATACCGATGAACAATTTCCCGGTGGTGATAATTTAATTATTCCAGGTAAAAAACAAAAGAAAAAAAAATGTACCATAACCTAAAAAAAAAAAAAAAAACCTTTCTTTCATACAACAATTTAAAATAATTTTTAATCCACTTTTTTCATACTATTTTCAGGCACCGGAAGTTTAGTCAAATGTGTTGAAACTTGTTCAGAACGTGAACCAATAATAATGGGCAAACCATCAACATACGCATCAGAAATGTTATCAAAAGATAATAAAATAAATTCACAACGTACATTAATGATTGGTGATCGTGCCAATACAGATATATTATTTGGTAAACGTTGTGGATTCAAAACAATGCTTGTTCTAACAGGTTGTACACAATTAAATCAATTAAATGATTGGAAAGCATCAAATAATCCTAAAGACAAAGAATTAATACCGGATTATTACATAAATACACTCGGTGATTTGTTACCGTATATAATAAAAAATTAATAAACTGTTCCAAAATAACTCCGATGAAAAAAAAAAAAACAAAAAAAAAGCCAAAGAAAAATCCTAACCTCAAATTTAAGAATAAAATTAAATTTATTTATTTCCTGCTCTTTTGTTTCAAAGGCACAATAATGGAGTGATTAAACACATAAACGATACATATATTTTTGTGTTACATAGTACAAAAAATAATTGTCAATTATGAACAATAATAATAATAATATTAATCAAAATAATAATAGCATTATAAAAATTATATATTTGTTTTGTTTTTATATATATATATATATATATATAATTTTTTTTTTTCTTTTTTTCATAGAATTACCATAAACAAAATGAATTTATTGTAAAAGTATTTAATTATTCATATAATTGTTGTAACTTTAAATAGCAATGTGATGAATTCAGTAACGATACGAAATTATCAATTCGAGTATTAATTAATCTCTCATTTGTTTTTATTTATTATTTATTCGTTGTACATTCCATCAATAAGAAAATCCATTCGTCGATAGTGTCGTTTCTCCCAACAATCACGTCCATTTTTATAAATATAAATCATTGATATTACAAACAATGGAAGAATTAATATTATTATTATTACTGGTACAACGTAATTTATTTTTGTTGGCATTCCTAATGGCGGTGATTTTGTTGGTAATCCATGAACAATATGTTTTGAATTATCATCGTCATTTCCAATAACTGATGTAACAGTTGGTTTTGGACGAAATTTTTTTTTATTTGTATTTATTATATATTTTATTGTTGTATTATTTAATTGATTTAATTCAATTGAATTATTTTTATCAATATTCAATTGTGTTTTATTATTATTATTATCAATTGATAATTTTTCGGATTTAATAATGTTTATGTTGCTGATAATTTTGTTATTGATATTCAATTCTCTATCATTTTCTATTGTATTTATTGTTTCAGTTGTTATTTTTTCAGTTATATTATCAACACCTTTTCTAGCTGATATACTTTTTGTATTGACACCTTTACGTGCAACTACATATGGATATGCATTTCTTTCAACAGTTGAACGTCCTTTAATATCTGTTTTTGGTAATTTATCATCATTATTATTATTATTATCATTATCAGTAGGAATTATTAAATTAATTCCATCTGCTACAGTCGTTATATTATTTATTAATTTGTCATTTATTGCTTTTTTTTGTCGATATGGACAACAATTTGTCTGGAATAATATAATATAGTGAGTTATTGTTGGATAAATTCAAAATAAATTGCAATTATAACCTCAAAAAATTTAATAAATGAATAAATAATGATAATTAATTTTATTGTTAGTACATTTTAACTTACATTTTCATCAATATCGATGTTATTATTATCACTCGCAGCAATTGTTGTTGTTGAATATATTAACAATGTATTTATACTCACAAACCACCATATTTTTAGGTTAAACATCTTTGTTGTTTATTTTTTATTTGCAATTTGATATTATATATAATTATCAATTAAATATGTTGATTTATATCAATTTTCATATTCAATTATTTAAAAGATATATTTGTATTGTGACTACAAATGAAATTGTAAAAAAATAGGATAGTTAATTGTTTTTAATTAATTTTTGATACATGATCATATCAATAATATCTCCTTTTATCCATTGTTATCAGTATTGTTATTATTATTGTGGAATTTCTTGTGGAAAACGATTGTGAAACTATTTAATCACTCATTGTTTTTTTATTATTATTTTTTTTTTTCCCCGTTGAATAGTTTCCAGTTTGAACTTGTCGAGAAAAGATGGCGTAACGGCTAAATGCCGACCGTGTTCCAGTGGCTCTCGATAGATGGCGGCACAAGTACATAAACTAATATATATTATCATAACCCGACTCGATAACGTTGAACTTTAACATAACCTCAAATATTTTTTCATATAAAGATAGTTATCAGACAATATTAAATAAATATTGTATAATTATAATATCAATTATTATTTATTCAACCAATTAAATTCAATAATGGAAAACAACATGGCGACAATGAATGATTTACCAACGGAAATTTTATTCGAAATATTTTCGTATTTGGATATTGTGAAACGACAACGTTTACAAATAGGTCAGGAATAATAATAATCTAACATCAATTATTATTTTTATTATTAAACAATATTTATATATTTATTTTACAGTATGTAAACGATGGAAATTAATTATTCAACAAATGTGGCGTTCAATAAATAAATTAAAATTTCATGAGGGCAATCGTTATCCTGGAAAATATATTGCCAATACAGTTCGTTTAGTTATTCGTAAAGCATTACATTTAATAGATGTATTAGAATTATTTAATGGCAATCTTAAAAAATTAGATATCAATCACAGATCATACATAAAACAATTACCTAAAGGCTTTTTTGAATTATTACTTATGAATAAAAATTTAAATACATTAAAATTACAATGTCGTGATACAAAAATTACTGAAGCATATTTGAAATGTTTAATACCAGAAAATATTCAAACATTATCAATTGTAGGTCCTTTGATTAATAATTCAGCTTTAATTCATCTTGATAATGTAAGTGTGTAAAATGATTTATATATAATTATTCATTGTTTTTTTTTTTTTAATTTGATTTATAGTTTCGTTGTGATATTATTTATTATTCATTATTGTAGATATTGTTGAAAGCACGAGGATTAGAGTTTTTACAGATTTCAAATGATTCAAAGCCAAGAATTGAAATAATAAATAAACTTGATTCATTGAAGTCATTGCATATAGATGCAACTGATTATCCAATTAAATGTTCATTAAATCTTCCAAATTTGGAAGTATTAAGTGTACAAAATGCTGAAATTGCTGATGAGTGGTTGATTGAGCTTGTGAAAAATTGTAAACAATTACGTAGCTTAGAATTGAGGGGTAAGAACTTGAATTTATGATTTAATTATCATTTTTTTTTAACTTTGAAAAGATTTGAGAGATTATTATTTGAAGGGATTTATTTATTTTTGTATTTTATTTGAGTGTGTTCTTTTGTTAATACAGTAGATGGGATATTGTATTGGTATTTTGATATTGGGGGAGAATTTAGGGGTTGGAATGGTAATGAAATTTCGATTTGAAATTGGGGCAATTGTTAAAACGTATTTATTTTTTTTTTTTTGGTTTTTCATGCTCGCGTAAATCATAATTTATAAACAAATAATTTTATTGTAATTATTGTTGGTTGGTAATGTTTGCAATCGCTTTTGCTATCGTGTATACTAGTCTCTATTTTCTTCTCTTGAAATATCAGATATTAAATATTTAAATTACTAAATATGTTTTTTTTTCCTTTCAGAATGTTATTCATTTACGACAATTGGATTAAATGCAATTGGAACATTATCAAATCTCCGTTATTTAAATTTATTGAAAGGTCCAATTGTTGATAATGAATTTCTCTGCAAATTATCAAATCTTGAGGAAATATATTTGGATTTAGATCCGAAAATTACATTGGATGAATTAACAAGTTTTCTTGAACGTTCACGAAGTTTAAAGAGATATGGCTTTAGTTATCTCGGACATGATATTTTATTTGCATCTGCTGGACGTAAAGTTGGTGTTGTATTTGAGAATGATAAAAATGAATATCTGGATGATTACGAATGGGAAATTAGGTTTTAATTTTAATTTCAAACATTTTATATTTATATATTTTTATAATCAATATTTTTATCATTCAAGTCTTATGAGTTTCGAATCTACAATATCGACAACTAATTAATACATTATATATATATATATTGTTATAATTCTTCAGAGTTATTAATTTATTTTGTTATATAAACTCACCAATGAATACAATAAATAAATACAATATACATTTGTTGTATATAAATTATACTTTAAATTTATCATCGATACAATTTTGAATCGTTTTTACCGTTGAATAGTTGCGAGTTTGAACTTGTTGAGAATAGATGGTAGCACACACATATACAGTGTTCATTATCATATATAAACCAACACGACAACGATAAACTCGTGCATAACCTTAAATATTTTTATATATAAACAAATTTTTCAACGAAAATTAAATAAATATTGTTTAATCATATCACAGTTAATATTTATTAAACAAAAAAAAGTTAAATAATAGAAAAATTTGGACTATTGAAATAATTTTGTATACAAACAGTGATAAATTTTGGGGGGTTAAAATTCAACAACGACAAAATTATATTACATATATTATTAATATAAAAGAAAATGATTAAAGATACAATATTTACGACAAATGAGGAAAGTGATTCGGATGTTAGTATGAGTATTGATTCATCTGAAGATGAAGAAGATTCCGAACTATCTGAAATTGAAGAAGAATCTGAACAACAACAGCATAATAATGAAAATAATGATGAAGACGAGGATGATTTAGTAAAAGCAATAAATGCATCGAAAGAACTTCATCGTGATCATCCACCAGAAATAACAGTTGAAGAAGATGATTATATTGTTGGATTATGTTTTCATCCAATCAATGATTTAATTGCATTAGGAAATATTTGGGGCGATGTTTTGTTGTAAGTGTAATAATTAATTAACATAACCTCATACAAAAATAATTATATAGAGAAATATTTTAGACAATTAATATACAGGTAACATTAATATTTGTATAGTTTAAAAATTTGTTGGATAATTACATTTTCACGATGGCTAATAATTCAATTATTCATTTATTGTCGTATATATTTAATTATTTTTATAGATACAAGTATAACAATGAGGAAACAAGTGTTGTAGCGAGTATTGAAGCACATGAAGAAGCTTGTCGTGATTTAAAATTTAGTAACGACGGTGAAACTTTATTTACTGTTTCTAAAGACAAGTCTATTATGATAACGGATATAAATACGAAAAAGTTACGTGGAAATTATGACATGGCACACGAGTAAGTAAAATTAATTAAATAACAGAATAATATTATATTTTATATCAATAATTATTGTTACAGTGTACCTATTTACACTATCACAGTGATATCTGAACACACTTTTGCAACGGGTGATCAAGATGGAACAGTGAAACGTAAGTATAACAATTAATAACAAAATATTGTTGGTTATGTTGTGATATTTTTTGTTTTACCAAAATATAACCGTTTTTTTTTTTTTTTTTTGCTACAAATGCTACAAATATCCGTACACTTTTTTCAAAACCTATAAAAATAATAAAATTATCAATTATTTATTATAAATTTGATAAATAAACAATTACAAAAATTAATATTTCTACATTTACATTTTCAAGTCTGGGACTCACGAAAAAAATCACAAAATGCCGTTTTTTCATTAAAAAAAATGGACGACTATGTTAGCACAATGTTAACAAATAATGATGGAAAATATTTAGTTTGTGGCAGTGGCGACGGTACAATAACAACAATAAATATACCGGCAAAAAAATTACACTGTCAATCAGAAAAATATGATGAAGAATTTACATGTCTCAATTTATTTAAACATGAAACAAAAATATTAACAGCAACAAGCAATGGAAAAATGTATTTATTTAATTGGGGTGAATTTGGTTATCATTCTGATGAATTTTCAAATTTAACGAAAAAATCTATTAATACAATGATACCAATTACTGATAATATTGTTATAACGGGTGGTGAAGATGGAAATTTACGTGGATACAGTTTATTTCCACATCAACGACTTGGTATTGTTGGACAACATAAATACGCAATTGAATCAATTGATATATCAAATAATGGAAATTTAATTGCATCATCGTCACACGATAATGTTATTAAATTTTGGAATGTTAAATATTTTGAGAATATTAATTTAAAGGAACAAATTAAAGGTGGTAAACAAATACAAATGAAATATAATTTACCAAGCAGTCAAATAAATAATGTATCTGATTTTTTTTCTGATATGTAATTTAAAAATAATTTTGAGGTTAGAAAATAAATTTCTTCATATATATATATTCTACATTTTTTTATCATTGTAATATATGTAAAATATATAATGGAAAGTACAGATGAATAATTGATGTTTTATTTTATCTTAATTATTGTAAATTATATTGAAATAATAATTAATTTACTAACAGAAGTATAAAATTTTTGAGGTTATGTTACGACATTTTTATCATTCAATGTGAATATAATAAATATATATATATTATCTTTTGATAATATAATGACGTAGAATATTTTATTTTATCAATATCTTATCGATATTACTGTTGAAATAATTAATTTAATATATTCTGAGAAATGTTATGTGCAACGATAGTTAAAAAATATTTATGAGAATATAAAGATAATATCAATGACGCAGGTGAATTCTTGCAATTGGTCAATTCTAATTTATTTCTTTTTTTTCCAATATTAAATCAATTTTTGAAGATAGTGTTGAATGTTAGTTTGTTAATTTTATTGGTGATAATGAATTTTATCATGATAAAACAAATGATATAAATAGCCAGGTTTTTGATGAGGTATGGTATTACACAGTGATTTATTTTGTCAAGTTAATAAATACATTTATTCAATATGTTGTTTAATAAAATATTGATTTTTATTATTTTTGTGAGTTTAGATGTTTTTTATGTTGAAGCTGAAGACACAACTGATGAAATTATTGCTGATTCTTCTATTGACAATGTAAAAAATAATTATTATTATTAACTATAAATAACAACTGTGATAAATCAGTAACAATACCAAATTTTTCTCATCAATGTTAGTTATTTTTAGTTAACATTTGGTAAAGAGCAAAAAAAAAGAAAAACCGTTATATTTTGGTAAAATAAAAATTCACAACATAACCTCAAATATTTTACTAATGAAAAATCTTCCAATAAATATAATTCAATTGAAACAAAATTAATAATTATTTATCATACAGATTTTAAATAAATGGTATATACTAAAATCAACTGGATTAAACAACAATTCCCAATATCAACCCAAATGTTGGAGAATAACAATAATCAATTACAAAAATCAAACAACAGGTTTTTCTACTTTTATCAATAACAAAACGGGTGAAAAAGTTTTTTCATTCTTCGATGTAATCCAAAATTCTTATAACAAAAATACAATTGTCTTCAAAACTGATTCAACCAGATTTTCATCCGTTAGTCGTAAGTAAAATAATAATAATAATAATAATAATAATAATAATAATAATAATAATAATAAAAAATAAAAAATCCAACTCCATCATTTCACATTGTCAATACTTTAATTAATAACTATTTGATTAATTAGCTATCATAATGATAATATATATAAATAATTGTTTTTTAGCACTTGGAAATTTTGAATATGAAGTAAGTAAATATGAAGAAGATATATTTATGTGGAATAAATTACCGAAGCAATCCTCACTTGATTCATCATTGGTAAATGGTTTTCTTGTTACCAATAATCCAACGTTATTAAATAATTATCAAATGTGGCATGAATGTGATTAAGAATGCAGTAATAATATTTAAAACTATGAAGAATTTTGAGGTTATGAGATCGTACACAAATGTTTCAATTGTTTAAAGAATTTTGAATTTAATTTATATCAATAATGGATAAAATATACGTTAATGCATTTTTTTTTTTCTGTATATGTATATATGTATCTAAATTGTAATAAATAATTATTATCTATGTATTATTAATATCCAATTGTTATTTTATTTCATTTTAATTACCAAACATTTACCAGATAACTTATTGAATACAAAATGGCGGCAATAGAAAATATATATATATATATATATATATATTAGAAACATTGTATTATTAATAATAGAAAATACAAAACGTAGACATAACCTCCAATCTATTATAATAATTGTATTTCTTTATTTCTCAAACATTATTAACATTTCTTATTTATTAAATTAAATAGACATTAAATTTGTCCTTGTCTCGTGTAAACTATAAAATTTAAACACATAAAAATTTAATTTTTGCTTTATCATAATGTAATAAATAATATTTCATTGCTAAACATTAAAATAAAAATTCATATGTTACAAAATAAAAGACAAAAATAAAAATAATTTTTCAATCTCTCTCCAATATTATAACTCACAAACATTAACAAATTTAATGTGAATAATAAAATATTATCTATTGAAAATACATTCACAAGTTATATAAAATTAAATTTTCATAAAAATACATTATAACACCAATAATAAACCGTTTTATTACTATTTCAAAATAATAAATTTATTATCTACAACTATGTGAGGTGTTATATATTCTTCAACTTGTTGGCAATAATTTATCAACATTGATTTCAATCTGTGAACTGACAATTTTTCATTTGTATAAAAATCAAATTACACTTACAAATATTTATATAAATTAATCAATTGTTATTATTATTATTATTAAATAAATATTCTTTCACATTGAATAAATTCAATAATACATATTCAACAATAGTATGTTGTTAAATAAAATTGTAACATTTATCATCTTCGTGAGTTTGTGCTTTCTCAATGTTAAAACTGCAGACATTGGACCTGATTTAACTGAAGTATGTAAATATAATAAGTATTAATAAGTGTATGTTGAAAACATAACCTAACAATACTTAATTAATTAATAATGAGGAAAAAAAAAAAAAAATGATTTGAGAGTTTTTAAAAATTAAAAGCTTTTATAAATATGTAAGGTATCATAACCTCAATATTTAAATATCAATTGATTGATAATATATTAATTATTAATTAACAAACAAGAATTTAATCGTGTATAGTTAATATATATATATATATATATATATAATTGTTAAATATTGAATGTATTTGTTATATTTACAGTTTGCTGGAAATTGGTATGTCTTAGAAACCGTTGGATACAAATCAAATTTACCACAACCAAAATGTTGGTGTATAACATTATCATATATAGTTTCTGGAAAATTGTCTGGTACTTCGACTTTTTTGAACAACGTTACCAGTAGCCATATTGATGTAACTTTTAGCGCTATTAAACAATTGCAACCTGAAGGAAATTACGATGATATATTTGAAGTTTATATTCCTAAACATATATCTGAACAAGGTAAATTAATTAATAATTGACTGTATAATAAATAAAATACGTTTTGTTTAATTCAACGTTTATCAATTTGTAATGATATTGTTAATGTTATTTAATTAATTGTATTTAATTTTTTTAGCTTTGAAGGTACAGATAGTCGCGGAAAGTGGGCAGAAGTTTTCTTGGACACTGTTAAACGATGAGAGTGATAATCAAGCGCTGCATTTCTTTGATAAATTATACGTAACTGAAAAAAGAAGTTTGGTGAGAAAAAATCCACAGTGGGCTGATTGTAATGTAGATTGATATTATGTTGTCTTATAATTTGTTATCTATGTATTGGTATTGAGTGTACTATCGAGAATTTCAATAAATTATTGTATATTCGTGATATAAATGTCATTTGTGTTGTTGAATAGAATTCCAAATGTATCAGAAGTATGGGATATTTTTTAGCGTCCGCGGATTCTATCGTGCCACCTCCTCACCTATTCTATACTCCCGATACAAATGCTAATTTTCGGGGAAATTTTACAAAAAATTCAAAAACCCCGAGCTTGCCACTTCTTCGCTTATTCTATACTCCTGATACGAATCCCAATTTTTCGAGAACAATTTCAGAAATTCAACCGTACCACCAACTCTACTATTCTATATTCCTGATACAAATCCAGATTTTTCGGGCGAATTTTTGAAAATTCCAAAGATTCGAGCGTGCCACTTCTTTGTCCATTCTATACTCCTGATACTAATCGCTATTTTCGGGATAAATTTGAGAAATTCAACCGGGCCACCAACTCGACTATTCTATGTTCCTGATACTTTATGAATTTTTTCGGGAAATTTTCCGGCAATACAAATTTGTATCAGGAGTATATAATAGTATAGTAGGTGGCACGACAAAATTTTGCGCTCGGAATAATTTCGAGTGAGTGCGGCTTCTCTCGTGCCACCTCCTCGCTTATTATGTTCGCTTGGTCGACAGCACATTCATTCACGAAGGTGTGAAAGTAGGTAATAAATTAAAAACAAATATAAAAGAGAAAGAAGTTTTATTTAATAATCATTCTCGCACTGTACATGGCAGAATATATATATGATTGAAAATGTATACACATTACATTTATTATTTTATGTATTTAATATTGATATATGATAAATATCAATATAAATGATGCTAAGCTGTATATTTTGTTGTATTGATACATATATATACTTTGTTTTATTCATTACATCTCACATTTACATTATTTCTTCTTATATATTTTTTATGTTTGATTTTTCATGGCGAAATCGCATAGTTGAAATGTTCGTGATTGATTTTTAGGTTACGTTGATAAATGTTTAATATAAAGAAATTGCTAATATTATTTATTGCTAGACTGAATTATTAATTCCCTAAGTATTCCTACGCAAAACAAACTACAGAATCAATTTAATTTCATTTAAACAAAAATTTCTTATTTTTTTTGGTCGTTGGTGCCATCTATTGATTTTCCGTCAAACTAAAGTCGAAAAATTTTTAGTTCTGATATAAATCGCTAGATGGCGCCAATGGTCAAAAAATCTACAAAAATGAAGTGTTAGTTCATAAAGACAGTCGCCAGGCGGCGCCACAGTTTTTTTTTTCTTTTCTTAGAGTTATTTTAAATATATCGACGCTGAAGATAGTTGATGGACATCAAACCAGTGTCGATGAAGTCTTCGTAATTTATTACTTCCCATACGTACAATTATTATGATCGATTTGAACAACGCGCACACCTTCCGTTGAGCTCCTAGCATCAAATGCCTTTTTGGCACCATCGGAAATTGTTAAAGTTCGAGACACTAATTGAGCGAATTGTTCCTGATATGAATGATTTTTTGGGAATATAAATAATTCACTATCACTGTATCTCGTTACAGTGGAATATAATTTCTCTGAAAATGAGAAAAAAAAAAAAAAAAGAAAAAGATATTTCTATTGAGGAAAATGAATTTTTTTGTTTAACTTACTGTTTAAATTATTGTTAAACTAATCCCGATTCATTTCATTTGATATTATTTACTTACTCTCTGCAACCAACTTCGATGTATAGTGCAATTCAGAATTGATAATTATTCCTTCGTTTTTATGAACGTATAATATATTATTCGACCGCATCCACGAAAATGCAGTGTAACGTTCTGTATCATTGGCTTTTCTTGTTATATTCATCCATGCGCATGATAAGGCAGGATTGGTGGTGTCAATGATTGCTATAGCAATAACATACCGTACACCAAGATACTGCAATATAAATAAGAATCATGTTTCAAATTGATTAAATTAAATGTAATTTCTCAAGTCTACATTTTGACCCAAATTTTTGTGAACTTGTTGAAGTTAATATTAATAATTATTTCCAAGAAGTTCTACCAAAAGATATATTAATATATATTAAATATATTGTTCTTCCATCTTGAATACAATAAAATTAAAATAAAATTAAATATTCTTTTATGTAATTTTGTTCTTTACCTCGTCGATGGTAACCTCGTTAGAGATGCCTGTTTGAACTTGTCGAAACACGACAAAACACGCGATAATTGTAGACAAAATAATTTTATTAATCCACATGATAATAATTTTTAATGATAATAAGAATGAAATACTTTCCAAAACAGTTTATGATAAATTGTAGAGAAATAAAATTTATTGAAGCTATTGATTGAACTTTGTCGACTTCTAAACCCACGTTGTTAATAAATTTATCGTTGAAGAAGGTGTGTAGTAGTACTAAAAATGAACAGCAATATAATAGACAATGGAATTACAACTGATATCAGACAAATATATAAAGACCCACCTTCAATAATGTCATCAATATTCTTTATCACATCAAAACCAATTATTGTTTCTATCATTTTTTTTTTTTTTTTTTTTTTTCATTGAAGATAAAGTATTGTGATATAGAACAAAAATGAATCCACGTACAGCTCATTACTCTATCAGCATCATACCTGCAAGATACGACGTTATAATTCGCGTTTTAACAAGAGGAAACAAGTTGGAAAAATATTTTGAAATGATGCGACACCAATATACAATTATTTTTTACAACAGTACAATATGATAATTCAAAGTTATAATTCACAATAACATTGATAATAAAATTATTACAATTCATTTGAATTTAATCAGTAAATACTACATTACATTTTATTCGGATTCTATATTTATTTGAACAATATAATTTAATTGACGTTTATTTATTCTTGTTTTTGTGAACAATTATCTTGACTAATGTCGGTAATTTTTACATTATCATCTTTGGCTTTTTTCTCAAATTTTTCTTTAATTTCTGATGAAACTGTAGATTTACGTGACAGCAATGTATGATGTTTTCCATCTCCTTTGTCTTCTAAAATCATTTCGCCACCGTTATTGAAACTTTTCAGATGATAAGTCGTCGCTGAAATTGAATAAATGAATAAAAATTTAGTGAAAAATAATTGTGAAAAAATAATTAAATTCAAGTATTATGTATACACTAAATTTAATTAATTATTTTACAACAATAATTATCTTTGAATAAATATTAATTTGAAGGAAACACATTACTAGCTTAACTTTAAATATTATTTCATATTGATACAAATAACTATGATGGAATAATGAAAGATATTAATTAATATTAATATGAAAGTGTTTTGTATTACTTACTTATATTTAATGCTGGATATTCCACCTTCCAAGTAGAACCAGAAACTTTTCCTTTTCCATCATAAGAAAACAATGATCCATTCCACTGTGCACTACCAATAACATGTATACATTTATTATCATCGTGTGCTTTTGTTATATTTTTCCGATCGCATGTAAGAGAGCCAGGATCTGATGCAAGATTTGCTGTTGCTATAGTGTACCATTCACCAACGAGCTTGAAATAAAAGTGATAATTAATTAGACAACGAAATTTGTTATAAATATTTAACTGATTATTAAGAACAAAATGATTCTTTCTCGTTGAATAATTAACCCTAAAATAATGTTGTATTAAATTATTTTCAATTATTATATCTACATATCTCTTTTGTTTTTTATTCACCTCTTCAGCGGTGACGTCATCAGCGGAACGTGTCCGAACGTGCGCAAGCACGACCACACCTGCAGCGACCCCAAGTACAAACATCAATTTAACGAATAACATTATGATTGTTAGTGAGTAAAAATATATGAATTTTTTGCAATGTTAAAGATTGGGTGGACGACTGATGTTGTGGATCCAATTGTCGGAAATATCATGGGGTACTTTTATACCTCCAAGTGTGTCAATTATTTTTGGAGAGGGTGGAAAATAATTTGTCTGAAAAAATAAAAATATTCACTTATTACATCGTTTATTTTAATTTCACTTTTTTATTTCTTTTGTGGCATAATAAATAATTATACGCATCTATTTTTGCCACGTAGAATGTTTCTTATCACTTGACGGTGAAGAATAAAAAAATTAATATATAACTGAAAAAAAAAAAAAATAATTTAACTTTTGAATTATAAATAATTTACGAGTGACTATTTCCTAGTGACAAGTTTTCTCTCTCGCTTATCTATAATAATAATGGTAATAATAACAAATTAAAATTATGTGGAAAATAAAATACAACAAAAATTTTGAAGGAATTAAATGTTCAGGAATTTTATTTATTCATTTCCATCCTGAATATATATATTCAGATATAAACTATCTGTATCATTACAATGATTGTTTTCTTCTTTAGTGAACGCAATCCGTATTATTAACTGTTTGAAACAGTAACGAATCATTATTAGCAATTAATTTATATTTATTCAAAATTTCCTCTGTTCCAGTTGAATTCAATGACAATAATAGATAGGTTTTCGGGTCTGAACGTTTCCAAATCATTTCCGTATTATTATTACACATTGTAATGTCAATCAGTTCCGCTAAAAAAATATCAAAACAAATGATACGTTCATGATCTTAAATAAAAATTAATATGATGGAATTTTTGTATTTAACTAAATTTACATTCGCCACCGATATACAATCCTTTTATGTCGGCAACATAATTATTGAGGTCTCCAGTTATATCTATATATTCTTTAGATGTTGAATTCGTTTTTGATGTCCAAGATCCGAAAAATTCATTACCATTTCCGTCTTTCTTACTATATTTATAAATGGAAAAACGTCCACAGTGAACTGTAATATTTACGTGTTCAGTTGCGAATGCTACCAACCACCAATCCTTTGTCAACTATGAATAAATAAATAAATTATTGTTTAATTAATACCTTGACAAATAAAACAATAAATTATTTTATTTATGTAAGAATTCAATTTTTATTTATTTTATTTACCGTAATTAAATCAAGACTGCCTTTATTTATACACAATTTTTTATCTGCATCAGCGACAGGATTAAACGTGTAAATAATCGTGACAATACATGTTATTATAATTGTATTCGATGACATTTTTAATAACGTTATTATTTTGGATGAAATTATATTTGAATTATAACTGTACGTGGCAATTAGTTGACAAAGCAAAATAATATTCAGTAATGGTAATTTATTTTGTCCGCTACTTATTTTTCTTTATAGATCAACGTTTTTTTTTCACCGTTAGAGTTGTAAAACAAGTCGTAACTTGCATGGCACCACGGTATTGGTTAATTTTCAAGGATTTCCTTTGTATATCGCAAACGAAATAAAAATAAAAATAAATATTATCACATGAGTGTGCACAACAACAATTTAATACTTTTGTTTTTCGTTGTCTATTTTTATTTTTATTTGTTTACCAATTGTGTAAGAGAAGGGGAAAATATATCTATTGCGCATTTTCGTAACGCCACGTTTGAGCAAGAAAACAAAAATGCCTGTTACTTATTGTAAATAAGAAAAATTATTCATTTACAATTATGTATAACAAATGTAAATAAAATATAATTTAAATAACAATTAATTATAAAATTAATTAATAACTATTATAATAATCATTTTTATTGCAACACTGGGTAAGAAAATATTGTTATCAGCGCAAAATGATTTCATAACGGTTTTATTTCATTATTTTTTATTCGATCTGAATATTAATTCACAGTGAATGTGGATAAAAATATTTCATTCGTATTTATTGTATAATAATATGTTTAATTAAATTCTCACCATCTTCTATCTATTGCAACCACTCGACCTATGAAAAACAAAAGAAAAGAAAAATTAATTTCATCAATTATCAACGTTACAATTAAACAAAACCACATTAAATTTTATTACTAACAATTATTGTCCCCTCAAAAAAAAAACATGTTTAGAGATATTATATTTCAATTGTTTTTATTTTTTTTCTTATTACCTCTTCACACCCTTTCTCATAAGCATCACCTGCGTAACCGTCGTCACACCAACAATTGGATTTATGTGACCACGAACTTACAGCACAATATGCATTTTTTGCACATGGAGATCCTTTTGAATTACGAAACTTGCATGCATTAACGCACATTTGAACATCAGTATCACATACATCGCCATTCGGACAATCAAAATTCTCATCACAAGCTGTATGAATAATTATTTTTTTTTAAATTATCAATAACATATTTATACAATTTAAAATACTGACGATATGTTTTTACTCGGTATATTATTTTTGTTTATGTAGTTGAATTATTTTTACATACCTATTCCAGGAGGTCGTGCAGTCTGTAAAATAAACAATAAACAAGATAAATATAACATTCGTTAGTTAATAAACAAATATAATTCCAGTGGGAAATATATATATATATATTTTTTTTTTTTTTTTCAAATAATTTGGAAAAATTGTGCAAATATTTTAATTACAATTACCAATACGGACGAAGTAACATGTGACAATATGATGATGAAGAGCGCCATTTTGAGTGCACTGAATAATGATATATTGAAATATTTCATGTTGTTTTTTAAAAATATATTTGATTAATTAATTGATGTGATTCAAGTCTTGACTGGTTTATATAATGATCAGTTGATCGCTCACAATTCTTTTTATATGCAAACTGAAGACTCAAAAGACACGCGTGAGGCGTGACTTATTTGTGAAAATACAAAAAAAAAATAATTCTATTGCAGCCAATGAGAACAAGAAGTTGTTCTGATAATAAAATTTAATGTAGATAATATTTAGTAGTTGTAATTTATTTTGGCGTCGCTGATTTTTATTATTTACCCATTAAACGTATTACTCGGTTGATAATTATCACACTATCGACAAAATTTTCAAGGATTTTTTTTTTCCACATTATTGTCAAATTGAATTGAAAATCATCACACAAATGAGTAATTATAAATAAATAAATGAAAAAAAAAAAAAAAAAAAAAAAAAAATATTTTCAACAGCCTACAAATATTTATTCATCCACGCATTCATCTCATTTATTCAACATGGATATCAATAAACACATAAACATCCAAAATTTTCATTATTTATTCTTTTATTAGTCCTTCCTAATCATTTTTATTTATTTATTCTTTTCAATACTTATTCTCTATATATATATTTATATATATATATATATAATATGTATATGTTTTTTGTTTATCTATTTACATACATTATTGATAACTAATTCATACATAGAGTCACGTACAATATATTTTAATTATTATAATATTATTATTATTATTATTATTATTATTCAATTATATACACTATATACATTTCAATTATTCGTCTATTATTTTTTCTTCTTTTCCTCTGTTACTTTGTTTTTTCTCCATTACTTAACTGAACATTTATGTTTGTTAATATAAATAATTACGTGTGTGTGGTCGGTGTATATATATATATATATATATATATATGTTAGCATGATTCATATTCAAAAAGGAAACATGACTAAGAAAAAAAAAAGGGCGGCAGGGGAAGGGAGATGTGAAAAGTGATTATTGACACGCAAAAGAAAGTAATGTTAGTTTATTATAATTAATTAATGAATTAATTATAAATTGAATGAGAAAAATTATTATTATTATTATCATTATTTATATTATTATTATTACTATTATTATAATTGCGGCACTTGCCGAATCACAGATTCACGTAAAAGGCAAGGATGCAAATGAAAAAGAATAATAACCAAAAAAGAAAATCCGAAAAACATGAAAGTAATAAATATAAAATGGCAGAAGGAAAAAATATAAATATATATTTTGTTTTCCCCCTCTTTTATCCGATTAATACACAATATTATTTGTGATTTGTTTCTGTTATAATTAATTCAATTATAATTTCAGTTATATAATCTTAAAGATTTTCTAATTTTCTTTTTGTGATACTCCATCGCAATAATTGAATAATCTCCAAATAACGATAAAACAAAATGTCTCCCAGTCTCAATTGCACAACGAACAATAATATAGTGAATAATACCCGTCCTACTCCACCCACTTCATGTCATGAACATAAACGAATTTACAGGAATGAACAGGCATAAAGAAAACCGTTACGAGAAAGATAGAAAGTGAATTTTCTTACTTCGACGTTGGTACAGTGGGTTGATGTTGTCCTACAGTTAATCTCGATTGTGTTGAAGATGCAATTAATTCTTTATAATAATTGCTAAATTCCGGTTGTAAAAATGGCGATGCATTGGTTGATGTTGGCATTGGCGGTGGAAATAAACCGTTATAAATGGCGGAATAATAAACGGGATCTAACATTGGTGGTAAAAATTTACCCGTTGTTGAATTATTCGACATTTGATGATGATGATTATTATGATGATGATGCGAAGAAGAAGAAGAAGGAGAAGAATGATGAGAATTATGATGATGATGATGACCGTATAAATTATTAGAATTAGTGCTACCGGTAGTTGCGGCAGCTGCCGCAGCTTGTGCTGCTACTGATGCAGCAGCATGTGGTATAGTAGGAATGAAGCCAGTCGGTAAGTTAGGTACACTGTGTCGTCTGTTATCATTCGATCTTGAATTTTGTATTTTCTGCATCATCATTTGTTGCTGCTGTTGCTGCTGCTGCTGTTGCTGTTGTTGATGGTGATGTTGTGACGCCATTAAACTTTTGTCACCTTCACTAATTCTCCGATGATGATGATGATGATGATGACTATGATGATTATGATTGACATGATCACGTGATAAAACATCTGATTTTCTTTTATCAACTGAAATTGGCCGTTGATGTTGCTGATGTTGATTAATATTTCTCGTTGATGAATAACAATTGTTATTAATATGATTTAAATTCGGTACATTTGGTATAACCTGGTGATTCATCATTTTTCTTGATGAGTACGGTGTTATTTGTTCGATTGGACGATTTGAAAATTTTCCATTAACATGTCGCATTCTGTGTTGTTGTTGATGTTGCTGCTGCTGTTGTTGTTGTTGTTGAACTTGTGAATTATTATTAACATGATTAATTCCATTGTTTGGGCTCTTCGATGGTGGACTTAATGGTTGAATATAAGATGGCGCTGGTGGTGTACAACTTTTTTGCTGCTGCTGCTGCTGTTGTTGTTTTGGATTAACCAATGTTATCTCTAAGTTATTCGACGCCATTGTCCGTGTATCCAACATCGCTGGATAATTGAATGAACTTTTTTTCGGTGTCTCTGTCACTTTGATATCTCTAATCAACGAATTTTTCATATCTAAATTCAATAAATTTGGCCGTGGTACAATTGGTACACGTACAATTTCCAAATTTGGACGTGAAAATGTTGGTTTATCATTCAATTGTTGCTGTTGTTGTTGTTGTTGTAGTTGCTGTTGCTGTTTGGAGGTTAGATCTAATACACGAAATGTATTATTGACGGCGACATTTTGCGACAAAACATCTTTAGGATCGCCATAAACTGTACGTTCACCGTGTCCAAATATCGAACGTGATTGAGTAACACGCGGTGGTAATGGTGGTGTTTTCGATGTTTGTAATCGTTCAGTCGGTAATGCAGGTGGTGCAAAAACATGGCTTCCTATTGGTGATGATGGTGAATTAACCGTTGACGTATTGGTTAACAACGATGATGAAGACGTTGTATTATTATATATTTGAATTAAATTAGTATTAACTGATGTACCTAAATTAATTACACGACTGTTATTGTAATTATTATTGTGATTAATCGGTGAATTTATTCTTTTTTGAGTACGCGAATGATGAATATCTTGAGGTGACGGTAACATATGATCGATATCCGGTGTAACAGTAACGGAAATAAGTTTGGGTGAGTGTCTATTGCTAATCAATGATGAAGACGAAGATGACGACGAAGATGATGATGATGACGATGTATAAATTGATTTATCATCAATTTTAACGGTCAATAATGGCGTATTAATTGGTGTTATTGTTGCTTGTATAACACTTGGTCTTGAATCAAGCTCAACAGCAGTCACTTCAAGTCCACCTTCACGTAATATCTCCAATTTACGTTTTTTAAAGCTCGGTATAGTTATTTTATCATTTCTAACCTCACTTTCCATTTCTAAATCAATAACTTCCGGTGATTTAGGTGATTTTGGTGGTTGTATTAATAATTTTTCACCAATCAATGGTATATTTTCTTTACCCTGTGCCAACAATGTTGTTTGTTTATTCTCCAATCTTAATTCTTTAATATCTTTGTCCGGTGGTGGTGTTAATGTAACAATTGCTGTTGTATTTGTAGTTGTTTGTACAACTGGTAAACAAATTGGTGAACTCGATGGTGGTATATGTTGTGACATTAATGGACTGTTTAATTGTCGTTCAAGTACACTATTATTTTGTATACCAGTTGGCGTTGTTGATGGTGTCGTTGTTGGCGTAGACATTGAGGTTATGGAACCATTTGACGATGGTGGTGGACTTGGCAATGAATTTTGACTGTAATTGCTCGTTGTATTAATATTAGTGTTTGCTATTATTGTATTTAATGATTTTAAACGATCGGGTTTAACTCGGACACTACGTAATGATGATGTTTTCACCTCAGTCTTTGATTTTTCACTGGATAAAGGTGAATTTGCTGTTAATTGTTGTGTTGTTGTTGTTGTTGTCATTGTTGTTGTCGGTATTGATGGTTGTTGCTGTTGATTTTGAATTATTGATTGTGATGGTTGCGATGGTGGTGGTGGTGGTGGTGATGGTGTCGGTGCTGCAGACGATAAATCGCTCATTGTTGTATTAATAATTGGTGTTTCAATAGATGTTAATGGCGATGGTGTTGATGATATTGGCATTTCTGATTTTATTTCCGGCGTTTCTTCACACATTGATTTACTGCGTCGTGCACCGGGACGTATTTTTGTCTCCTCGCCCTTCTGATGTCTCTCATAAGGCAACAATAACCTAAAAAACAAAAACAGAATATAATAGTATTAATATCTAGGGAGTTTTTCTTTACCCTGAGTTAAAGTCGAAAATTTAACGGTTAAAAAATGTCGGTTATATTCAAATTTATATTTGTAAATTATCGAGGAATATTCATTTACCTTTCATAATGACGTCGTGTGATTGTGGCAGCACTTGTTGAGCCAGTGTTACCACCAATTTCATCATAAATTGATTTCCACAATCGACCAGCGCTCACAGCGTCATAACCTCCAAGTTTTTGAACATTAATGTAGAATAGATAAAGATCAACTGTGAAAAATAAAAAAAAAAGATAACGGTAATATATTATATCATTAACTTTTAACTGATATTGTACAGTTGTATATGATTGTATTTAACATTACTCACTCTGTCTATAACCTAAAAGTGGCATTTTACCAACAGGCGTACCACGCGAATTCATAAAATTCTGTACATCGATCATAAATTTTTTCTCATCGCCACTGGTATTTCGTTCACTTCTACGAACACCACTGCAACCAACTGTATTTCCATGGCTACCACCACTACCATCAGTTATTCCTATTGATGGAGGTTTCAATACCATTATACTGTTGACAATTGGTACGATTGAACCACGTGACGTTGATGCTACTGAAGCTTCACTCTCATTGGACGATTCACCAGGCGATACACTGCGTTTCTTCCGCTTTCTTCTTGGTCTTCCTTTCAATTTTGGAGCTAAAAAATACAAATTAAAAAATATATTATCATCATTTCTACGTATATTTAACGTACAATTATTAATAATCAATTTTGTATTTATGATTTCTACGTAATTGTCTTCATGCTCGTTACAATTGTTAGAAATAATATTAATAATATAATCAATTACCCAAATGATTGCACAATAGTTCATGTGTTTCAAGATCGGGATAGTCAAACGTATCGCGACAAAATAAAACACGCGTTCCAGGCAATGCGGTGAATCCCCCAAGTGCCGCAGCAACAGATGAACACAGCCATGATGGCTCAGCGCCCTCTAGTCGTCGTAACAACGCACGATAACGACAATACCTTGGATAAGACAGTACAACAACGCGTGTTTGTCCGTCTTGTGTTTTGCAACCGCTTAAATTAATCTCATATTCTTTTTGATGTTTTTCCACGTCGGTAAAATCGATTCCTGGATCAGTAAGCACTTGAGGTAATGTTATTGGCGTTGATATTAATGTATTTGCTGATAGATTATTATCATATTTATGATTATTTTCGTCAATTAATTGATGTAATGATGCATTGGACGGTGGATATTCAACTGCACGGCCCCAAGACCATTCCAATGTTGGTGATAGCCATGTTACTAGATCGTGAACACGCACCACCACTTTCTCTGATATTGTCAATACCTCGTCCTGTAAACAAATAAAAAAAAAAGAAGAGAAATAAGTCTTGAGTTTTTTTTCTTCTGTTCAACTGAAAAATAAACAGTATTTTTTCAACCGAAATATTTGTTGCTCTTGTAACGATACTGGTATAACCACACTTTATTTATGTAGATTTATATATATATATATATATGGGAAATACACGAAGTAAAGCACGCGGGCTAAAAATTATAACACGCAATTAGAATTTTTATTCTACATTTTTCGCAACATTCAACACTTCAATACGTATGTAAATATCCGATGAAAAAAAAATCAACGGATTGTTTTATTGTTTTTTTTTTCTTGCTCTCCTTTTTGCTTTTTTTTTTTTTTTTTTTTTTTTCTCATTGAATTGATAAGTATACAGGAAGTTATCGTCAGGTGACACACGTCAACATGGACATATGGTATAAGTAATATGAATCATTTGCAATACACTCTATATACAAATACATATATATATATATATATATATATACACGTGTGTGCACGACCTCGTTATATATTTATGAGACTCTTATATGAAAAACAAACGAATAGTGAGAAGAGAAAAAAAAATATATCCAAACAATTTGATTGAATAAATACGTTGAAATAAAATCAACGAGAAAAAACACGCAAAAAAAAGAAACCGTTGAAATTCATTTTTTTTTTCTCCACTATAAAAAATGAAATTTTATTGTTTCTATTTTTCTACTTTTTAACGTGATATCATAGTAGATATGTAAATCCTACAAACGACAGGACATATGGGACGTTATGCAAAATACAGGGATTCACAACGCAAATGTATATATATATATATATATACAGTCATGCTTGTGCTCACAAACAAGTATAGACCTGCACGTGTACGTTAAAACGTTTGAAATCTGTCTGAAAACTACATGTATACATTTATTATATATATATATATATATATATATATATTCCGTTGCTATGGAGATTTTCTCGTCCCCCTCAACTTAAACCAAACCCCCCCACTACTCCCCTTTAATGCCTCAGTCGCCTTAAATACACATCGATAACCTATCAATTTATACTACAGTACCGTTAATACCGATCGTGTGGTTATTGGCTAAATATTGGTTTTAAATATATATATATAAATAATATTGGAAACTATATTTTGATAAGGTCACATGTATTGTGTTACCCTTTGTTCGCGAATACGTGAACCGATACTAATGAGAATTGAATTATTGTGAAGTCTCTGTTATGTGAAACGAGTCTGAAAGCTTCTCTTAATTTTCCAATATTCTGCGCCTATCGAATAATTAATTGTTTCAAAAAATTCATTAGAGTATAATGTGTCTATCAATCTTTGATATTTATCACTAGTTATATATTAACATCAGTCGGTCAAGAAAGCGATAATACAATTTTTAATCGGTAACAGAAATAATAATTTATTATTAAATTATGCACAAACTAATCGCACGAATAGAACAACTAATGTACGGATTAAAATTCACAATTACCCTGTGTTAGAGTATCTAATATCATATGTTAACTAAAAATAATAATATTGTTCAATAACAATGAAAAAACATTGTAAAAATGTTGAACAAGGTCGTTGGAGTTGTACAAAAAAAATAATATTATAATCCGAAAAGAATAATTCTACTGATAAAATAGAGTGAAAAAGAAGAAGAAAACTACGGAGAGAAGTAAATAAATATTTAGAAAACACTGATAAGCTGAATAAACAGGAAAATTCCTGTCAATATAAATAACAATGGGGTAAAAATGGTTGTGTTTAAAATTGAATTTGAAATGATATTGATTTAAATTTTAATCCTAGTTGAGGCTTCAAGTGAAATTTCCCGATAATTAGAATTCATCACATTGGAGTGAGCGGTAGTTGGGTGGGGGGATTTGAAGAACGGGGAATGGAAAAGGGCGTTTTGATGGATAAAAGTGGGAGAATAAAATTCATTGGATAGAATATGTATAGAGAGGAAATATTATGAGGGCGGTAAAGGAGAAAGAGATGCGAATGGTCGATTTGAAAATCATATAAAAAAAAAAATTTGTGGGAGTAGGAATGAGTAATAGAGGATAGAGAGGGTTTGGTAAGTGGAATGAGGGGTTGTGGTGGTTAGAGGACGAAACTGCCGTTGACATATTCGTCGGGCATACCATAATACATTCATAGCCGAGTCGTGTGTAGCCAGTTAAAGGGAGGGAGAAAGAGAGAAAGAAAGGCAATGGAGAGGATGAAACAGAGAAGTAGACTGCGCGTCATTCTACAGTGACTCTCAATCGCACATTATTATTATTTTATTCATATTTGTTGACATTAATGGTGATATATAAAAGAGGAAAAAAAAAAAGACAGAAAAAGAACAAAGGAAAAAAAAAAAAAACGAACAAAAAGAAATATATATATATTTTATTTACATTTTCTCTTTTGTATTTTATTTGTGTTTGTTGTATGTTAATTTTTTTTTTTCTTTCTCTTTTATTCTCGCAATTTTATTGACTCGTGAAACGTGTATTGATATTATTGGGAAATTTATTAATAAAATATTAACCTATATAACCATCGACGTGTTTGAACTTGCATCACTTATACATTTTTTATTCTCACCATTCTCATTTTCATCATTGTTCGGTATTTAAAAGCAAAATTGTCAATAAAACATTATAATTGCGTTCTATATTTCTCCTCTCGATCATCGAAGAGAAGATTAAAAAATAATTTATGTGATTTGTCATTATTTATTTATTTATTTATTTTTTTTTTCACACTGCACACTTATACAATTGAAAAAAATCCATAAATATATTGACACAACTATTCATTATCAATTCCATAGTATTTACGTATTGAAAAAAAATATTATAAATATTCGTGATTAATTGTGTTACTTTGAATTGTAGATAAACAAAATTATTATATAACATTGTATTTATAAATCGAGTATAATTAATTCCAAGTTAATCATCACAGTGAAAATATAGAATTCATTATTGCAATAATAATAATAATAATAATAATAATAACAATAAATAATCTATTTCAAATTAACTTTCATTGTGTCAACATAATTATGTACAGAAACTAATTACACCAAAGAATTAAAATAATCCCAACACTGTTGTTCATCAATAAACATATGAAATATTGAGCACCACTGCTAAGCATAAATCATTGTTATGGATTAAACCCTGGCACATATATATTATATATTATATATATATATACAACCACACACACACACACACATGTGAAATGTGGGGCCAATGGTCTTGTGTGTCTGTGCTTTTCCGGAATATTCGTGTGACCCAAAATATTTCTCATTAAAACATTAAAAGCAGCATTTTACCAATTAAAAAAGAAAGCTAGAGAAAAAAAAAAAAAAAAAAAAAAAAAATCAAATAATAAATGAATTTTGTTCTCTCGACTCGAAACAAATAATAATATTAATAATAATCTTACTGTCTGATATTTATCATTTCATAACTGCAATAAATATGTAATGATAACTGATAAAGATTAAAAATTGCTAAACTTATTGTCCAATTCCTCTTTCACTGATAAAACAAAACACTCAACCGCAATAATAACGATCTTAAATCATTATTTTTTATCAGACAATTTTGTTTAGTGGTTTTTTTTTTTTTTTTTTTTTAATAGTCAAACACTCAACATGTATCCAATTAAACTGTGAAGTAGTTGAAGTTAAATATTTAACATAAAGTTTCAGTTAAAAATACATATGTATATTATGCATATTAAATTTATACATAAATAAATAATTTGTGTATGTATTATATTTAAAAATGCATAAATATACGTATTTTAACTGAAAATGTTATTCTATAATTCTTCAAACATAATAAACCACGTATATAACAGTATTACATACATGAACATATACACACGTATATAAACATGTGATGGAGGGTGGTAGGGTGAAATTTTAGTAGTGTGGTTATATCCTATTCCTGTGCAAGCGCAACTCGACTCAGTGATTCTCAACACAACAATATCCCATTATCAAATGAATTCTCAATTACAAATAAAAATTTTATAAAAATCGGGAGGGGAGAAAAAAAAAAAATAATAAATAAAATGAAAAAAACACCCCCTTTGACATCAACAATGAAAACAATGTCGAGAAATAAATTGGAATAACGGATACAATTTTAGAAATACCACTTGAATAACACAAGAACGAAAAAAATTCAATTACACCCAAAAATTAACCAATAAAAAAAAAAAATGATCATTATCTATTTTACCGACACACAAATTGCTCTCTCACTAAAATTAATATTTTTTTTTCTTCCCCCCTCGTGTTTGCCGAGCTTACATGCAAACACACTCACAGACACACATCCCACTTCTTTTTCTTTTCTTTTTTCTTTTTTTTTTTTCATGTATGTTCTTTATGGATGAACGAGTCTTCAGCGGGGGAACGACGGAGGGGGACGAGAATGAGATGAGGAAGGGAGGGACAGAGAGAAAGAGGGGGGTTGGTTCGACCCCTGGGCGTTCGAGGTCGAGCGTGAACAACCTCTAGCTCACGGCACACATAGGTCATCACACATATTATACAAATACATTTACATCATATTTTTTTTATATATTCCATCCATGAAACAGGCACAAATAAAACACTTATACAAGAACCGATAACAGGGGAAAAAAAAATGATAATAATAATAAATAATAATAATAGTAATAATCAAATAATATTTCCAATAGTCGGTAAAGCAGGAAATGTATGTGAAAAAATGATCGAAAAATTACCGACAGAATTGCAAATTAATTGAATGAGTGGGGGAAGAGAGATGGGAATTAAATGAAAAAGACAGTAGGGGGAATATATAGGGGTAACGATAACAAAGCTTTGATTATTCAATCGACAGTAATGAGCAATGTATCTATTTGTGTGTTTGATAGATAAAAATAAATAAATCAATAGATAAATGAATAAATAACATAAAATATAGATTAAATATATTGATATAAAGAAAGAGAAGAATAATAATAGCATGTAAAGTGTAAATATCACTCCAATATTATTTCTATTTTATTTCAAAATTAATTAATTTATCTCCTTCCTGCATTTTGGCAAATTAACAGTTCGTTACTATTTATTCTTTTTTTTGTTTTATTCTCCATGTACTTGAGTTATACAATCAAGTCAAAACCCGCATAAACACAAACACACAGACATATTTGTATATAAATATATATAAACACACACACACATATATATATATATATATATATAAATATATATATATATGTACTGCAATTCTCTGCCCTACGCCACGGTTATTAAAACTTTAATCATTTCTATTTCGTCGTACAGTCGACGCGGCAAGTTTGACCATAGTTCGGGTTCCCCTCAACACGTTTCAACTTGTCTGCTATCCAGCGTTCCCCCTAACGTTTCTATACCGCGCGCCACCGCCTTCTCGCCACCTCCAACGCGACTCGCTATAGTCCCCCTCCCCCCCTCGTTCTCTTCCTCCATCTACCCACCCTCTCACCCGCCACATAAATATATATATGTATATACTACGCTCCAAACAGGCATTGCCGCAACCTCGTTACGACTCGTGTGTACACTCAATGACAAAATGTGTTGATTTAATAATATTAAAAAATTATGAAACATTTTTTGTTTGTTTTGTAAAATAATAACTCGATATTTTTACGGCAAAAAACCAATTGCTCAATTTTCTTTGCCCCCCCCCCCCCCCCCCCCGCAAAATTGTCGGTTCTTTTATTTTTCTCCTCCGAGTGGTTAGTTTTATCTATTTTTTTTTTTTTTTTTTCATTTTTTAAATTAATAATTGGCACTGGATAAAATGCAAGCGAGATCACGGGGTAGAAAATGGAAAATTTAATTTTTATGAGGGAGTGTACGTATGCATGGTGAACTCACATGCCTGCCTAATGCTCGCTTATAAATATTACAATTCCACCATGACACATATGTATATCCGTGTATGTGGTTAAAGAATAAATTTGTTTTAGTATTGAGAGGCGCCGCGGCCATTTTAAACACAAAACAAAAGAAAAGACAAAGTGGAATTAAATTTTTTTTTCCAACAAACATATGTTAATGAAAATAAAAGAAAAAGAGCGAAACAATTTAATATTGTTTAACTCTCCTTGTTCTCGACTGTACTTAAATAACGTCGAGAAATTTAAATCATTCATGATAATAATAATGATAATAATAATAATAATAATAATAATAATAACAATAATAATAGTTATTATTATTATTTATTATCATTTATTCATTTGTTGCGCGCCTGAGGCTTATTACAGGAACAAATTACTAATAATTGTCCGTGTAATTCAATGGGAAAATAAATATAGAAAGAAAAACCCATGTCGCATAAATAAATTTGTCATTGAATTGGAATAAAGAGGGAAAAATAGATAAAATAAATAATAGAAACAAATATTATTTTTATATACAGACGCGGCTGTATCACGGGCGCAAATGTAAATCAATATAATTCAATGATAAAATACTCGACGATCCAAAAAGATGAAAAAAAAAAAAACATTAAAATTAAATTGAATTGATTAAAATTTAAATTTTTCCCATTGACTGTACTTTAATAGAGTTGGAAAATTTAAATCACTAATGATTGTATATCTAATCAATGTTGGAAATATATATAAACATGTAGATAAATGAAATAGAATAGAGAAATATATGGAAATGAAAAAAAAAAAAATAAATAAATAAATAATAATATTTTCATCGTGTTCAATGAAATGCAATTAGATATAGTGCACATTTATGAAGGTTAATTAATCAAACGGGTATCGATTGGTTGCGAAGATAGATTCACATCAACGTGTAACATAGACTCTAGAGAGTTCGAAAGAGAAGAGGTAGAGAAGACAACAAAGATATGGAAGTCAACCTGCTCTTAACAGAGATTCTCAATTGATTGAAACAAAAATAGAACAACATTGCACTTTAATTGTCTTCAATCAATTAATTAATTAACTAATCAATTATAAATTTCTGAATATAAATAAGTAAACAATACTGTATTATCAATTATTATTATATCCAATATTCGCATTATGTAAACACAAGACACGTATGATATTATCTACCTCTTATCATAAATTGTCATGAATTCATTTTTATTTATGTCCATTTCTTTTCTCTTCTATTTATTTTTTTTTTCTTTTTATCACTGATATAAGCAACTTTGTATATAAAATGTTAATACAGGTATATATGTGTGTTCAGGGTATAAGCAATTCTTGTTTTTTTTATTTTTTTTTCAGTATACACAATCGTTTGGCAGTGTTTGTGTGTGAAGTGTCGCTGTGTTGATTAATGGAAAGGAACGTGTGGGTGGGAATGGAAGAGAGGAAAAAAAAAGCTCGAGAAGGAATGGGAGGAGCGCGCGGCGCGGGCAGAGGACATACGAGTTTGAACAAGTATAAACACGTATACACAGGTAGATATATATATATATATATATATTTATGTTATGCTCATTCTCTCGATGACCTCTTGTTGCTAATCCATCTGCAATAATTTCCCATTTTTCCTCCAATACACAATTTCGCTTTTTATATTCTTCACCATTCCTTTCTTTCTTCTAATTATAAATTTCGATTTATATTATTTTCACACCAATTAATCAATTGTAATGAATCACAATTGATGAACACGAAAACAGCGACACAAAACAGGACAACGAGATTTCTAATAATTTTAAAACAAAAAAAAAAAGATAATCAATAAAAAATGATAAATAAAATTCACAACACAATTTTTTTTTTCCCCCTCCAAATTAATTTGGACATTAAAAAAATGTGCAATAATCCACCATTTTAACACAGATAAACAATGAAAAAAAAAAAAAAACCAACAAAATGAGTGCATGTGTAAAGGTGATCAAACATAAATTGGCAAATATGAAAAAAAAAAAAAAACAAAAAATTTCGAAAAAAAAAAAATTCTCACTTTTTTTTTAATTTTTTCATGTTTCTTTGTGAGTTTAAACGGTTATCTGCGTCACTTGGCTCTGATAGTTGTTCCGAGCGAGTAGAGGGGCACAAAAGAGAGGATTGGGACAAGAGGGGAGGGCGACCAGCGGGAGGGGGGGAAATCGGCGGGGACGTATATATTCGAGGAGAGGGAGCGAGTGAGAGAGAGTGAAGGAGAAGTGGGGGGGAGTAAACATGACGACGGCACCGGTTTATTGAATAAAACCTCACGGCTCTCGCGTCCAATGGCATGTTATATTATCATAATAACTTTTCGAACTCGGCAGCCACGACCTTATCTCTTTTCTTTCTCTCACTCACTCATTTTTGCTTATTCTATGCGTTTATATACATATACAATATATATATATATATATATATATATATATATATGTGTGGATATAATTTACAATGCCACAGGCGATAAAAGCAAGAGAGTTATTCTTGCGCGCGCATACACGTAAAGAAAAAAAGTGAAAAAAAAAAAAGAAGAAGAACGCACTCTCAAAATATTTATTTTTCTTTTATTGCGACACACTTATATGACGAAATAAAAATTAAGAGAGAAATAATGATGATTATTGAGCGTGTATGTATGTTAATTACTTGTTTTGGTTTGTTTGTTAATTGTTCTATTTGTAATTGGGTAATGATGAAGGTATTTTTTTTTTTCGACGAGTATAAAAAAGGCACGAGGAACTAAAATGATAAAATTATTTTGTTGATGATGAGTAATTAAAAATTTATGCACTCGACAAATAAATAAAACATTTGAGCACACTGTTCTTCAGTTTATTTAATAATAATAGACGTTGCCAAGTGTTGTGAATTTAAATGGCGGGCGATAATTTATCAGTGAGCTTTGCGAAAAAGTTCACAAATGCTTTATCGTTTTTTTTTTTTTCTACTCAAAAATTATCAAGGTCTTGTGTTAACGTCTAATCGCTAATTTTTTTTATTCAATATTTCTCACGACAAAATCACCGTTGACATTGTCTACAACAATGTTTTTCTAACTAAATAATAGTTCGAAAAATATTATATATGAAATATTAAAGGCTAAACATTCTTTTGTCAAGCGCTCAAATAATTCTACACCGAATTTTTATATTTCTTCTTTTTTTTTTTCTTCTTTTCCACCAATTATATGAACTTTTAAACGAGTCCGTGCATGTTGAAACACGTTTTTTTCACACAACTGCCTCTGTCTGTGTTCTAATCTGATAAGTAACAATTGAAATTACCATCTTGTGTGAGTAATTGATTAATTTTAATATTATTTCAAGAGAACAAAAGTTAATTTTCTACTAATAATAAAATTTCATCATCATTTTTATTTTTATAAAAAAATAACTTTTTCCTTCTAATTCTATTTGTTTTTTTTTCTTCTTTTTTTTTTTTTACATTGAGAGTAATCTCGTGAATTCACATTGCTATAATAAAATCGTGTTAAGGTTAGTTTGTGAAATAAATGCACACTTTGTTGCTAAAGACAATGACAAAGTGAAATTGAAATTAAGGTCGCAATTAGTTTTGGTTTATGAATTTACTTCTCACACTTAACTCTGAATTATCACAAAGAAGATATTCAATTATTATTATAAATCCCACTCGAGAAGTATTATCCCTATTTCTTCAAACACCAAATCATTAATTTATATATTAATTAATAATTGCAATGAAAAACTTCAATCAACTCTTCTAAAAATGTCACTCAACAAAATAACTTCTCAAAAATTATTTCCTAGACAACAGCACTGTTATTTAACTATTCAATTGAATAACAATGGTAACAACACAAAGAAAATATAAATAAAAATACCCTAGACAATTCCATCCACTTATCAAAATCTTTATTATAACCCCTCCCACATCCCCCAACCTTTTCTATCTCACTCTCCTTGATGCATTTAATTAAGTTAATGCCGTCGCGATTAATATGTCCGTGGGATTACGAGACGTTGGGTTAGTTATATAGTTGGCGAGAGAGTTAGTTGGAACTCATACAAACTACGTTTGATATCCTCTCATATAACTTGTCTCGTCCTCATCACTATATCCCATTACTTCATTTCAATCTCAAGAGAAATAATAAAGAGATAAAAATAAAATAATCAAAAGGAGAAAAGAAAACAAAAGAAAAAAAAAAAAAAAAAAATAGGAAAAATATTTTTCATCCAATCCAATTTTGCAGTTTAATTAAAAAACATCAATTCAATTCGCAAATAATTATCCAAGTGTATATAAACACATTTTTTTTTCGCTTTTTTCTCTTCATTAATTAATGAAGAAAATGTAAAAAGACTTGAAAAAAAAAAAAAAAAAAAATGTTTAAAAATTTTATTTCATTTCCATTTAATTTTATTTTCATGTGGAGGGATTATTTTTTATTTTTTTTTTCAGTCCAATGAAGACGATAATTTCATTAAAGTATACACATATATACATGTATATATATATATATATATATATATATATACATAAATGATTAAATTTTTATCGTGGACTGTACTTTAAGTCGAGGTAGTCGCTATCACACTCGATTCCATCATACACAATTCGTGTAGCAACCTCAGCCACGTCCCAACCGTCGCATTATAAATAACTTTCAGTTCATGGCAGGCAACACATTTATATACATATACATAAATACATATATATATATATATATATATATTTATAATACAAACCAAGAGACAACTTGAGATATATATCACATGCTAACAATCCCGAACTTTTTATAGTTTATTCTATTTTTAATAATTCAATAATGAGAATGATGATGAACAAATGAACGATGAGATATTGTTTAAATTAATTTTATAATTTTAATTACGTTACGATGAGGGAGACGGGGAAAAAAAAAAAACCTTCTTTAATGACCGTGAGACACACACACACACACACACAGATAGAGAACTATTTGAAATTCAATTTCGTTCTTTTTTTTTTTTTTCTGCACAAAAATATTTATGACATTAAATAATTCTTTATTTTTTTTTTTTTATTCCCCTCATGAATGCCATATGCATGTATATATTTATACATGTACTGCGCGCATGAACGCATGTATTATGTAGGTATGATAGACAGGTTTACACTTGTCCGTACTTGTCCAACTGTAATGCGATTGTAATTTGTTGGAACATAGGTGAAATAGACGTTACAGAATTGTTATTTTTTTTTTTCTTTTCTTCCAACAAATTATTATGCTCTCTCATTTTTGTTTGATAATTAAAATGTTAGATGGTTGGCGTGATGATTTTAGTGTCACGAACATAAACATCAGTATTGAATAATAATAATAAAAATATAATTATTAATTTATAATGATAGACAAATTATAATATCGTGATAAAATCATTTTTCTCGACATTGTAATTGAGATTTTTCCGCTGTTCATTTTATTCGCACACGATTGGTATTTTTAGATAAACATATATATATATATATCTATTGGAATAAAAAAGAAGAAAAAGGCAAAGATAAAAAATAAATGAAGAAGCAAGAATGTGTTTGAAAGAGAGAGATATTTATTATTAAATTATATAGCAAGAAATAGTCGCTTTAAAGTTGAATAGAAGGAATGGTCGAGAAAGAAAAATAAGAAGCAGAAGAAGATGAAGCGAAATAAAAAAAATAAGAAGTAATAAAAAATATAAAATAAAATAAAATATATATGAAGAGGAAAAAAAAAAAAAAATAAATAAATAAATAAATAAAAAAAAAAATGAAGAAGAAGAGAAAAAAATAGAAACGGACGTTTTTTCCTATTATTGTGAAACCCTCGCCTTCGAGACATGACTGGACATGTTTTGTCTTTAATTTAGCAAGGATATCAACGTTAAAGCGGACAACGATTTTCCCACTCGCAACCGAGTGCCAAGGACGGTATCCATTGGCGGATGCATCAGTGGCTCCCATAGATTTGTCTTTTTTTTTTCTTTTTTTTTTTTCTTTCCTACACTACCATATCATATGCACAAATATATATATATGCGAAATTTAAACACACATCGAAGGAAAAAAAAGGAATTGAACGCTTGGAATGATTTCAATGACGTGTACGAAAAAAAAAGAAAAAAAAAAAAAAAAAAATGTTACCTTCAAATTAAATACGAGATATAAATATATTTTTGTTAATTATCTTTATTTCTTTTTTCTTTTTTCTCTACACGCCATTCTCGATGAAGAAATCAATATTGCCAAGTATTCAAATCTATCGGTGAGGTAATTTATGATATTAAAAAATTAATATTTCATAATTAAATACATAAATAAACACCAAGTTATTATTTTTCCATTATAATTTTTTTTTTTTTTTTCCTCTCTTTCCTTCCATTTTCCAACTAAACCGGTATCATTATTCCAAGTGTTCAATTTTATTATTGAAATAATATTGACGTTAAAAGTGAAATAAATGTCATCCAAACAATTATATATACAATATATATTTTTTTTTCCCCGTTCATAAAATCAAAAAAAAAAAAAAAAAAAAAAAAAATACATAAATAAATGAAATATAAATATTTTCACAATTTCATTTCGTCATAAAGATTCTCGTGTAAATAAAATTTTTTATCAAGTATATAAATAAATATATTTATATAAAATCGTTGTTATTCTGTATTTATAGCCAAAAGAGCAATTTATAAATTGTTCAAGAAGAAAAAACGAAGATAAAAACATTTTTTTTTTTATTAAAAAGGACACAATAAAGTGCAGGAGAAGATAAAAAAAAAAGAGAGAAAAGAAAGAGACAATATCTATAATGAAATATCATGAGACAAATACGAATGCAGTATTGCTGAAAATAACAAACATTTGGTAGTGTAGACGCCAATGGCTTTTAAAGCGTCAGAGAATAAGCGAGAGACAAAGAGAGAAAGAGAGATGAATAAAGAGAGGAAATAAATACATATAGAAAGAGAGAAAATGAGAGAGACACCGACCCCCTAAAAGCATTGGCGTATAGTTAGAAATTAATCGACATTTTTTTTTCTATTTCCTTTTTTTTTTCTTTTTCTTTTTTTCTTCGTTTTTTTTTTCAATAATTTTCAAACATTCTCCACATCATTGTCAACCATTTTACAAATAAAAATAGCACTAAACTTTTGTCTTTGCGATGTAATAAAAACTGTAATTAATTAATTATCTATCATTAAACATACGACAGATGAATAAATATATCAGTGTTATTTTAATTTCGTTAAATTTCATCGTTAAAAATGATTCCAAATATTTATTCAAACATAAAAAACGGTTGGAATTCGTGAAAAAGACCCGAAAAAAAAAAAGGTGAATCATTGCATCATGTCGTCTTCCATAAACACGATTGAACAAGTTTACAATAATGCAAGAAAAAAATATATATATATATATTATTGCAAATATTAAATTGGGAATTGAAATATAAACGTTGGCAAAGCAATATTCACGTAATAATTCCATATATCGAATGACAATATTATTATAACACACAGTGCTCTTCAATAATATATATATATATATATATACTTCTTCGACAAATAAACAAAAACATTCGTTATATTTCGTTGTAAATTGTTTATCGTAACAATTCACAAATGTAAAATAAATAATGACTCGCAATTTGTCCGAGTATTCTCGACTGGAATACAATCAATTATCAAACTACAAATTAATTATTCAATAATTAAATACCGAGTTGGAAATAATAATCACATTTGATAATTGATTTTAAATGACCATCGGAAATCACAGACATATTTTTCCGATCAAATAAATAAACCGTATTCAAAACGAAACGAGAGAAAGGAAAAAAAAAAAAAAGAAAAAATGAAAACGAAAACCCTCAACAACTGTTACATTACCTACTTCCCCTCACTAAAATTTCCACATATTTATATTTATATATATCTATATATATTCCCAGAAATTTCCCAAACACATAACGGAAATTTTTGTCCTTCACCGTAGAACCAAATGCGAAAAGCGAAAGAAAAAAAAAAAAATAATAATAATAATAATAATAATAATAATAATAATAACAGCAATAATATTAAAATAAATAATAAAATTAAATTTACGACTTTCGTAAAACCTCGCTCTCACCTCTCACATAAACACAAAATATTAATCCTTCCTCTCTTTTCATACAAATATAAAATATAATTTTTCCCGCACCCTTTTACAATCCTCTATTCAACAACCCCCTCCACACACACACACACACACATACACCCTCTTAACATCCCTGAATTTGGCCAACTATTGTCCCCCCCCGACACCGAGGAAGGAGAGAAAAAATCCTAGTGATTTACTTTTGAAAATCAGTAGAAAAAAAATTATTATAAATATCAATAAATATCCCAGAGCACTTCCTGGTTAAAATAGAAATGGAAAATAGAGTCTCGACAGCGAAAGATTGAAAAGAAAATGAAAAAAAAACGAAAAAAAAAAAAAAATAGAGGAGAAAAAAAAAACGAAGAGAAAAGATGAAAGAGATATGAAATAAAAAACAGGAAAAAAAAAACAAAAATGGTTGATGCAGGCGAACGAAGAGGGAAAAAAAAGCAAGAGGGAGGAAAAAGGGGGCAAATATAGTGGGGATGAGGTTGGCCGAGTTGGAAGGTAGGGGAAGTAAAATTTACGGAAGGGGTTGGGTTGCCATGGATACACATATCTGTCTATCTCACTTTCTCCCTCATTTCTCTGTGCCGGTTAAAACGTGTCTATACCTGTATCCACCAAAACATACACACGTAAACACATCGTTACAATTATATACACACAGGGAGACACAGAGAGAGAACAGACACGAAACATATATATGTATAATATCCGCCATTATGTAAATACTCAAACTTCCATGTGTGTCTTTAGTCTTTCGTGTGTGTGTGTGTGTGTGTTTGTGTGTTTATGTATCTCTATATGTTTGCGTTATGGCATGTTGCACACAGATACATATATATAAATATATATATGCATACACAGAGAGTGTATATTTGCACAGCATCATTGGGTATGCTATACAATTACTCGAATATTGGTGCTTTTAAATGAGATAATTGCATAGTAGTAAATTGATGAAAATTATTTCTATGAAAATATTATTTTAAATATTGAAAGTTATTTATGCATTTATTATATTCGTTTACTCATGATTCTGTTGTTATTTTTTGTACCAAGTCAAGTATTATTTTTATTAAATAAATATTGTCAATTGATAATTAATGGGGAATTTGATAATATTGCCTGGAGAAATTGTGAGGCGTGTTATTGATTGCATTGTTGGAGATTGAAGTTGAAATTGAAGTGATGAAATTAAATTTGTTTTATTATTTCATTCTTTCGTATCTTGTGGTTAGCGAATTGTTTTTCTTTCATTTTTTTTTTCTATCGATTAGTTGATTTATTTGGGAATTTATTCTTTATTCAATATTAAAACTCGTCGGCACCATTTCTTTCTGACAACTGTGAGAATTATTTAACTTCAAAATCCCTCCCGGAAAATTGTGGTAAATCTGCTGGTAAAATTTTTCAAACTAGATATAAATTAGCAATATATTATATCAATAAACGAAACTCTATTTTCAGTCTCCCACTAACTTCCAAAACTATCGCAAATAAAAATAAAAAAATAGAAAAGAAACCCTATAATTATTCAGCAATAATTCCAAATTAATTAAGTGTAATAATTCCCACCGTCAAACCCAACCAATAATGAAAACAAATTCATTAAAATCTTCATCATTTCAATATTGACAAGAAAAAAAAAAAAAGAAGAAAGAAGAAGAAGCGTAAGAGGGGAAAGAAAATAAAAAAAAATAGTATAATGAAATAATAGAGTGTTTGTGTGTGCGTATACACAGATATATTGTGAATAAATGAGAGACACATTTATATAAAAATACCTAACTCACCGTGAGGGAGAGTCCGGGAGATGGCAATGGCGTAGCCAATGAAAAGAAACTCGAAAGAAAACATATACATACATATACATCCATACATACATATATATTTATAACGAATGACGAAGAGAAAGATGAATACAGAAAGAAAGATGAAGAAGAAGAAGAAGAAGGAGAAGAAGTAGAAGAAGATGAAGAAGAAGAAGTACACGAAAAAGAAGAGTGGGGGAAACGCAAGCAAGCACGAACAGGTTTTGGACCGAGAAGCAAACGAACCTTTTGCCTTTTACGTTTTCTCATTCCTTTTTTTTTCCTCTCCATTTTCTCTTCTCTTTATATCTATTTACTACTATACACTCTCCACCACCCTATCCTTTCATTCTCACCCCTCCCATCCCCCAAAACTTTCCCTTTAAAACTTGATAATAAAGACTCCTGCTCTTTTAATTATTATTTTTTAATGAACTTTCCATCCACCGCAACTAATAATTAAATACACCAAATATTTATTCATCATTATATAACAATCAAAAAAATATCTAATAAATATAAAAAATCACTTGTCCCTTTGTTTTTCGCTTTTTCTCGGAAAATAAAGTGTATCTTGAGATTATAGGGGTGGAAGAAGAATGAAAAGATAATAAAAATGAATAAAAAAGAATAAAATAAAAAAATTTGCGTGTAGCATTTTTGTGTTTGTATTTATATATATATATGGAAGTTTGAGGATCGATGAAACTGCGCACGTGTATATGTGAAACGCGTTTATTGGAGTTCTCTCAGTCCGAGAGAAATATATATATATATGTATATATATATAATATATATATATCAAGGCCATACCCACAACTGTTTACATATAAATACATACATAAATGTATCCATATATACACACTGTATGTGTTTGTGCCGGGGTTGAATAAATTTCGAAATTGAAATCCTTTCACGAGTCGAGACACGCTCGCGCACGAAAAAAAAAAAAAAGGAAATAAAAAAAAAATGATGCATCAGAATAATAATAAAAAAAAAAAAAGCTGAGAAAAAAAAAAGTAACATTCTACTAAAACACAAAAGAATTTCATTTCTTTCTGTGTTTTTTCATTTTTTCTTTTCACCTCCCCCCAAATCTCCAATAAAAATATCCACCATCATCACTACCATCAAATAAAAAAGTAGTTAATAAATATAATAAAACGAATATATATAAATATTATTCTCACTCTATGTCCCACACGGTTATTTAATTATAATTTACGCCCAAAAGAGAATTAATACAATAAATAAAATATTTAATATGAAAGTTGTCATATCCAATTTCTCTTTCTCCCCTTTTTGGTAATTCCCCTGTTGGACGTGTTCTCCACCTTCCCCCCCTCCCCTCGTCCCTCACTATTCTCATCCCCCTTTCTACCATCTACACCATCCCCCTCCCTTCTATCGTGCTGCAGTGCCATTTTATCCTCCTGGCAAGAGAAGGTTAAACTTGGCTAATAATTTGCCAGATTGGCGCCACCGTTAGGCATGCGCAACAAAAACCAATAACATACACACACACACACACTCACATTTAGTTAGTTAAAGGGGAGGAGGAGGGGCGGTTGGTTTTTACTCATACACTATCACCCACCCACCCTCTCTCGGGGGCATTTTTTTTTTTTTTCCTGATTTTTTTCCCTATAAATATATGTATGTACCTATGTATAAGATAAATATATATCTTTATGTATTAAAGTCTGTATAATTTTTTTTCTCCTTTTTTTTTCCGTTTTATGGACGGAAACTTGAATTTATTTCATTGTATGTATACGAGGGATTTTATTTTTCTTTTTCTAGTTTATAAAGTTTATTTGAGAGTAACGAGTGATATAAATGAAATTGTTTGATGATAGAGTGGATATTTTCCGGGGGGATTTTTTCTTTTTTTTTGATTTGTTAAAGTGATTTTGCATTTTATATTTGGCAGAGTGATTTGGTGTAATTGAATTTATAATGTATGTTGTTTAATTCGGTGTTTTTGGTATTTGATGTTTTAATTTGAAATTTATGATGTTGTTTCTGGATTAGTCACCCGTTTTTCCATCTGAATTCACTGGTTAAACATTGAAATTGGTCCATTAGTTTCAGAAATATACGCAAATGGAAGTGTGGAAATGAATTTTGGCAGAATTTAATATTGCAAGGTAAACAGAAATATTTTTTGTTTATGCTCATGAATATTTCGGAATGCATACTATCATAATTTGGAATTTAATCATTAAATTAGTTACCATTTTTCCGTTTGAAATCACTGATCACCAATTAAAATCGTGTTAATAGGCTCGGGAATATGTGCTATCATTAAAGTCACTCAAAACCATAATTGTTTTCATTGATTTTGATAGCATATATCCACCAAGTTTTTATTGACCAATTTTTAACGGTCGCCTGTGAATTCGAAAAAGAAAACTCCCGACTAATAGAAGGCAATTCTGAATTACGATATCATGTTACCAAAAAAAAAAAAATCAAATTGCATGAAGAAAAAAAAATGAATTCTAACGAGAAAAACATTAACATATCGAACAACAATGCAACAAATAATACTTCATAATAATTTTAAACGAAAGAAAAAATTTTTGCACTCGAATAAATTCTCTAATTTAATATCATAAAAATAAAATGATGAGAGCAGGTTTGAACGCGCATTTTCAACTGTCGGTACATTCACCCGTTCCTATACACACACACACATTCATCCATATATATATATATATATATATATATATATCGCGATTCGCCGTTTTATTTAGAACCTTGAAATACCAGCGAACGAACTTAGAAAGATAAAAAAAAAAAAAAAAAAAAAAAAAATGCGGAGAAAAAATAAACTCAACTATTTGCGCACTGCGCAATTCATATCAATAATAAAAAGGAAAAGAATGCAGAAAAACAATCATCACCGTCGTCGTTGTCGTCGTCCAATTAATTAAATAAAATAATAAAGTGAGAGACAATCATTTAATTAATTGAATTTTATCATTCCTTTTGTTTTTCCTCTATTAATTATTATTCAAATAATATTAATTGTTTTGTTTCAATGACTTACCTCACCGTGTGTGTCTCTGCGTCCATCAGGTGTATTCTCAGGCAAAAAATATAATCTCAATGACGCAAGTGGTTGATTAGATCCACGATTATCAATCCACAGCAGTTGTAATTCGCCAATACTTATTAAATCAGCATCAGTCCATAATTTGGTTAAAAAAAAATTACCAAGTCTTAATACACGCCCATTACCAATTCTCACTGCTTTATAAAATGTATATGGGCCATGGCTAAAGCAAGCACCGCCCAATAACTGCAACATAAGGAAAAAAGTGACATGTTTAATATATTAAAAACAAATTAATTTTTAACACTTGAATAAATGTACACATATTTAATATATATATATATATATTTGCAATCAAATTAATATTAATATCATTTCTCTCTCCTCTCCTTTATTCCATTATGTATATTATATCACGTACATATATATATACATGTTATATGAAACGAGGAAAATTTATTCGCGAATAAATAATTTTATTCTTTGTATGTTTCGTATATATATATATATATATGTGACTCATTCATTGTGCCACGTTAATTATTCCATTATCTTCTCGCATGTATAAAATATACATATATATATATATATAATCCACATAAATATACTGAGAAAAATTAACATTATAATTTCCTATGTATTAAAAATATCTACAATGAATTAAATTAATTGAGAATTTTAATGAAGAAAACGAAGCGAAAATAATAAATTTTGTCAATTCATCGAAGAAAAAGATGTTGAAAATTTAGTAATATAATTGAATTTTATAAATTAAAATTGTCGGTACACACATGTACAAAAACAGTTACATAATTGAATCGATAAACACAAACGCGGTCAAAACGCGGCAATATATATATTTATTATTTATATACATATATCCTCTGTGTGGTTTTAATATGTATGTTTGTGTAGGTAATGACAAAGGAGAAGTTGGAGAACCACTGCCATAACTATTTTCAATGTATTAAGGGTACAGTCACGCTAAAAAGTTTAATGATTTGAAGCGCGTGCGCGCGCGTAGGGGTTTATAACCATTTTCAACTAGAGCGAGTGAGCGAGAACGTACAAAACACGTTGAAACACGTTTAAACGCGCGCACACTCGTTCACTCGCGCTCTCTCACTCTCCATATATATTTATAGAGTTAATCTTGTTTCGCGGCAGCTGCACTCTCTTGCATATACACACAGACACACATATTCACACTCGGCACTCATTTATATAAAATAAACAGTGAATAAAAAAGAAAGAAAGATATTATGAATAAAAACGACAAATTTATGTCGATCAATTTTTAATATAATTTAATTAGTATTTTAAATTATTCGAAAATGGAATTTCAATTTTTTTTTTTCCTTTTCAGAGTTATATATGTATTGATTCTTGATAGAGAGAGAGAGAGAGAGAGAGACAAAAGTGAATTTTTGATGATAGATAGATGGAATAAAAATTTCAAGGTAATGATGTTCGTGTGTATTTCAATAGCGTTTAATCGCATAATATTCTTAAAATATATTATTCTTTTTTTATCTCTCTATACACAATCGATACGCCAATATGAATAAATATGGAAACACACCCACACATTTATAAGAGAGGAATGAAGGAGAACGAAATTATAATAACTATGATTTTTTTTCTTTTTTTTCTTCCTTCGTGTGTGATGAGAGAATATTTATTTTGTCAACAGTTCTTTTTTCTTTCTTTCCACCGTTTATCATTGTGAATAGTTATCATTTTTGTATTTGTTATTCATTGTATGCCACAATGGTTTATATAAAAAGTATGCCTGAATATATTTTGTGAAGAAGAAAAATAGCCGGTGAAAATGAAATTTCTTGGTATTAATAATCTACCGACAGAAAAAGTAGTCCATGAAAAAAAAAAAAAAAAAAAAAAAAAAAAAATTATAGAGTTAAGGTAATTCAAGCATTGAATGAAAGGCTGAAGGAAAAATTTCATTTTGTTGATATAATCTTTATTTCAAAGTATTTAGTTGGTGAAAGAACAATTTTAAGTGAAGGTTAACGATCATTTTTTCCCCTGTGAAATATCACATTATAAATATACTTTAACATATTAATGGAGGGGGGGATGGTTACTGCTCTCTCTCTCTCTCTCTCTCACGCTCTCACGAGTTTCAATCTTCATATATCTATGACTAAACACACTTAAGATTTATAATATCTATTTAATATGTTTCTCAAACGTTTCAAAAATTAAACATAAAAATAAAATGAAATATGCTTCAACTACAATCCTCCTCCTCCTCCCTTCCCCTACTCCCCCTAATGACCTCAAATGCATAAGAATTTTCAATAACTTTTTTCTCTGAAACACTTTGTAACATATATATGTTGCATAATAAATAATTACAAAATTTATTTCACACAACATCACGCGGCAATTGGAAAATGTCAAAGATCGTGAAACAAATATGCAAACAAATGTTATTTTTAAATAAAAAAAAAAAATTTAATATATCAATACCGCAACGTCTAATGTAAAAATTGGAAATAAAATTAATTGATGAATAATTGAACAACTCTTTTTTTTTTTTATATATACGAATATAAATCAACTTTGATAAAATAACTCGGGGGAGGGGGGGGATTACGCTGCCATTTTATAGCATTCATATCTTGTGAATTATTTTCCCCAACATTTCATAACTTTTGCAATAACTTGCAATCCAAAAAAAAAAAAAAAAAAAAAAAAAAAAAAAAAATTACCGAGATTATCATAATTAAATTGCAATTAAAAATTCTCCACAAATAAGAGAGAGAGAAAAAAAAAAATAACATTAGCACCACACATCTACACCGAACTGTACATACACTGATAAAACAATATAAATTGAACGTTTCTATACATAAAATTAATCAATATACTTTATCACGAAAAATAATCGTTTTTCACTGTTAATTTTCATCGCAAATAAACACTTATCAGCAAATAACAAGTCAAAAATTTGAAAATTAAATCCGAATTTTTTTTTTTTTTTTTTTTTTGCATAAAACATTATAATATATATCACTTCAATATATACAATATTAATATCATTCTCCAAATCAATTTATTCTCTACACCGAAACGAGAAGTAATAATATAATCAGAACTAGAAAAAAAAAAAAAAAAAAAAATTTCAACAGTTAAAATAATTTGATATAAATCCAGAGACCATCCTACATTAAATTTCAATCAACTGATTATGAAATCGAACAAACATCAAATGATAATACGTTTAATTTCCCATCTTGTTTTTTTTTTTTTTTTTTTTTCGTTTCTTTTTTTTCTTTGAATTACGAAACATAAAAAATATATCAAGGCCAATAAAATATTTCTAAGAATGCCTCGTATAAATATATATATATATTTATATATATAAAAATAATACGAAATTGTTATTCCGACATTTTCAATTTCAACCTCAAAAACGAATGAAAATAAAATAATAAAAAAATCATCAAATTTTATTCAGCAATAAACACCACAATTAATCCAATTGTTCAATCTTTGAATCAACAGCAATAAAAAGAAACTATAAATGAATAAATAAATAAATAAATAAATAAATAAATAATATTGATCAATTACTGAAGAATTGTGTTATTATAATAGAAATGATTTTAAAATGAAGAAAAAAAAAAAAAAAAAAAAAGAGAAGATAAAAATAGATAATAATAAATTGTAATGGAGAAACAAACGCGAAAGAAACCTAACCTGAAATAATAATAAGACACCGTGACGTTTTATTATAACATTCACGCACATACTGTATATACACTCACACACACACACACACACATGTAAACGCGAATATTTGCGATGATAGTTGTCTCTATGTAGTTCCCATCTATGTGTGTGTGTGTGTGTTGAATAAATGAGCGTGGGGGAGAAGAGAAAAACGAACTTTTCGTCTGTGTATTTGTGAAACTCGTTCGTGCAGGCGCATTCACACACATACATACATTCTATTGCCACGAATACAAATATACTTGCATACAAAGCGTCGACTGGCGCTCGGCATTACTAATGCAGTTGGAATAGTTTTCTAACGTAAACATGTACGAAAAAAAAAAAAACAAAACAAAACAGAAAAAAAAATGGAAATAAAAATTAATGACGAAAAAAAAAAAAAAAAAAAAAACAGACAAAGAAAAAAAAAAGAAAAATTACACGAAACGAAACTAAATAAAATTCCCACAACAAAAGTTGAATATGAAAATGCATTTATTGTATGCATTTATATTTAATATATATTCAACTCCTGTGAATAAAAATAAAATAAAGAAGGAAAAAAAATCGATAAAAAGAAAAAAGGAAAATAAAATAAAAATAACAGAAGAGAAAAAAAATTTGTTACGATAACGCGATCGTCGAAGCGAACATTGAGAACGTGGCGAAATTAAAAAGACTCGGAAACGAATAAACAGAAGTTGAAAAAAGAAGAGAAAAAAAAAACACACACACACACATGAAAGAATATAATAATAATAAAAAGAACTCAAGATAAATAAAGACGTGAAATAACACGTACAGAGAAATCGTTTGTCCGTGCATATTTTTGATTTCACTTACTCATTTTAATTTAATCTAAAAACCTGATTGCAAATATACATTTATATATTATTTTATTTTTTTCATTCTCTTTGTGTATTCCTATTTATTATTATCATCATCATTATTATTATTATTATTATTATTATTATTATTATCTTTTTTTTTTTCAGTTGCGATATATGAGAAGGAGACAGAGAGAGAGAGAGAGGGAGAAAGACAGACCCGTTGTGAAGGTTATAATGGACAGAATTTTGAAAGCCATTGTCTACCGATTCCACGTAATAGCCCGCTCGAGTATTGTACTAAGAAAAATATTCTCCCCACTTTGTGTCTATCGTTCGGTGTTATATTCTCTCTCTCTCTCTCTCTCTCTTCTTTTTTTCTTCCATTCTCTCTCTCTCTTCTTCAATATACTAACACGCTGGAGCACGCTCGCAACCCACCGGTCTCCCGCTACACCTTTTGCCTGTCCATACGCGTTCGCTACTCTCTATCTCACTTCTACCCATACGCTTATTTCTTTTAACTACACAACATCGTCAAAACCATAAATGTCCAAAACGACCGTGGGATATTTTTATTATTATTTCACATCTATTTCCAAATCATAATCATTGCAATGACATACATATAGTTAAACGTATGTGTATATAAATATATATATTTGTTTTTTCCTCCCCCCCGTTGTTGTTTTTGGTAATGGCAATTAAATAACAATTATTTTAACACGAGTACTAATCAATTTATCATCAATAATTTAGGAGGAATAAAGAAAAAAAATTATCACGACCGCATACAAACACACACACACACACACACACACGCAACTATATAAATAGAACACATTGATAATATATTTCTCTTTTCTTTTATTATCATTTTTACCCAAATACAAATTAATTAAATTTTTTTTTTTCTTCCAATTTATTAATTCAATATTCTTTCTTTTTTTAAATTAATACGAAGCAATGATAAATATATATATATATGTGTGTGTGTGTGTGTGTGTATGTCGCAGTGACATTAAATCGGGTTAAGGCGCATAGCTATAAATATCTTTACCAACTTGACAATAAGAATGAGAAGGAAGAGAGATAAAATAAAGAGGGAAAATAAAAATGAAAAAAAATGTCGTGTGCAAGAGTCCTCTGCGTGTATATACCATACACCCATACTTATATATATATATATATATATATATCCATGTACACTTGTGTGCAACAGAGAACGAGCGATAAAAAATGTCGCGGGTAAAACGAGAAAACGAATTGAGTGAGCGAGTAAGAGAGTGAGAGTTTACGGGGTCCTCTAATCGTATCATATACATATACAAACACATATACAAAAATATAGAGTCTGTCTCACCCTCATATACACACACACACACACACACACACACACACACATTAACAACATTTCCTTTTGCCAGATGTCGGCACATAAATATATATATTAAACATATATATCCTCATATATACCGCACCAATATTCCATCGTCATTGCCGAAATTAACGCAGCAAAATAAATAATACAATCGCGTTTAAAAAAGACAAAAAAGAAAAAGACAAAAAAAAAAGACAGAAAAAAAAAACAAAAACAAAAATGGCTAAACAAACTAAATATCTTTACAACAATTAATGCCATTCTCAATCACCACCTTCTTCTTCTTCTTTTTTTCTTTTCGTCAAATTAACCATTTTCATCTATTTCAATCACATATTTTTTTTTTCTCTTAAAAAAAATGTTCCCACCTCCCTTCCCCTCACCCTCTTTCATTTCTTCAACATGCTACTTTATAAATATACAATTCCATCTTCATTATAATAATTCTCCTTTCTCAAATGTTACAATAAATAATACACAATATATAATAAGTAGATTAATTTCCGCGCCGCCCCCTCCCCACCCCCCCCTCAATTCGCATAAAAATTATTTAACGTTGACTCACCTCTATCTTATCCATCTTTTGCGTTCCCGGATGTCACGTACACTCTTCACATTCATCTAGGAATATTTTTGTGGATATTTCCTATTTTTTTTTTTTTTTTTCTTTTTTATTATCTATTATTATTTTTATTATTATTATTATCACTATTATTACTAGATACTATTATTATTATAACTATTATTATTATTATTATTATTTTAAAATAATTGTTTAATCATAATTCATTTTAAAATTGAATTTATACGTTCATTATTTGGATTACAAATTCACTTATTTCTTTTGTTTTATTATTTTATTTTATTTTATTTTATTTTATTTCTATAATTAAAATGGATGGTGTATCAGTGAAGTTGCATACACAAACACCAACGAATTGAACACACACATGTATTGTACACACATAAACGGTGTGTATATAACACTTCTCTTATTCAGCACACAAACAAAAGAGTGTGTGTGTGTTTGTGTGTGTGTGTTAAAACGAACGAGAATGCGAGGGAGAGAAAAGAACGTTGAGAAAAAAAAAAAAAAAAAAAAAAAAAGAGAATATAATAATGAAGCACCAATTGTAATAATTGTTGAAGTATATATATATATATATATATTTTTTTTTCACGTTTTAAAAAAATTGAATTTGAAAAATTAAAAAAAAAAAAAAAAAAAAAAAAGAAACGATTTATTATCACCAACACAATCACACACGAAAATTGCACTCTCACAAATAATAAATCCACTTTATTTTGCGTATTTTTGATGTGTTTTATATTAATTATAAATATTTATAATTTTATATGTGTTTTAATGTTGAAATGTGTGATAAAAAAAAAAAAAACAATTGAAGAAACGCAACACCACGACGTTTTTAACACCCGCACAGACTTGCAACTTACAGTGCACCGCACGCCACTGTCCCATCAAGACTACTTTGTATTTACTCTAATTATGTGACGTCACGGATACACTGGCTCGACTGTTTTCCCCCACTATTGTCCACGGCGCTACGAGGGGGTACCCCGAACGAATGCCGAGCGTTGTCGAATGCGTGCACGGACTCGCACAAGGGAATATATATATATATAGATATATATTTCTATTGGCGGTTGGACCAATGCACACATACAGCGCACAGAAACACCAATGCACGCACACATTCACGCACTCAATGATTTCGTTCCAAAAACATTTGCTATATATATATATATAGACATCTATTTTTTTTCCACACATATATATATATATATATATAAATTAAGTTAATGTATTTTAATTGATTTTAACGGTTTTTTTTTATGTTTTTTCTTTCGGGAAAATACTTTAGGATTTATGTGTCTGTGTGTGTGTGTGTGTGTGCGGGGTGGGACAATTCGTCGATGATAAAAGAGAATCGGATATTTATTTTGCAGTGATTTATTTTATTAGATGTGATACTTTTTTTTTTGTTTTCATTTGATTTTCATGGAAATCTATCAACATGGGTGTAGGACTTTGTATGCGTGTGTTTATATTGTAGATAAATGAAATATTAAAGTGAGAATTTCTTTACCGACAGTTGTGATTAATAATAACAATAGGACAAGTGGAACTCTGCTTTATCTAGTGAAGTTAATGTTTACTGTTGATAAGTAGGAAACGAAAAAAAAAAATGATAAGATAGAAAAAAATTTTGCGTTAATTACTATATATATATATAATACAATATTGAATAAAACAAGATGATATTTATTTAATTTTTTATTAATCAAAGCTCTCTGGATGCAGTAAATTTGAAGAGAAATATTTTGTTGATTTTTTTTTTTTTTTTGGTTTTTCTTTTCTTAACGGCTATTCTTTCATGTTTTTTTTTTTTTATGCTTTCCATTCTCACTCAATCATTTTTGCTTTCCTTTTTTTTTTCTACTTTAAATCCATACACATACACATACACATAATAATTATCGTCCTCACGTTGTACAATTGCTATTCCCTTTCGTTCATTTATTTATAATAAATAATCAATATTAATCCAGCCCATTTATTCGCACTTATTTATCTCACTTTTATGGCGTTTCTCTCGCTCTGATCATTTCCCATCATTTTTATATTTATATTTTAATATTTTTAATCCTTTTTTTTTCTCCATTTGCGATATAATTCTTTATGATAAATTGGACTGAAGACTTTGGATGCGTGTTTTTTTTTTTTTTTCCTTTTATTATTATTCATAGCAACGTGCAATATAGAGAAAGAGAGAAATATTCAGTGAAAGTCAACAAAAGTCGATATATATATATATATATATATATATATATATAATATATTAATTATTGACAAAATTGTGTGAATTAATTTTTTTTCTATTGTTTGGCAATGTAATAAATAATTTTTTTAGGCCATCTAAAAATGTTTTTAACAACAATGCACAAATAAAAATTCTGCAATATAATTAATCTAATCGACATTGATTAATTACCGACAATTATTAAGCGTGTAATTGTTTATTAATTTATTATCATTTCTCCTTTTGCATTTTCAGTTTTGTTTTATTATTATTATTATTATTATTATTATTTCCCCTCTTGGACATTTTTTTTTTTTTTTTTTTTCCGTTACATCTCTTTAAACTTCAATTCTTCCTCTCTTTCTCTCTATCCCATTCCCTCTTGTTACTCATGATTCAAATTGTTGAATAAATATTGTAACTATTATTGATAATTGAATAAATAAAAGAAAATGGAAAAAATTTCATTCGCGAACAATTTGTGGATAGAAAAAATTGTTTTGCAAGGCAAAATAGGCATCATCAAATCATCTATTGATTATTCCTCTTTTTTTTTTTTTTTTCGTTTGTTATAACTGTTATGATGAGTGTATATGTGTGTGTGTTTCACTGTATAAATAAATATTATATTGTTCATTAATCATTTAAATAATGAGAATTAATTTTGAAATAATTTTTTTTTTTTTTTGCTTTGTCATTGGATTATTTCCGGGTTTCATTTATCGAAACGTATTAACGTTTTATTTTCTTTGTCCTAATTGACACATCCTTGGGACGATTTGTTTATTATTATTATTATTATTATTATTAATATTATTATTATTATTAGTGTTATTATTAATATTATTAATTAATCATCATCCGGGAGTGAAAATAAAATAATAAACGCAAATATATAATATAAAAAATTGCGAATGAGAATTAAACTTGTTACAACATGTTACTTTTTTACTTCTCCTATTTTTTTTTTTTTTTTTTTTCCCCTCCATCAATTTGTCACTCACTATACATATGTATATTTAAACACATATATATGTGTACAGAACGTATAAAAAAATTATACAAGCCTATATATATTTATATATATATATATATAATGATTTGAAAAAGTCCAACGGCTTTTTAGTGTTTTTTTTTTGTTTTTTTTTTCTTCATTGTTATTTATTTTCTTTAAATATTTTCTAGAAGATTTTATGTAATTTTGGTAGCGACATAATTGTAGAACTTTATCAATTTGTTCTCTTACATTTTCAGTTTTATTTATTTATTTAATTATTATTTTTTTTTTTGCGCGTTATTTGCGTATGATTATTAATTAAATAAATATAGATATATATATATACATGTGTATATATGTATTTATATATATATATATTGTTAAAGGCTATAGGATTTTATTTTTTTTCGCATTTTAAATTTTCTTCCTACTTTTTTTTTTTTTTGCATTATAATTAATCTTTTTTTTTTTTTTTCGTACTTATTTATTGTTTGTAAATAAATAAAAATTGTTGCATATATATATACAAATTAAATCCAATTTTGATGAAATATGCGAAAAACAAAAAGTAGAATTGTAATTTGAAACTTTCTTGATTTTTTTAAATTTGTTATCCCAAATTTTTATATTAATTTTTATTAATATCGTTGAATTTTTTGGAAAATTCAACTGCTCTCTCTCTCTCACACACACACACACACTAATTCAATTTAAATAAATTTATGGGAAATTAATGGCCGTGACGCAGATGGCCGTTAGATTATTTGGTTTTTTTGGTTTTTTTTTTTTTTTTGGTTTCTTTCGTATTTTTTTTTCTTTATTAATTTTTTTTTTCTTTTTTTTTTCTTCTATTCAGTTTATCGGTTAATTAATTAATTAATTAAAGCATTGCTACGTATTATATTAGATATTTGCACGAGGTCCTGGGTTTAATTTATCTTTGTATTTTTGTCTTTTGTTACTTCTTCTATTCATTTAATAATCTTATTTGATTTAATTTTTAGACTAACTCTCCATTTTGTTTGTTTATTTTTTTCTTCGTTTCTCTCTCTCTCTCTCTCTCCGTCTCTCTCTATTATTCTTCGTGTTTATTTTCTTTCGTTATTTTTTTGCTATTTATAACTGAGAAATAATAATCACAGATTGGCTCGTACGATTGGTTTCTTTGTTTTTTCATCTTCTTCATTTTTCTTCCTCGTTTTTTTTTTTTTCTCTTTTGTTTCGTTGCAATCAATTTGTTGCTCGCAATTATTCTTAATAATCCATTTAAATTTCATTATCCTGAGCCTATAAACAATTCTAAGGCAATGCTCACAATTTCAAAATTTATTTTGTTCACTTTCATGTTTTTTTTTTTTTTTTTTTTTTTCTTTTTCAATTATTATTCTGAAAAATATGATATGACGTCATATGACCAAAGAACCTCGTGCAAAAATCAAATTATCTTATTCAATATCTAATTTATCATAATTATTTTATCATTTTCAAATTTGTTTGGTTGAATTTGAAAATTTTGAAAATAGTTTTCTTCGTGTTCTATCTTGTTTTTGTTTTTTCGTCCTTTTTTTTTTTACACACACGCACATACACGCGCAATAATAATGATCGTGATTGATATTATTTCAATAATATGTAAATTATTGGATAAAACAAAAGTTTATTACGTGGGGAAATAAACAAATATTTTTGTTCGATTTGAATATTTGATTTAACATTTTTTTTTTTTTTTTCAATTTATTTTACTCTGTTGAATATTCGAATGATTCAATTGCGGAATAAATTATTTATTTTATGTAAATTAATGGTGAAAAAATTGAGCTTGTGAAGAATTGATTTAAATAAATAATAGAATTATTGATTGAATTGTTTAATTATTCATTGTCATTTAATGTCCTACCTTCATTATTATCGTCGCATTCATTCACGGTAATATTGTTGGATTGTTGTTCGTCATTATTATCGTTGACAAAACCATTGTCAGCTATTTCATCTTTTTCTTTTTCTTCATTATCGTCTTCTTCATTTTTTGGTGAATCTGTTTTATCGATAATTGTTTCTTCACCTTCATTATCAACGTCATTGTCCGCCATTACAGTTGGATCATCATTTTGCTGTTGAATTGCATCAATAACACGCTGTTCCACCCTTAATTGTCTAACGGCATTTGCCAAATTTTCATGAATAATTGTTGTTGTTATTTTTTCATCATTATCAATAATATTATTATCATCATTGTCATCATGTTCGCTAGTTTCTTCCCATCCGTGTGGTGTTAATGTTGCACGTACTGTTTGATAAAGTTTTCTAAATCCCAATTTTCTATACAGGTTTCGACTTGCTTCATTTTGCGGTAAAATAACGACAAATGGTATATAACCCCTGTTTACTATTACTTTATATAAATACCTGTAAATAAAATAATATCTAAATTTATTTCTATAAACAAAAGAATATTTCCTATCTCAAAGTTTAATAAAATAATATAACAACATTTATCTTTTACCTGGCTAAACGCGTTCCATATCCTTTTCTCCGATATTCTGGTTTAGTTTGCATAGAAAACATTGCCCCATAATACGATTGTATCATCCATGCTGCCAATTTACCATCAACAAATACACCAGCGGCCGGAAGACTTCTTATTAAACGTAAAAATATTTCATGACACTCCATATCATTTGCTGGATACAGTTCATGTATTCCTTCAGCATGTTCAGCACATAATGGCAATACTTGAACATCACTTTCACTATCACCACCACCACCACCAGCACCACCACCACCACCACTACTACTAGATCCTTCAATTTCTAACTCTCCAATGTCTTGTGCAGCTTTTTCTGGCTCTTCACAAGCCCAAACATCACCCAACACACGTTCAATTGTTCCAATGTCATTATAAAGACGAAATAGTTCATCAGCAATTGTGCAATGTACAAAATTAATGTACAATGGTTTGTCCCAATCAATTAAAATATCCTCATCACGTAGCAATTTTAATTGATCCAAATTATCATTCGGACAGAAGACACCAAAGCTCTCGTACAGCAAACCATGTGGCTAAAATAATTTATTTCAAGTTTTATAACGACTTTTTGAATTATTATTATTATCAATAGTTGTGTTGAAGAAAAAAAAAAAAAATTGATAAATAATGATAGTTAAAATTGTTTTTTTTGACAATAAAACATAAAATTTAATTGTTTATAAATTAATTGGGGAAAAATAAATGAAAAGTTTACTTGTTAAAAATAAATTTAACTATATACAGTGGAATTAAAAATAATAATGGAAATATATAATTGAAAAGTTGATTTACGTTGCTTTGAATTTATTGTTTTTGAAAGTTTATAATAAACTGTTGAAGTAAATTATTCTTTAATTAAAATTGATTTTTATTCGGCGCCGAAGAAGTTTACTTCTTTTATTTTTGCTTTTTTTCTTTGCATAATTAATTTAGGACACATACAAACACGCTAAAGCCGTTAGCGATTTGAATTCATGCGTGTTTGAGCTTGCACGATCAATGTGGGAGTTTATAGAAAAATGCGTTATGTATATATGTGGATAGAATTAAAATATTTTTAATTATATATGTGAAGTGAGATGTAAAATTTGTTGTGAGTAATTAATTAATTTGTGGAAATAATTTTGTAAAGTTTAGGTGAACTTACAGACAATGTCATTCCTGGAAAGTGTAGACATATTGGCACTTCCGGCCAGTTCTCAGCGACATAGAAATGAAATTCCCACACTCGATTTTTCATGTAGGTCAAAACTGTTTGATGAAACTGCAGATAAAAAATTCATTTATTGCTATAAAATTTATTATATTGAATACAATAACGGTGTATTATTATTATATTGTACTATTTTGTATTAAACTTCATGATTCTGTAGTGTATTTTGAAGAGTTTAATCAAAATATATCAATTATTAATCGTCAAACTTTTATTTCTTTCATTTCCGTTGAATAAAAACTTTTTTTTCCGACAGTTACATACTCTCAATTATCTCAAGATCTAACAGAGATATTTTAACAATTCAAAAACAAAAATCTTTATTTTGAAATAACGAACATTTTCTCTGATAAAACTTATTCCGTGTCTCTAACCGTTAAACAATTATTCAACCCGAAACAATCGAAACATTTATAGCAAAAAGTTCATAGAATTCAGAAAAAATAACCAACATATTCTGACTCAGTTTACTAAAATAGACTAGAACCATAAAATTTATCGAATGGACCTTGAAGTAGACACGAACCTCAAGGTAATTTTACCACTGAACATATCTTAATTCATCAATATCTTATTAAATATAATTAAAACATCAATTCTGTTTTAAATAATCCGACTAATCCATTCTGTCTTTTGAATCACCACAATAGCAATTAATTATTAAAAAACCACCCAAGTTATCTATTCATAACATCAAATAATAATAATTATTATCATCAATACATAAAATATGTATATTTAGCAATCATTTTGAAATCTATATTGACTTTTCTCCGTTTTGTTTGCGTGCACGTGTGGTTGATAATCCTGAAAATAACGTTCGTGTAAGTACATCCGAGGAAAGAAAGAGAGAGCAAAAGGGATTTACATGCCAGAACTGCGAAAAGGCCCTCTCACTCTCCCTCTCCCTCTCTCTCTTCATGCAGTATTGTGACGGTCAAGGTCACACGTCCCAGAAACACGTGAAGGCGTTCTCTCTCTTGTTTTATTTTTTTCACTTCTATTCTTCACGACATTGCCATGTTATACGCTGACATGTTTAAACATGTTTAGACAGGTTTATACTTGCACGGAAAAATCGATGGTGCACATTATATTACATCAATTTATCGTGCGACACAATTCAAACGAAATAATAAAATGAAGAATGATAAATAATAATATAGAACAGTGGGATTTTACGTTTTTTTTTTTTTTTTTATTAAACAAGAGATAATAAAAAAAAAAAATTGTAAGGTCAACGGAAATTGGGTTTTTGATCATGAATTCTTGGCTTTCGTTTTTAATTTAATGAAAAATGAGTCTGAAATAAATGAGGAAAATTTCCTCTTGAATTTGAAATTATACTTTTGTTTTTTTTTTTAGTATAAAAATGTTTACTTTTTCACCGTGAATTTCTCTCTTTTGAATACAATGTACAAGTACGTCGTTTATATTTTCATTTTCTTCATATATATGAACAGATGTATGTTAAAATTATATGTATGTATATACAGTGTGTGAATACACTTACCTTAAGTGACTCGGGCAAGTATTCGCGAAGAAAATCTAAGAGGCGCGGCAGTTCTGACTCAACGAGCAAGCGAAAATTGCGGCCCCGCATCACCGGCCCAGGGCTCTCCATTTTATATTATCTTTTTATACTTCTTTATACCCTTCTCTCTATTTCTCTTTCGCTCTGCTCCAACTAATTAAACAAAAATGGACAATCATCAACAACACGAAATTAACATGCAAGGACTTGCACTTAACAAACTAAATTATGTATAATTGAAACAATAATTAAATTGAGTGAACTACACAACATCTCAACAACATAAAATTCTCTCGTGTTCATCAATAAAATAAAAATAATAAACATTTCAAGTATAGTTTTAATAAATGATAATCTTGATTTATTGAAATTAAATTCTGATGCGGTTTCAAAACACATTTTTTCCCCCAATTTTACCGTTAGCATTTTTTCTTTGAGTGTTAGTGGATAACTCCAATGTGGGTCAGACAGTGTCGCGCCGCACGTTTACCCATATTATATATATGTCTATATATATATATATGTATAAATATATATATATATTTCTGAGTGTAATAATAAAAACGTAAAAGATTGTGAAAGGTTTCTGACATGTTTGGCGATTAGGAGAGTTAATTAACTTTGATTATATCAGCAAAAAATATAAATATATTGATTAAAAAATTATTTTCGACAATTTAAATATATATATATATAAATATATGAACGTGTATATACGTGCCAAGAATTTTTTAATGCTACCCTTAACATTACCTGTCACCCTGATCAATAAGAAATAAAAATAAAATGTGAAAATTTCAATTTATTTTCTTCCCAATTTTAATTTACGTATTTACAAAAATGCATGTAACTTTTATTGATTAATTTATTTATGTATATATATATATTACTTGTAATGTATAAACGACAATTTGCGACGTGCTTAAACTTGTTCGTTTTACCCCTTCTCTTTTCCTACTCCCACCATTACAATTCTTTTTCTCTTTCTCTGTAACAGTAGTGGGTGTTTCGCTCAGCTGCACACACGAGGCAATTTTTTCCCCTCTGCCCTTTTCTTTTCACAGTCGCCGGTATTATTATTTTTTTTTTTTTCTTTTTCTCATTATAAATTCGTTCTTAAAAATTCATTTCTATTTGTAATTTAATATTGCAAGTTATCTCGCGAATTTACAAACGTAATAATGCAATTCTTACCCACTCTGTTTTCCGTTGCAGATAATTCTTCACTATTGTCTCTGATAACAAACTGGAAAAGCTTATTTCAATTATCAAAATTTTTATCTTTATTGTGATGAGACAGCTGTAATTCCGAATTATCCGATTTTAATATATCCCATAAATTAATATATATTAAATACTGATAAATAAAATGAATAAACTTATTGCAAAATTATCACTATTGTTAATAATAATTTTTTCTTTTCGAACTCTAAAAAATTTCTTTTACCTCGAATTATATATATTTATTATAAAAAAAAAAAAACACTTTTTCTCTTTACATATTTCAATGCAGACAAGTTTTTTTTTTTCTACCCCACAAAATTTCCACAATTTAATATATATATATATATATATATTATGAGTACATATGTAATGCGACGTTTTATATTTATTTAATTGTGTATTTTATGTGAATGTTTGTTCATTTAAACAATTATTATTATATGGAAATAAAAAATTGAATTGACATGTCGGAATGAAGAGTATACGAAGGAAGGTAACACCCGCCCTCGCCGCCCCTTATGCCCGCACTGAGAGAGAGAATTTTATCCAACCAACCCCCGGGCCGTTTGATGGATATGTCGCGTAGCCACCCGTGTGTCTCACCCGCTACCCTTTGCATCCCTCTTTAGGGTAGGGAATTTTACCTTAGTACCATACGCCACCGTTGTGCAGCGCTCAAGATTTCTCCAGGTATAGATATATGTATTTTTAAGGGGGTATTCTCATTAAGAGCTTGCGAAAATCCATTTTCAATCAAATGCTTCGTTTCGTTAAATTTATAACAGTATATAATAAATTATCAATTTTTATTATCTCGATGTAATTTTAGTTCAGAGTAGAGACAATTTATCAACTATTCAAATGAAATTTAATCCTATTCGATTAATTCATAAGTTCCCGAGATGTTACATCAGCCAGTTGGAAAAACGTAATTTGGATGGAAATATGTTGGAAATTTTTCGCACAAACAATTTTGTCAAACTGCGCACACTTGATTACAAATATTCATAATTTCCATATATTTTCAATATTTGAAAAAATTATTTGTTACATTTAATCAAGAACAATAATTATAGATTAAAATATAATGATAGAATAATTTTATTTGTTCCAAACATGAGAGTATCCCTTTAACAAAATCATAATCCACCAACGGTCAAAACCAACCTGCACAGACCCGTCTGAACACGCTTGCGCTTCACAAACCAGTTCCGTCGCCTCTATTCCCACTGCTGCATTTTGACACACTTGTGCTAATACCAACTGCTGTTAGACCACTACCAATCACGTGAATCCAAAGAAAAAAGAAAACAAAAAAAAAAAAAATCAAATAAATTAAGAGGAAGGGTGAGTTTAAACGCCACTGCAGAAATCACGTGCACGACCTTGAAAAAATTACCAAGAAAACTACCAAACTGATGTAATGAACACAAAAAAAAAAAAAAAACAATGGAATTATACAAAATAAAAAATAAATTTCTAGTTTGTAATTTTTTTGTTATTTATTCTCCATTTTATCAGGAGAAATTCTAGTGATCGTGGGAGGTCAATCGGGGGACGCAATGCGACTGTTGATAGTGTGGCACGCGATAGTGCAAGGTCGTAACTAAAAAAAAAAAAAAAAAAAAAAAAATTTGCAAAGTGGAAAGGGAAGTGAAAATTAAAAATTATTGGCAAAAGTAGGAAAGAAAAGGCGTGCCACCTCAAAAAGTCCTTCACAATTGGCGCATCCCTAACTACTCTATACATAATTCAATATCTTCTATTCTTTTCTTTTTTTTTTTTTTCGTTTACTTTTTCTCTTCAATTTATCCCAATTTTTTTAACGCCACGAACGACATTGTCGGTGGTGAAATGCTCGACGCGGCATCTACAGATCGATTTGTGGAGAAAACCACACACACACACGTATGGTGTATGATGTAACGCAATAGTCAGAAGGAAGAGCAAAAGCAAATGGTGTAAAAAAAAAAAAAAAAATAAAAAAAATGTGGCTGAGTGCATTAAGGGGATGCTGCTGAAGTGTGTTTATCTTCATCCAATTATTTTTGTAGTCTACTCGGGACAGATACGAACATGATTATTCCTACTAATAGAAAAATATTTATCATCTTTTATACCACAAAAAAAAAAAAACAAACAAAAATAACAAAAAACAATCGAATAATTGAAATAAATTAAATAAACCAAAGGTAATTGTCTACTCCACTCCATCATTCAATTGATGATCACCATTTCATGAATATTATTAAAATAATAATAATAATAATAATAATTGTTATTGGGAAAAATAATTGAATGTTTATTTGAATATTGCCGCGTATTATTTGATCGGTAAAACAGAGAATTACTTAACTGGCAACAGGTTCAAGCCTGATTTATTCATTGATGGTAATGAGAATGTTAAATGTTTGATTTTATATATGAGAGATTGAGACAAAATGATGAGAGCTAATGAGCGATATTTGATGAATATATGCAAATGAATAAACAAAAAAAGTTAACTAAATAATGTCGAAATAAATATTGAATTAAAAATTTGAAGACATATTTGCATCGTAAATCGAGAAAGAATGATAAAAAAAAAAAAAAAAAGGGTGGAATGAAAAAATGGGATTTTATTGATGGCGTAATTCTATTTATTGTCTAAGAATTTTTGAAGCACTTTTTTTCCGATTTAATCGTCTGATAATAATCTTCAATTGATTCATTTAATTACCATATACAAGAAGATATGTCTATGTGGCAAGGCAAAATTATTAGTAAGCGTGTATGGACACGTTTGGAATCATTTGAAGCTGAACTCACGTCGACAAAGTTTGATTGGTAATAATGAATATTATTAATATGAAATTGGTGTTTGTTTTGTCGATAATTATTGTTTCAATTTATGCTCGTGATGTTAAATCACCGGATTCAGGTAAGTTAATAATAATAAATAAATAATTCAATAGATTTAATTAATTTCTAATGAAATATTTATATATAAATAATGTATCTGGTTTTGTGCCTGTATGTACAGTTGAATTTACGGTAACTTCTATTGATGAGGAAATTAATGTTCGATTAAAGAAATGTGATTCATATTTGGCTAATGAAAATTTACCGGTTTATATTGTCAGAGAACATGATCCTGATAATTTAGAACCATTTAAACAGGTATTTAAATTAATTGATGGGAAAAATGAACTAAAATAATTTTGATTAGTATACGAATTTGAATAATTAAAAAACTGTGTTAATTTATTTTAAATTAGATAGTTGAGGCAGTTGGAAAATTTTCTATGTATCAAGATCCTGAAACATCATCAGCAGCTGTTCTTTTTGAAAAAGAAAATAAATTTGTAATGCGAATTCATTTATTTTTATGTCTATGGGGGTATTTGCATTTAGTGGTTAATTTTCCCAAGTATATATATATATATATATATATATAATTAACAATAATGTGATTTTGAATAGATCCAACCCTTAGTAGAATAATCCAAACGAGGAAATGAGAAAAATTTTTAGAACAAAAAAGTTGAATTTGTTTGTTAATGTTCCCAATTTAGTGAATGAAAAAAAAATAGAAATTATGAAGGAATTCCCTAGATTTTAGTATGGATTATAGAGAATCCCTTTGCGAATTGAAAGAAATTTATTTTATTAAAATATGTCGATAAGTTTACGAGATTTCACAGACGCCAGTTTCAGAAAAATATTATCATATTATGTTAAAACACATTTTTCATCATTATTTTTCCACCTTGACGCACTTCAATATCAATTCCAATAATTAACATGGCTCTCAACTGATTAAACAAGATTGTTTTACATACTAATTCTAGAATGAATTGATAACTAGATATCAACATATGCAAATACCCCTTTTGAATATATAAAAATAAAAAGCGATTGTATAATCAAAATAATATTTTTAGCGTGGTGTTATTAATGTTGAATACATTATTAACAATCTCGATTATATCCCTGGTGAAAATAAATTACGTCCATCACCGGAAACCGTATTACCCCAATTGAAATCACGATTTCCAGTTCAGCAAAACAAAACATTTTCAAGAAAAAAACGTGAAAACTTTATAATCAATGCAAACAATGTGCAAGTTGAAACCTGTCAACAAACACGTCATCCCGCTTACATTGAAATATTAGTTATGGTTGATAGTTCAATGATACATAACAAGTAAGTGAAAAAAAATAATAAATATAAAATACATTATTTAATTATCTAATTATAAAATAATATATAATTGAAAAAAAAAAAAAAATTATTTTAACAGTATTTTGAGTCCGTCCAGTTCTGACAATTACACACCAGTTGTTTCTCATGTATTAACATTATTCAACAGTGTTGATATGTTGTTTAAAAAAATAAATGAACCACAAATAAAAATAAATGTAGCAGGAATAATAATTGGTGAAGTAAGTGTATTGTTATATATTTAATAATAATTAATAAACTTCTGTTTTATCTTACTGTATTATTTATCATTGTAATAATATTATTTTAATTATTAATAGCGAACTCAGACATTTGAATTTATCGAAAAGTGTGTGGAAACAATGGAACGTATGTCGGTTAAAGATAAAACATCAACAGTTGTTCGAACTTTAGATGCTCAATGTACAGCCGACGCTGTTGGCTCATATATTTTTCAATTTAGAAATAACCTTGAATTCCGTAATTCTTTTGACAATGTTATTTTTCTCACAGGGTAAATATAATAGTTCTCAATACTATTTGATTAAATAAAGACATTAGAGTGTTCAATATTCAATATTTAAACACATTCAAGGACAAATAATGTAGAAATAAATATAACCATAATATAGCGACAATATTTCCGGGATTATTTTCCCTGTACAATATTTGTTTCTATATTCGTTTTGAAAACATTAATATTAATTATTTATTTATTTTAAAAGATTGCCAATACACCAATATGAATCATCATTAAATAATAAAGCGATGTGGTTGAAGGGTGAGAATTATATATGAAAATCTACAAGAATATATTTACCCCGTTGTTAATTAATTATTCAATTTATTTTATCATAGGATTTCAAGGTAATGTTGATCTTTATAATGAAGAAGAGAATAATTCGATGATTGTTAGAGTTGGTGCTACAACTGGAGAAAGATATTTTGGAAATTATGTAGCAGTTGCTCATGAATTGGGACATGGGTATTGTAATTATTATTATTTAAAAAAAGGAAATAAATAAAATATATAACAAATAATAATTCATCTATATATTTTGGTATATTTTTAGATTTTCTATAAAAGGACACGATCCAATGCCATATATTGATAATAATGGCAATTGTTGTACATTTATAATGAGACAAGACAATGCATTTTGTAAAAAATGTTTAGCATGGAGTCCAAAATCTCAAGAAGTATTTCGATCATATTTTAAGTTAGTACAAAAATTATTATTTTTAACACAAACATCTCGTTATGTATTTTTTTTGTTTCTTTTCAATTTAATTATATTGTTATTATTTTTTTTCTTTTTACATTTACAGTTCTCCTGCAAGTTGTATTTATATGAACAAACCGAGATCATTATGTTCAGGACCGTATAAAACGATAAGTGCGAGGGCGCAATGTAATTGTTACGGGTTCGAACTTGCAAAAACGGTTAGAAATATATTTATTCTTTACTATTTAATCTAATTAATTTATTTCAAATTAATTGTTGCGATTAATGATGAAATAATATTTATATTTGTTTTATTTATAGCAATTATTATGTAATTCACTTGGTATATCACTTTGGAATAAATGTAACAAACCGTTACAATGTGTAGATCAAAATGGCGTAATGGATAAATCAAATTATCCCATGGATGGTACACCATGTGGTTTCAGAAAGGTTAATACAATATATTTATCAATTATTCTTCCATTGCTTTTGTGTGTGTTAATAATAAATTTTTTTTTTTTTTTTTCATTTATTTCAAAGGTTTGCTGGGGTCGAAAATGCAAGAAAATTTGAATATAAATTATGAAAATCGCTAATTATACGGAATTATTATGATTTCATGAGTTCAAATTGAATCAATGAAAGAAGAATAAACTCACTGTGTTACTGGCAGTTGTTACTTTGCAGAGAACCAAGATCGGACTTTTTAAAAATCTAATATTCACCTCTCAAGATCTCGAACGAGAATGTCCACAATTTTCTCGACAACTTCCGCAAAATTAACTCCATATCAATCATCGAAGTACACTTCACATCGATCAACTGTATCTATTACTTATCTAATCAAATGTAATGGCTTAGCATCCCATGAATATAATAATATCTCAGAACAATCTTTGATTAAAAAAACCACTGAATACCTTTATCTATTAATCAACAGTCGTAAAAACAATTTAGAAACATTATGAAATAATCAAAAGTGCAACAATCTTTCCTAGAACAGTAAATAAAATCCCACTCATCATATCTTCTTTTATTAGAAAATAAATTAATCTCAACCGCCACATCTTCCAAATCTACATTATCGACATAAGATACAATAAATAATAGAATTATATTGCGCATCAGTATAAAATCACTTTAAACTCGATCGGTAACCGAACAATCAAATAAAAATGGCGTGGAATATTCATGCGTGTGCGCATGTGTACAAAAAATATTATACATTACAATACATACAGACACACGCATACAATCAAATTTTTACAGTGAAATTCAATTCGTCGCGTCCAAATTTCTCATATACTCAAATTTGTTTGCACATTATTCTAGTGATTTTTATTCAATTTGAATGTTAACATTAACGTTTATTGTTCTGTGTGCATTTTGAGGTTAATCATTGCCAATTTAAATGATATTCTTTTATTACGACTAATAATTAGGCCAATCAATATATTTATTCAGTATGTATTGTTGAATTGTTGATATTTAACGTATGTAGACGATAACTTATCCTAATCAATTCAAAAATGTGGGCCATGAACGTGTTTGAACCCGTTCAAACGCGTTCAGATGCACCAAAACCATTTTGATTAACCAATAGAAAAATTGAGGTTATGTAATCTCTCTTTATTATTATATCAATATCTAAATCAAGATTAAAGTTCTCATCATTGACATATATATATATATATATATATATATATATAAAATGATAAATAAAATGCTCATGTATATTATCATTTTTCAATTCAATTATTGATGTTTTGCAGATCAATATAATAATAATAATAATAATAATAACAACAATAATTGTTCATATTATGTCAAGACGGAACAATATAGCGAAAAAAAGCGCACGAAAATTTGACAACGTGGATTATACACAACTGAACGAAACCGACCATGGTTTCATTGATTCACAGGTGAAATTATTGTTTATAGATAGTAATTAATGAATAATTAATATATTTATTGGCGAAATAGGAGGTTTATGGAATTAAATAATCATCTTTTGTTGTTTGTTCTGGATAGTTTACGAAACCACCAGTAAAAATACCATGGAAAGCAATCACGTTGGCTGCATTATTATTTATTGGTGGGACGATAATGTTAATTATTGGAAGTTTAATTGTTAGCGGACATATTGATACGAAGGTATGATGTGGAGAGAAATTTTTGGAAAATATAATGGTGGAAGAGGGTGATTTTTAATCGCGATTTTTTATAAATTAAAAACTGGAAAAAATTGTAGAATTATGAATTTTTCGACAGAGTAGTCATTTTACTTACGACTGATTTATCTGCATGATTTTAGTTCATACTGCAGACACAATTTTCATGATTATAAAAATATTTTCATTTTTAATGTCCGATTAATAGCAAAGATGAAATCGTAATCGCCGTATGAAAATTCTAATGCACTTTCGTCAAACAACGATTTGTTGAGTTTTAATAGAAATTAAATTTTCTTTTTTACAGTACAAAGATCGAATGTGGCCAATTATTATTCTTGGTGCTTTGATGTTTATCCCTGGTGCTTATCATGTTAGAGTTGCTTTAATGGCATACAGGAAAGTTCCTGGTTATTCATTCGACGACATTCCAGAATTCGATTGAAAATTTTTTCATATTTATTTATTCGTATTGTTATAATTGAAATTAACAATATATATTGTTGTATATTATAACTGCCATGAAGGCTGTGTGTATAATTTGTAAATAATTCCACTTTTATTTACCATATGTATTTTTATTCATTTTTTAAATACATTCAAACGCTTCACCAGTATTAAATTGGTAATAAAATTGAGTGAATCATTTTTTTCTTTCCCTTATCAATATTCCACCTTCATTACTTCTCATCCTGTTCATTGCTACTTATTCATCTTTATTCCATGGAATTATTTGACTATTAACAGTCATATTATCTACATCATTGTTACTCGCGTATTCTCAATATATTTCCATTTATTATAAAAACTACCGGTTCAATTTTCATCATCAACCAGTGAATTCTAACGGAAAAACGCTGCGTGATAAAATGATAATTGAAAAATTTAACAATTTATAATATTTCACTGTTAAATAATGGGATTAAATAAAAGGGCACATGAAAACACAAAAAGTGTAATGTTCAAAATGTGTTCAATGCAATTCTCTCGATATGCGAACATAATTTATTATAAATAAACAATAAATGAATACTTTTATAAAAGAAAAAAGTACTAGAATTGAAAAAAAAAAAAAAAATAATAAATAAATAATAATAAAAACATATAAAAATAATTTTTCAGAACTTTCGTTGTCTTTTTTTTCTTTGTTTTCACACACGTTTATCAAAGTAATCGCAGTAAAATAAAACAAATAAAAAATATATTTATAAGAGTTAAAATATAAAATTCTTCTTCTCTTTCTTTTCATCCATATCAATCTTCAGATAATTGTGCTTTTAAATAATTGACAACTGTATAATTAATAAATTTACACAATCGTTGATCTGGTGTACGTGTTTGAAATTTAATCACCGGATCAAAACGTTCCAAAACATTTTTCATCGCTCTTTTAGCATTAACAATTAATTCCACATTATTTATTGCATTATTATTATTATTAATATCGTCATTGTGCAATTGTGTGAACGATGGAAATAGCTAAAACAAATTTATAATAGTTTATTTAATTTTGTTGAGAGTAAAAAATAAATTAGAATTGTATTTGTGTAAGGAAGAAATATTTTTTACTTCAACTAACCTCAAAATTTAAATATAATATCAACTGACGCGATTTTATTTCATTCGTATTGTCTCCGAATCTATCACGTAACATTTGTAAATATTCTTCCATCATTAAAAACATCTCCTCTTCAGTCCAATAAAGATTTATCGGTAGAATAAAAGACATGAAACGAATTGGGCACTAGACAAAAAAATTGTTCTTCAAACGTAAAAACCGTTAAAAATAAAAAAAATCAATCGGGATTTATCATTATTATTATTTCTTTACCTGTATGGATGGATAAATACGATTTTCTAATGCATATTTGTGCAATTGTCGCGATAAAATATGATCTAAATGAAATATTTTAACGATCATTGCACGAATAATAATTGGACTTGCAATTAAATAACAATCCAACATTAAATCTACCATTTTTATTAAACAATCATCTCTGCTATACGTTATGAGATTGTAAATGATAATGTCTGTGTATTTCGACAAGTCTAAACAGGAAAAATGAATTAATAACGGTCGAAATTGACGGTTGGGAAAAAAAAAAAAAAAAAAAATTAAATTAACCGTTTATTATTTTGCTTTACCTAATGGTGAAAAAATACTTTTTTGATCCTTCAAAATGGTGGTGAACATGCAGAATGCATAATCAACATTATCTAAACACAAACTCTTCAATAATAAATTTAAAATTAATATTCTCAGCGTCTGATCTTCATTATTACTAGAAACTTTCCATGCACTTCGTTCATTTGTCATCAAATTGTTTTCTAAAACATCAAAATGTATTTTTGTATATTTATTTATTTATTTTTTTTTTAACTACTAAACAACAAATTCATTTGCATATTTCACGGATTAAATATTAATTATTTAATTTATCCCAATAAATAACACGATAAATTGACCCCCTGGTTTTACATCTAATTAACATCAAAAACAACAAAATAATTTATGTTTAATTAATAAATAAATGTAGATAATAAACAATTTGATTTCATTAAATAATTTATCATTCAAATCCGTCAATTTTACTTACGGCTACAATTAAATGTTTCAACACTAAAAATTCACATTTCACTGACTTGAGATGAATAAAATGGCGGCGTAAGGAGGGATGAGAATAAAAAATAAATAAAAAAAAGAAAAAGAAACAAAAGAAAGGATTAATTTTGTCTGCTAAAACGAACAAATTTCAACACACTCACGTTTTATTAAATCAAATGCCTTTAGTGGTTGTCGATTGGCAATGTAAATTTCCACAGAAAGTAGAACAAACAATGCAGTAGTTGTTACATTATTATAACGATTATTATTACAGACATTATTTGTCCCGCCATAATAATGCAATAATACTTTGAGCATTCGATGTGCAACAATCCACGCGCCAATGTGAATTAATTTTTTTAATATATTAATACCAACATTCAGCAACATTTGTAGATAATCTGGCGCTGTTGCTATGCCATTTTGTACTGCAAAATAAGAGAAAGAGAGAAAAGAAAAAAAAAAAGAAAAAAAAAAATAATCCGCCGAAAATAAATAAATAATAGAGAAATTATATTTGATAATAGAGTTCGCAATTAAATATTAACACAAACACAAAATTCAATTCTCAACAATTCTTGATAATTATTGTTTAAACTAATTATTTACACTTTAATTTAAGTGAATTAACAATAAATAAGATAAATTGTCGATAGTTTATGTTAATTTTCCGTTGCGAACTCTTTCAAATAATAATTATTTTTTTTTTTTAAATAAATAAAACTCACTGCATTATTTAGTTTTCCATATTGAAAAATTATATTTATTAAACATATATATATATATGTATATATATATATATATATATATATGTTTATTTTTATATAAAAAAATAACAACTATAATTTGATTCAGAACGAGAAAACAATAGAGTAAATTAATTTAATTTTACATCGTTTTTAAACAACGAAAACAAAATTGTCAATCGTTTTTTATTTTTGTTTTTTTAAATTTATTCTCATGTTTTGCATTTTTTTCTCATTTTCCATCCTTTTCTTGAATGTTATATATATATATATATATATATATATTTCGATAACTGATAAATAATATGTAGTAATAGTAATAATATTAATAATAAAATTGTAAAAATTATTTTTTTTTTTTTCACTTTGTTCTAACTCAAAATTAGTTTTCAGTATTGAAATTCTAAAATTTAATTGTTAATATCATATATGTATATATTTTGTCTATTTGTTTATTGATAAATTGAAGAAGGAAGAAGAAGATGGCGGACTTGAGAGGGGGGAAAAAAAAAAAAAAAAAAATTATTTAGATGAATAGAAGAAAAAATGTTTCTCAGGCTTTGGAAAATAAAGTAGAAAAATAATAATAACAAGAGAATAAAAAAATAGAAATTATTTAATGATTAAATTTGATCTTTTGCTTTTTTTTTTGTTTTTTTTTTGTTTATATAATAAATTGATTTAATCATTCACGATTTCATATTTGCCATTTGTTTTAATGAAATATTTATTACCTGTGGTAAGTATTATCTGCTCGAGATGTTCAGGCGTTTCTAAAATTGTCTTGCACAAAATTCTATAAAAATTTCTCGTATAATTAATTTTGCTTTTGTTGAGTTTGAATGAACGTTTTGTTATTTCTAATGTTCGCGATACTGCCTCGTAATCCTTTCTCACTAATGATTCTTTCAGTAAATCAAAATCTTTGTGAAATAACCACATTTCATTTTTAAACAGTGAAAACGGTTGGCTAATGTTATCTGAAAGAAGAAAAAAACAAAAAAAAAAAACAACATTTAACATATTTTTGCATCAATTTATATTTTTTGCTCACTTTTCTAAACGCATTTTCAACAATATTACATCCATTTTACATAAGTTTATATACTATTATAAATTTTAATTGATTTTAACCAACTGTACGATTGAAATCAACATAATTTTGAGGTTAGGAATTTTATTTTCTTCTTTGTCTCATTTTTAACGGTTTTCCGTTGGTCAAAAACGTGTATAAACGTGTTATATGGATGTATTAGGTGATAATTATGCGAAATATCAATAGAAATAACAGTTCAATTGATATTACAGTTGAAAAAAAAAAAACCGTTATTTATTTTTTACTCACCGATTTTTGTCAATTTCCATTCTAACGTTGTATCAGCTTTTCTTACTCCAAGTCTACTTCTCAAATCCGTTGATATTTTCTTTGACAATTTGCTACATACATTCTTATCACTCTCACCATTAATATTGTTATTGTCATTATTATTATTATTATTATTATTATTATTTATTGTGGTTGTATCGGGTGAAGCGATTGATGATGAATCCAAAATTTCATGTTCTTCTTCAATAATGTTTGAATAAATCTCTTGTGGTTGTAAATAGCCCAAGTTTTTCGAACTTTTTGAATCATCAACAAGTTTATTAAATTTTGCAATAATTGTTGAATCAATTTTCATCAATATATTTTCATCCAAACGTTTAATAATATTCATCTCAATATCACGAATATGTTGGATTGATTTCGGATATTTTGTGCATTCAGTTAATACTTTTTCAATTATTTGTTGCGATGGAAATGCCAATTTTAATATTAAATTACGTAAAGTTTCCCAACACTTTCCATGTTCAATAAATTCCGACAGTGATTCAATTAATATTAATGGAATATTGTCATCGGCTGTTGATGTACTTTGTTGCACAGTATTTGAAATGAAATCAATAAATTGTTGAATTTTTTTACTGCGTAATGAAAATGCTTGCAATGTTGAATTAATAAATTCACGTATTATATTCGGAAAACTTTGCTCTATCAATTTATTAAATACTTCCATTATCTCCATTGTATCTAATTTTTTAATTGAATTATCATAAACAAGTTTCAAATAATGAAAGAATTTTTCAGCAATAGCATAAATTAATGTTGATTTAATTTGTTTAGTATTCTCCATGTGTAAAAACAATAATTTACTTCTAACCTAAAAAAAAGAAGAAAAAAAAAAAAAAAGAATATAAAGAAAGATAAAAAGAGAGGATGATAAACAATTTTTCATTAAATAAATTGTTCTTACTGTCTCACAAACAATTGTTTACTTACAGTATGTTCGAATTTACAATTCGTATTGGCGCAATTATTTCGTTTGAGTGTTGAAAAACATTGCCCCCTAAATTTGAATTTTGCATCATTAAACATTTCATTGTTATTGTTATTTGTTTTATTATTATTATTTAATCTTATTTGAATTCGGCTTGTTGTTGCTATTGGCTGTTGAAAATTGAATGGTTGATGTTGATTATTAAAATCAAAGACAATATTACTGTGAGAATTGTCGATTTCCGTTGGCACCCAACGTGTTCCAACACGTTTTGTTGTGACGTCATATATATTACTGCTAGTATCATCATACAATGCATCAAATTCACGGACATTTTCACTAACAAATCGACCAATATTCGCTGATTTCATACGTTTATAAGGACGTGATGATGATGTTGAATAAAAACTTTCATCTTCGCGCAAACTTTGTAGATCAGTGTCGTCTAATCTATAATTAAAAAAAAAAAAAAAAAAAAAAAAAAACATTTCGTATTTCACAGATGAAATTAAATTTCCAAAAAATACAACAGAAAATGAAAAAAAAAAGTGATCTTCCGGATTAACTCATAATAAATTAGCTGAACAAACATTTCCCATACCCAATTAATTAATAATATAAATAATACTCACACTATATCATCCATCGTGGGTGCACACAACGAAATGGCATCATCATCATCATCGTTTCTTTCTTCATCATCAGGCACATTAACAATATTAATCATAATATTATCATTATCATTCTTGTTCTCGTTACTAATTTCTTCAGGTACACATGATACTTCTTTAATTGCCTCTTCTTCCACATTTAAATTATTATTAATACTTTCATTGTTTTGTTGATTTTGCGATGATTCAACGAAACCCGATGTTGTACTCAATGAACTAGTTGTTGAATTTGAGCATGATGACGCGCAACTACTTGAATCAGATGAACTTGAAGTATCATCATTATCATCATTGTCATTGTCTCTCAAATTTTGCATATTAACATTCATATCAAATTGATTATCCAATTTTTCAATTAGATCTTCATTTTTTTCGGCACTTACTGATAAATTACGATCACAATAATCCGAATCTGGAACATTAACAACAGTTTTGACGCTACTTGGACTGTGACAATTAGAATTATCATCGTTATGCATTTCTAATGGTTGAATTTCAGTTCCAATTTTTGACCACTCGGTTAAACGTTGTGTAATTGATTTGGTAGAAATTGTCGACGATGAATAGCTGTTTATTGATTTTTCTTCAAGTTTTTTGTACGAAGATGAATAGCTGGCCGCCATTTTAATTTCAGATGATGAATTTGAATCAGAATCATCGGCGTATTCACGTTTCCAACGACTGCGTTTTGTATCTAAATGTAATTTCATCAATTTTTCTTCATTCAATGAACGTTTGTGACTTGTTCGAATAACCGTTAAATTATTTCCTGTTGAAACACGTTCAAACGTGTTATTACGCGTTTTTTCAAACGGAATTTGGACTTTACTTTCATTTCTCGGTGTAGATTTGCTGCGATTCATCTCCTGTAAAATGTTTTCAGATAATTTTGTTGTTTTTATCTTGCACGAAATATTTTCTGGTGTTTTGGAAATTTCATCAAGTGTTTCAATGGTTTTTGGTATATCAATTGACGTTCCACTGCCATTTTCTTTATTGTCTATTTGTTTTTTATTATTATCATCAATAAAATCACCTAATCGTTCATTCGTATTAATTTTAGGTTCAAGTGTTTCATTATTTGTTGAATTCGAGTTGATCATTTCAAATATTTCCGGAATTTTTGTCCATTCTCTGAATGCACCATTTAATCTCTCCATTTCTTCGTTGGACAATATTTTTTTCGTCGGTAACAATGATTGACGTGACGGTACAGTTGTTCTAATACCAAATGATTTTAAATCACTCTCATTCGGTGGATTAAATTCACTTGAATGTAAAAGTTTTCGTTTTTTCGCGACTTCAGGTGCAAAAACATTTTTTCTCTTTCGATTCGATATTTCCTCCGGCTTTTTAACGCTATCTTGTTTCACCTCCGTAACAGTAGTGTTCAACAATTCAACATTTATTGTTCCCATTGGCAATATTTTATCCTCAACAATTATCAGCGGTTTTTTAATTATTCTAGGTATTCTCTTTCGAAGATTAGGTTTCAGTTCACCAAACGAATGATGTTCAACATCATCTATGTTCACTGTAGACTTTATTGTTTCTATAGATAATTCTTTAACCAAAGGCTTTTTACATTTAACCAAAATGTGATCATATTTCATCTCAATTCCACCATTTCCATCAACATCTTCCGTACAAAATTTAATCTCCGCAACGTGTTCAGACATGTCCTCATCACGTTTGTCCGCGTTTATTGCAGCACCTGCAATAAATAAAACAAAACAAAAAAAAGAAGTACATTAATTAAAAATGAATTAATTTCTCGTTCTTTCTCTTCCAAATAATTGTTTTCATTCAATGTAAAATCTTGATTGAACAAATTCAACAATAAAATATAAAAAAAAAACAGAATAAATATAATATTGTTAATGATATTTATTGAATTAATAATTTACCTAATCCAATCATTCTATTAAACTCCGCGACGACCATTGGAAATGGATTCACTTCGGTTGATGTTGATGAACAAGAGTAATCCGCATCAGCATCATCAGCTCCTGCCAATTCTTCATCCTTATTCCTTGAAGCTGTTTCAATTAATGGCAATGACGGTAACTTCCTTCCATCTTCATACTCCACATACGGTGTATCATCAACAATATTATTTAAAGCAACTGTTGCAGCAGCAGCATTTTTATTTTTTCTCGGTCTTCCAACTGGTTTATTATTTTTATCCTGTACTTTTCTCACATACTTTTTCTTTGGTTTTGTAACCTTCTTTGGTTTCCTTACAATTTTTTTAACCGGTAATCCTTTACGTTCGTTAATTATTCTTTGATTTTTTTCAATCAATCCTGATTCTAACGCCTCAGTTTTCGAATGAAATCGAAGTTTTGGTTGCAAATAGTTACTAATATTATTAGTATTATTATTTATATTATTATTTATGTTTATATTATTTGGTAACTGTTTATCAGCAGTTGTAGTAATTTCTGATGCAGGTTCCTTGCTGTCTTCGCTCGTAATTTCTGAAGAATTATTCTCGTCTCCATTATTATTATCCATTAACGCAGTCCTGCTGCGTTTTTTATTACGATGACGTTCTTTATCCTTTTTATCCTTTTTAGTACGTCGCTTTCCCGCTTTCACTTCATTAAGGCGTTCTCTTGTTATTACCAAAGGTGGTATGCGTTTTTGTATTAACGGTTGATCTACATCATTATTTAATTGAATATCACAACTCGTTGAGGGAGTTGGATTATCATATTCTTCTTGATTGATATCACTAAATCCAATTTTTAACGGTGAAGCAGGCGGTGACGTCAGCAGTGCAAACAAGACTGAACTTGTTTGAGATTTGGTGTCAGTATGATTTATTGGCAAATTTTCGGATGTATTTTTCAACGGTAAATTGTTTTTAATATTGATATTAATCAGTGAATTATTGTCATCATCATCATCAGTATCATCATCAGTTATGCGACTGGGTCTATCCAATGAAAATGTATCATTATTGATAATTTTGTTTGATAAATATTTATTTATAATTGACTGTCGTTGATGAGATGAAGCTAAACTGCATTGTGTATCTATTATAGTACTTTTACGTAATTTTCTTTCACATTTTGGTTGATAATGTTGTTTTTTAATTTTTGCAATGAAATTTTTGTCCCGTAAACGTCGACTTGAACGTGAAGTATATCGAATTGATGATCCAGATGAATTACTGCTGGTTAAACTGGAAATACTGCTGGAACTGCTGTAACGCTTCAATGATCTTATTTTTCGTAGTGATTTTTTGATTACATTATCTCTTGAATGTTCCAATTGTTTTAAATTTTTTGGCGATAATAAATTGCTTTTAGATATGTCGGAGAGTACAACGTAAACTTGAGATGATAATTGCAATGATTGTAGTGATTGTGAACGTTGACTTTCGTTTATTGATTCTGTATTATTCCAGGATTTTAATGTTGATGATGATAATTGCATTTTCATTGAGGACAATGACGATGTTGACTGCATCTCCAACATATTGTTGATGTTGTTCATGATGATGATGATGATGATTCAGTTTTTATGCTCTTCAAAATCATATTAATTAATTAAACAATAAAAATAACAATAATTTGTTCAATTAAATGATTTTTTTTTTTGTCATTCTTTCAATAAATATAACGAATTAATAACGAAAAATAAAGAAACAACAAAATATTTATGTTAATATCATATAAAACAAATATAAAATTTGTTAAATTATTGATTATTATCATTTATTGTTTCTTATTTAAGTTTATAATGTTGAAGTGTTCAGGTAAGTGGTATTTTAGTGTTATTATCTGTTAAAGATTATTTTCAAGTTGGGGATCACGGAAAAGGTCATTGTTGTACCGTAATAAAGGTCCAGGACTTCTGTTTATATTGCGGATAACAATGGCGCTAATAAATCAATAGTGACCGTTATTCAATATATTTTGACGAAAAATATGCTACTGACTGGCGTCAAACAAAATAAGTACCGACCATTTAAAAATAATATATATCCTCGGTCAACCAGTCAACCAATTCAATGTGACCGAAAAAAAAATAACAAAAGGTGATTTACCAAATACGAATATAAAAACACATCAAATAATACCATCAGAAAAATACGAATAAAAATAAAATCATGCATCGAGAATTCCATATTTCAATGTTTCCAAACGTTTTTACGACTTTTTCATGATAATAGACAAACAGAAAATAATATTTTGCATAATATAACTCAGACAATATTTCGCCCTCCTTTGTATATTTACAGTGGAGAGTTTAGTGACATTCCAGATATATGAACAATGATATGGGAATAGAGATAAGGGAAAAAAAGAAAGAAGAAACAACACCAAGGATATCTAACAAAAAAAAAAAATCGTCCGGCTTTTTTTTTTTTCATTAGTTCAAAATGGCTGACAGAATGACGCTTTCTTCTCTATTGCCGTATGCACGAAAGAATATTAAATATTATTAATAAACGAAAACGTAACGGAGAAATAATTAAATAAATATTATCCGCGATAAAACAAAGGATATATATGTATATATAAATTATTTGTATTTTTGATAACTTACAGCGTACGATGAGGGTGGTAATGGCGATGGAAAAAACCGTTAGAGTGGCCATAACAATTTTTTTTCTGTAGCATCAGCGCAATATTTTTTCTTCTTTTTGTCTCCTGTTTTATCTTGCAGCACATCAAGATGTGGATTCACATTGCACAAAATGATTGCATCATCTCTTAAATAACTGAACGATAACACAGAAACCCGGTGAGATATATATTTTGTCTTTGTTAGTAAAAAAAAAAAAAAAAAAACTCGCACTTGTTTTAACTTGTTTGGACTTGTTTGTGCCTGTCCACCCGTAACGTACAAAACAAAAAAATGCAAGCTAATATTTATTCTGTCGATAGAATAAATAATTATTGGACATTCATATAATAGAGAAAATTCACGTTGAAACCTGCATTGGTGAATAGACGAAAGAAGCGACGCGTTTGACCGGCGAGAGTTTCGGTTTTGAAGATGAAGAAAAAACTGCGTAATGCAAGACAAAGAGTCTGGTGTACGCTTCCGCTATTGGCTATTCCCCCACCGCCGCAAGCTCGCTCCCGCCGAACTACGCGTGGACTTACCGGAAGTACCTACAACTGGAGGGAATTTAAATTTCCGTCAAAGTCAAATGAGAGACTTAATAAATATGAATTTTTTTATATATTTCAGGCGTATTAATTGTTAATTATTCTTCTTTAATTTTATTCATAATGTAAAAATGCAGAGGAAATTGTGATTTAATTGTCTATTGTTCTTGAAGGTTATTCAGAAATTATGTATGACGATTATAACAATATTAAATAATTATTTCATATTATTAACTATTGAAATTGAATATTGTAGATAATAAATTCCTTTTTATTTCAATTATTACGCAATTTAACGTCTATTATATTGTCATTTTTCATTCCATGATTTAAAATAATTGCAAATATACATTTTTAAAGGTTATGAATTAATTTATATTTATTATGATGTCAGGGAAGATTATAAAATCAAACAATAATATAGTCATTCAACTCAGTTGAATATCGAATCATACACAGTAGAATTAATAACAGACAAACTGAATAATAAAAAGAAAAAAAAAAAAAAGAAGCGCCGAGAACAAAATGATATGGTTCATATGTTTAATCATTAATTTAAAACCTAAACTTTCTATAAAATCGTATTAATTCTGAATAAAAATATTATTCTGCGCCAAAACACGATCAATCCAAAGTCTTGCGTGTGGAATACTTGCATAAACTCCCGGCACATTATTTTCTCCACATCCAATACCCCAAGCGACTGTTCCAACTTGAGCATAACGTGTTGGATCTTGTTGCAATGGACAAACTAACGGACTTCCACCATCGCCCTGTAGACAAAATTAAATAGAAAAACAATTAATTCAATATAAAAATTGACAGAGCGAAGAATAAAAACAATTAATTAAATAAATAAGTGTTCTCATTTTTTTTTTTTTTCTCTTACCCTGCATGTATCTTTTCCTGGCTCACCACCGGCACAAACAAAGCTTTGATGCAACACAAAATAATGTCCAAGACGCGTGGAACGAAGTGAACTTTGGCATGATTCATGTGTCACAAGTGGCAATTCAATTCGTTTTAATATAACTTGATAATGTCCTTGTTGACCTGTAAAGAAGAGAAAAAAAAAACCCCCCGGGAAATAATTATGAGTAAAAAATAAATGGTTTTCTATTTAGAAATGTGAAATTAAATTATTAAATTATTTTGACATTGAACATACCAAAAACATCCTTTCCCCAACCGCTTGCAAAACATCTTGAATCATAAAAAACTTCATCTTGTTGTGGCAGACAAACAACATCGATATTTTCTGCCAGATCAACTGCATTGTTTAGTATTAAAAGTGCATAATCATTTCGCAATGCACCCGGATGAAATTCTTCATGGATTATTATTCTTGCAACTTCACGATCTTGATGTGGAAACGGTTCACGTTTAGTTTGTGTATCCCATTCGCCAGCACGAATTATCATTTGATCAGGAGTTTTTCTGTAACAATAAAAAAAATAAAAGTATTATAAACAAAAGATTGACAAAGATTTATTGGATTGGGAATAAACTATTAATATACTGATGCAATAATATATTTCTCACCCATTAACACAATGTGCAGCAGTTAAAACAACTTGTGGATGAATTAATGAACCGCCACATTGATAATGAAGTAATTTTTGTCCACGTTTATCAATTCCCTGTCCACTTAAAATTGCAACCATCCATGGAAATTCAGCGAATTGCGCTTCGTCATCTTGATCACCAGTGATACGAAGACCAACACCATTTGGATTACGTTGTCCACATCCACGTCTGATAACTGGTTTTGGCGTCACACGATTTTCATTAGGTAAAATATTGGGACGAGCGCAAAAAATTTCTAAATAATTTTCACACTGTCCACGAATTCTAAAAGAAAAGAAAAAAAAAATATATATATATATATATATATAAAGATAAAAAAATAAACCGTTATCAAACGTAACACGTTCAAACCTGTCAATCAGTTTAAATTAATTTTCCCCTCCTTTTTTACGTATTGAATAAAGATTTATTTTCATAATTATGGTAAATTGTTTATAATAAAAATTACCTGATATCAATTATTCCAATGCCATCATCAACAATTGTTCCATTCTGGCATTGATAATACGGAACACATTCACCGTCTTCGTCATCTTTTTGTTCATTGCTGCTACCTAAATATGTATCTCCAGTTTTATCTAAATCTTTATTATTAGTCTTGCTACTTTTATCACCAAAAACTTGACCGATTAGATCAGATAATGATCCAGATTTTGGATTACCTGGTGCTGGAGTTACAATTGCTTTTTGATTTGGATTTGGACCAAATACATCACCGATTAATTGATCCAAATTTGTATTTTGTGGCGCGGAAATACACGGATTTATTATTATAAATAATAAACACGGTGTAATTAATAATATTGAACGCATTGTTAACTCCAAAACTGAAATTAATACAATAAATAAACACAAATAAATAAATAAATAAATAAATAGAAGTAAATGGGAATTGAAGTGAAATTATTACGATGGTTATTTCTCGTTTTATTTTATTTTCAGTTGATGATTTTAAATTATTTATATTTCGAATTTAAAGTCGGGGCAATTTTTTATGCGGATTTTTGTGTTGCTAATGGATTTATGAAGTGGCTGAGTTGTAATAATTAACATAACTGGTCTCATGGAACTATTTCGAAGGTTAAATATCTACAAAAATATATTCACTATGATAAAGTACCATATTCATATATAAAAATATTTCTTCTTAGTACTGTTGCTCAAACATTGTTGTGGTTTATGTTGCGAGCAATAAATGCGCTGCATTGTATAAATAAATCAAAGGTTGTTGAAATAAATTAGTGAGGAAAGAATTAGAGAGATGACTAATGGTTGAAAAGAATTGATATAACAACTGTGCTAGCTATTTAATAATATGAAAAAGAAAAAAAAGTATTTTGTGAAAAAACGCTTCGGGAAATTCCAATGGTTATTGTTTACATTCCTATTCATTTAATTAAATAACTTCAAGTATTAATTGTTAAATCACTCAAGCGAATATAATATGATAATGATAATTATTACAATAATAACAATTATCAAGGTCCCCCAATAAATTTATGTAAGATCATAAGATCAAGGCCAAGAGAGATTATTTTCAGTGAAAAATAAATCATTCGTTCTGTTCCACGAATTAAAGAAGATAGATAGAAGAAATTTAACTCTGTCACATTGTATATCTTCGGTAATATTCATTTTAAATAATCACCACGTAATTTTGCAATAAAATAGAAAATAAGAATGCGAAATGTTTAGAAATGAATTCCACAAACAAAGAATGAAAACGGAAAAATTCCTACTAATAATAATTGATAATAATATCTTTCCTTCATCATCTGCTTCTTAAATACATTTCAAAAATAGACCGTATAATTTCGTAATAATAATAATAATAATAATAATAATAATAATAACGAGAATAAAAAGTCCCCCGTATAAAAGTGTCGGAGCCAATTAAAATAGAATAAACAACATTGGGTACTTACAATGACGTGTTAAACTCTTGTCTCGACAAGTTGTTGCAAGTTGCGACGTGCACAGACGATGGTCTCGACCCTGACTGCCAGCACACTCTCCTTTGCCTTCGGTTATGTATCAACGTCGAGTGCGTATCATCTTGACCACAATATATCCCTACTTAAACGACTCCAATGATCCCCACCATTAAAATCACATCAATACATACCAATAACACAATTTCGCAATTATTCTTTCCACACACTCACACACACACACACACACACATGAAAATACATTCGTATATAAGCTATAATTTTATTCATAACACGTATAACACGTATGTATTAATATTTATTTATCTTATTTTTATTTCGTATTCATGTGGGAATTAAATTACTGGACTTTTTTTCTGCACGTATGAACGTGTTTGAACACGTTCGATCAACGACATTGGGGTTTTATCCCAGTGACTGTATGCTATACATACAGTTGGTCTATTTAATTCCTGTTTTTAAAAGTTTCATTGAAATACGGGGAAGTCCACGTTCAAAAACTTTTCATATTTCCACCTATTTATATATTAATTTGAGGTTATGAAATTGCGAACGTGACCTTGAGCGCCTAATTTATTCTCGTAATAGGATAATTTTAATGTTTATTTAAATTTAAATATGAAATATTGACGTAATGGTTTTTAATAATTATATATATTATATCCAATTAACCGTTACGAATAGGAAGAAATATCTTCTTTGTAGAATAATTCAAATTTATACAATTTTTCTCTTTAGTTTAACGATAGCTCTGTTATAATTAAGCTGAAACTGTGTAATTAATTTTAATATTGCTCAGTAATTGTTAGTTTCAACAAATTGACCGTTATAGTGAATAAAAAAAAAAAAAACACGTCTATTTACATGATTAATATAAAGAAACAAATGAAAGATGGAAAATAAATAGTGTAAGGATTCGCTATAATTTAATTAAAACGTAATGAATTTATATGTGGTTGATTCGTTGGATATATAAATGTATGAATGTAATTATTATGAAACTAGTAAACGCGAAGAAGAAAGAGATATGAATAATCGTGATCACCTCATAGTTGACCCTTGATATCATCACTAAACAATTATCACAAGTTAAGACATGAACAAAATATATTAAATGAAAATAGAGCAGTTGAATTTTCATTATCGTTCTCATTTTTTTCCCTCTTTTTTTTCTTCCTAACAATTCACTCTATTAATATTATCAAATGAAAAATATCTAGTCCAGTCTTTGGTAAAGTTTTATAAATGATTGGTTTACGTTCTTTTTCTTTTTTTTTTTCCTCCGTTGGGAAACGGAATAAATAAAGATTGAGAGAAAGAAGTGAGAATTTTCTTTCACTGTTATTCATTGACATCATGAAACTCCATAATTAGCTAACTGTTGATCTATCCATTGACGATGTTGGGCCACATCAGCATAAACAGCTGGTACATTGCTTGCACCACAGCCAATTCCCCATGAAACAATTCCCACCTGATGGATCATGTTCGTGGATCAATTAGAATTGTTTTTAATTTGGTGGATGGAGAAAAAGACAAGAATTCCTACGTTAAAGTTGATATTTCGATTGTTATTAAATCATTATATGATATTTTTCATCACGCTATCTGGTTAGTCACTGTTTTCCCGGTTAATTTAACTGGTTAAAGATTAAAATTGGTCGATTAGGTCCAAAGTTAGCAGCGAACATAGTTGAAGAAATGAATTTTAGTATAGGCTGACTTTAATCGTTTATATCTCGAATCCTATTGACTGTAATAAATTTATCAAACAAGTATTCACATACCTGAATATATTGTCCAGATGCAGTGGGACAAACTAGAGGTCCACCACCGTCACCAGTACACGTATCCTTTTCAGCTTCACCTCCAGCGCATAAAAAACTTTTATGCAACTGAAAATATTCACCCAATCTTGTTGATCGCAATCGTTTTTGGCATTCTGCAACCTCCACCAATGGCAAATCAATCTTCTTTAGCGTTGTTTGATACTGTCCCTCTGTGAAACAAAAATATCCCCATTTATCTGATTCCAGACACAAAAAATATTTTTACTGTGATTCTGATGATTAATTGAATTGAAAAAAAGAATTATTTAAGGATTACCAAAGCCACTGCGACCCCATCCAGTCGCCAAACATCTCAATCCAGGTGAAAAAATCATTCCCTGTTGTGGTAAACAAATCGGTTGAATATTAACGGCCATTTGAACAGGTTTGGACAGGATTAGCACAGCTACGTCATGATAGAGTGCGTCCTTGTAGTAGTTTGGATGTGTCACAATTGCTTGAACCTCAGACTCTTGATAAGGCAACGATTCAGCATTGTCTGCAGTGTTCCATTCGCCAAATCGTGCCACCAATAATCCTCTCTCACGACTAATTAATAGAAATCAAACTATGTTCTTATTTCGTGATGAAATTAAAAAATATTGGTACTACTCTTTTGATTTACTTGAGAACACAATGTGCGGCTGTGAGTACTGCTCGATTATTTATCATGGAACCACCACATAGAAAAAGACCTGATTCACCATCTTTTCGAACAATAATAGCAACCATCCAAGGAAATTCAGCGAAATATGTTTCACCAAGTGCCGTTGGACAATCGCCTAAAATTATAGAATATACTTCAACTACAATTGTGGAATACTTCAACTGCTTCTAAAAAATTTAACTTACCAGGAAGACATCTGGGTCCAGGAACACCACAAGTATTCTGCACAATTCCCCCTGAAGGTACACTAACAACCCCATTTTGAATAACGACAAAATTACTACCCGGTAAAACAGCTTGCATCATATTCTGAATTCCTTGTGGTCGACAACAAACTTCATCTGCCATTACACAATAACTGAACCGTGAATCAATAATACCAGTAGGATCAACAACAATAATATTTGACGCTGAACACATAAAAGACTTGACACAAATACAAGCCATTGGAGTTCCTGGATTTTTAATAACACCATTAATAATTTGATTCTCGGTAAAGTTAGCTCGTGGATTAAATCCACCGGGTGTAACAACTCCACTATCACTTGGGAAACCAATCGGTATAAATTGTTGCTGTTGTTGCAAACTGCAACAAGTTTCATCCCGTAAACAAGCACCAACTTGTCCTTGACGATAATTAGGGTAACGTGGAGTCAATATTCCTGTCCCAGAGATAATAACAAAACCATTTGTGTTGCATTGATAAATTTTGACACAGACACAAGTATTTTGTTGTGGTAATGGGATTATTACTGTTCCAGGTATGGATGGGGTTGAGGGGAAGCTTATTGAATTTGTTGGTAGACGACAGCAAATTTGATTTGTTATAGTGCAGGGATATTGGGTTTGTCGTGGATTTATTATTCCCTCGCCAGCAATTATTACGAAACCGTTTGAATCACAGAGTGAACGATCTACACAAATGCAAGGGTAAAGTGGGAGTGTTGGTGATGATGTGATTGGTGCGGATGAAGTAGGAGGGGAAGTTGGTGGTGGGGTTGGAGGAGCAGTTGGTGGTTGAGTTGGAGGGGAAGTTGGTGGAGGGGTTGGAGGAGCAGTAGGTGGTTGCGTTGGAGGAGCAGTAGGTGGTTGAGTTGGAGGAGCAGTAGGTGGTTGAGTTGGAGGGGAAGTTGGTGGAGGGGTTGGAGGAGCGGTAGGTGGTTGAGTCGGCGGAGGAGTTGGAGGAGAAGTAGGTGGTTGAGTTGGTGGTTGAGTAGGCGGAGCAGTTGGAGGAGAAGTTGGCGGAGCAGTTGGAGGAGAAGTTGGCGGAGCAGTTGGTGGTTGCGTTACTTGTTGAGTTGGTGGAGCAGTTGGTACAAATGTAGGAGTAACAATTGATGCCATTGACGATGGCGGTGGTCGTGGCATAAGATTTAATAATTTACAGCAAACTTCCAAGTCTCCAGTACAATGACGAATTCTAAACACAAAAAAAAAAAAAAAAAAAAAAAATGAAGTAATCATTTTCTCGTCATCTAATAACATTAAACAATCATCAAAGCTGAAGTCTATCTATCAAAACAATAGATTCATACATGCAATCTTTCTGCACAACTTTAATTTCAATAAATAATTATTGCTCAAAATTGTTCGCAACCAAAAAAGTTAATTTATTTTCTCAAAGCTGCTGGTAATATTTATCAAATTCCTTTATATATTATTCGGAATTATCATTGACATAAGTTTCAGATAATATCAATACTGTCGACAACAATCCCAACACAAATAAATACACGAGAAAAATAAATAGAAGAAATAATGGTATTTATATAAATATATATTTATTACAACACTCACCGCACGTCAATTATTCCAATGCCATCGGTAATAATAGTATTGTTTGAACTGCATTGATAATACGGAACACAAATGCAATCGCCTGACGGTGAAGGTGTCGTTGTTACTTTTTCAACAACAAGAATTTTATATTTATGTTTAAATATATGAAAAAATTGTGATCTATCATTGTTAATAAATTTTATTCTATTATCTGTTGGCCATTTCCACGATCTACTTCTAACGTTCGGTGATAAATTACCCCTAACAATTATAAAAACAACTAAATATAAAAATAATACACGAAACATTTTTGTTTATAACGAGAAAAAAAAAAAAAAAAAAAAAATCCAAATTATTTTTTTCTTTTCAGCAAATTTCACGCGCAATTTTTTTTATTTTTTTTCTATGTGTTGTCGATTAATGTTGCGATGTGTAAATGAAGGGATTTTGTAGTCACGTTCTGCCTTTTATATACTGCGGAAACGTATATGTATATATATATATATATATATAACTGTAACAAGTTGTGACACGATTATACCCGTCACGACTCGTCGATTCAATGGATATAGAACATAATTGGCGTGTATGTTGTTATGTCTATTGTATTGTTGATGGCACGAGTGTGATAAGAGAATTTAACAATAAAAAAAAAACGAATATATATATAATTATAAACATGGGAGAAAGAAAAATAAAATGTGAAAAAATGTATTATTTGATGGCGCCCTGAGGTTTTTGATAGTGTCTATCGATTTGTCATCGTTTTCCCGTTCCAATCCACTACATAAACATAAAAATCCGTTGATTAGTTCTGTAGATACAGCTGAAAAAAGTCAGCCAATACCAATACACATAATTTTCCATAATTTTGATCGTTTATACAATTCACTTTGGAATCAATCAATCAAAGAATTTTACTCACCGTCAATTTTTATCCGTGTACATAACCACCATCGCGTGTACTAGAGATCAGCAAATAGATAAATAAAATATTAAAAGCCCGTTTAAACATTCATAATGTGACCGATTTATTAATTTCATTCTATTTGTGTGATATTTTTTCCCTCTTTTCTTTCTTTCTATTCAAAAGATTATATCAATCGTTGACACACTGACCCACACGGGAATGAATTAATAATAAAAGGGAATTCCCCAATCACAATTACATAGAAAAAAATAATAAAAGAAAAAAGAATACATGTATGTTGTAACGCATAAAATACATTCGCGCCACGATTATGTAATAAAATTCCCTTTCGTCTCATCTCTCGCTTTCCCTTCTCTCTACAATTTATTCAATTTTATATATCGTATATATATATATATTTTTCCGGTCCGTTATTTTATTAACTGGGTCATCAACACTTTTGATTTTTATTCTATCATACCACACAATTATCAAGGTTATTTATGTTCCTGAAAATAGAGTAAATAAATAACTAAAAATAATGGATAAATTCTCAGCTGCACAGTAACGTGAATTTATCATTGAATATCATCAAAATTATGCTATAACTGTTTGAAAATGATGATTATTTACATCACAACTGTATTACTCACCGTTTTTCCAATACAATACACTGGTTGATAATTAAAATCGATTAATTATAACAGATGAAACTTGAAATTGAAGTCACAAAAAATTTCTTTTCAATTTTATCCAAATGATCAATAAAAAATAAACCATTATTATTATCCAAATCATTTGTTAATTAACTAACACATAATTATGTTAAGTAATTTAAACAATAAATACAAATGTAAATGCACGTTAAATTTATTTTATATAAAAATATAAAACGGGCAAGAGAAGATACAAAAATAATTCAAATAATTCTCGTGACATTTTTTCTGATAAACATTAATTATCATTAATATTATTATTACTTTTATTATTATCCTAATGAGCAATTGTTACTGATAGTGGGGCGTTGAAATATTAAATTTATAATATTAATTATTCATTTAATTGTTGTTTTGAAGGAGCTTTTTCACATAAAAAGAACGGAAAAAAAAAAGAAAAAACAGTGAATTCAATTATTAATAAAGCAGAAAAAGCATTTATATATAAAAAATTATAAACGGCGCACAGATCATATATTAAACATAACGATAAGAGGAAAATAAATGTCGAACTGTATAATATATAAAATTGTGTTTAGCGCAAAATATTAAATCAATAAAGCGGAAAAAATCGTTAAAAAAAAAAAAAAAAAAAAAAAAAAAAAGAAGAAACAAGTTGAAACACGAAAGCTGAAGCTATTTATTTGCGATCAGGAAAAAATTCGTTTCTCTCCCATTTATTTAATTATCCGGTTATTGTTCTGTTCTTTTTTGTTGTTGTGGTTTTGTTTTTTTTTTTTGTCTTCATTTCATTGTAAAGTTAATGATTTAAAATTGTTTAAGATAATTAATAAGAGCTGGGAATAATAATTGGCGTCAAGAGGAGAAACAAAAAAAAAAAATTGATACAAGAAACGAATTTTGTGTAATTAAATGTACAATTATTATGTTTTTTTTTTTTTATTTTTAAATAGTAAAATATGCAAGTTATTGTTCAATATTGTTCAATAATTATCAAATTAATTTGGATGAAAAGCGAAAAAAAAAAAAAAAAAATTTGTCTCACTCTCCGATTTATTTTATTTTATTTTTTTTTTTGTTCTCAATTTATTTGTGCAAATTATTTGTTTATGTAAATTAAACACACAAACACACGTATGTGTTTATGGTTTTCACAGTTTCTCACACCCCACTATCATTAATTTTATCAATAATTAATATTCAATTAAATTAAATAGTCTCGTAGCTTAAAATTATTATTCAAGTATAATTTATCTATGATTTATCATTCGTTATTTCGAGTATTGAAGTTTATACTCAATTTTTGTACTTGTTTATTACTTATTATTATATAATTAATGAATTAATTAATTAATATTGTAGTTTTAATTGAGAGAAATCTCCAGATAATTGAAAAAGCAAAAGAACAATTGAAACAAATTGAAAAATAAAGAGAATAAATTTTTTTTATTTATAATTAATTTATATTATTGTTTAATAATTACTGATTGTTGTATTTAATCGTTTAATGTTCACGTTATTCAATAATTGAAGCTGATAATATTGATGAAAAAAAAAAAACGTGAGGCAGAAAATTGCAGTAAAATATTAATTATAAAGAAAAAAAAAAAGATCGTTTTCCCCTCAATTGTTCTATTGTTTCTTTTGTATATTTATTCCAATTTTCATTTGTTATTGTGTGTGTTTCTGGAGATTCTTTGCACATTTTATGTCGACGTGAAGAAAGAGAAATGATAATAAAAAAAAAAAAAAGAAGGAATTGTTAAAGACAGAAGAGAGAAAAAAAAAACGAAAAAAAAAAAATTAAATTTTTTCCACCTTTTTCTGATGCAAAAAGAAAAATAAATAACGTCATTATTTGAATTGGGTGATTATTATTTTATCTGCATTTTGAATCACATTATCTTCATAATTATGAGAGGGAAGAAAAAATTTTAAAATTATAAATAATTCGAGAAAATGTCAAAATTTGATATAGAAACGAATTATTTAATCAGCAAACATTATAATATGTATAAACATTTGTTTAAACTTTACTCTTTAAACTCTCAATTATTTTCGTCAAAAAATAATAATAATAAAATATATATTATTTTCTGCAATCATCAAACACGATAATATTTAACTTCATCAAGAAGACTGGGAAAAAATAAAGAAAAAAAACCTATCAAAAAAAAAAAAAAAAACGAGCATAAATATCTCAATCTTTAAATTATCCTCATTGTTTATCACGTTAATTGATAATAATTAATATTATCATCTCAATAATACGAAATTGAACGTGTATATTTTTCTAATCAATATATTAATCAAAAAATAGTTCTGCAATCATTCTTATAAATTAGTGAACCGATTTTCATTAACTATTTATGATTTTGTCATCAACCGTTTTTCATGTCGTGTTCAAACTTGTTTTAATACTTATATACATATAAATATATACACTGAATAGTCGTATAGATGTATATGTATATTTAATAATCTTTTGGTCGACATGATCATTGTGTTGTGGATCATTAATTTTTAATATTGAAAGATAAAACGATATAGAAATAGAAAATTAAATGGCGTATGAATAATTTTTGTATTTACTTTGATCGACGTTTTCCAATGGAGTTTCGCAATACTTTGAGTGTATTTATCACTGGAATTGGCTCTGGATTTTTATTTGCTGGACAGTATTTGATGGTGTGTGCAACATCACCTCGTGCACCACAAATTGGACACGTATAAGCTCTGAAAAAATAATTAACAATCATATTAGAATGCAATTTATATGTTTGTTATTTTCAATTTTTCGACGAAAAAATTTCGACAACTTTGATTACGTGTATCTAATCAACTAATCGATCAAAATTAATGTTTCAGTACTTAAATATAATGGAAAAACGGTAACTAATCGATTAACAATCGTAACAACTTTCCAAAAATAATATTTCATAATCAAAAAATCACATTGAAGTATAAAAAACTTGATGATGAAATAAAACACGTTTGAGAAGATTTTTTTTTTTTTTTTTTTTTTTTTTTCTACGTTCCAATAATTAAATAAATTAATTCAATGAATAAATAATAGACAAGGGTTATTTACCTCAAAACTGGACATACAACACGACCGTTACCGTCCTTGAGTAAATGTCGTTTATAATAATTAGCATCCTCGCCATTGTTTTTACAAAAAACACATTCAGTTGGTAACGGTTTACGACTTTTCTTGCGTCTAGTTGGATTAATCTGTATAATACCACTCTCCAATTCCGGACAATATTCATAATCCTTTCCATTATGACGAAATTCTTCCATCACATCCTCGGCTGATATCAATAACAACAAAAACAAATAATAAATACGTTAAAACATAAATTGTATCAATAACATTTGTCGCTTCGCAACTTTTATATTCTATCTAAAAATAAAATTACAAAAAACATTTCAACAATATTCAATAACAAATAGCAATTTTTTATCGCTACAGTTTTTTAAGATGTAGAAATATTCTGTTCCCTTCCTTTTTTTTTTTTTTTCTTCTGGCTCTATGCAGGCTCAAACTTGCAGAAAAAATGACGTAAATTACTTTAATCCTCGGTTGTTTGGTCAAACACATGTTGGAAACGTGAGAAAAAAAAAAGGAAGAAAGAAAAGAAGAAAGAGTACATAGAACTAATGAAAAAAAAAGAAAAAAACAACAAAAAAAAAAACAAAAGACCTTTTTCACGTCGTCGTCTAAATCGACAAATATTTCAACCAAAAATCTCTCCACTTAACAAATATGCATGTAATAAAACCATCGAAATACGACACTTACTGTTCCTTGTGTTTTTTTTTTTTTTTTTTTTCTTTAAACCATTCGTTTTCTTTCCAAGTGAAAACTCTCCTTTTTCCCCTCAGTTCCTATGAAACACATCTAAATAGACCGATGTAAAATACAACTATAAAACTCAAGAGGGCGAGAAGGAACAAACAAAAAAAATTAGAGAAGAAATTTCAACAGCAGAGTGATATTATTTTATGTCTTGTTGAGAATAAAGAGATTTAGTCAAAGAAAGACACTGTATCACACCACATATACAGAAACATAAACATATACTTTCGTTTTGATGGTTGTGTTTTCACTCATTCGTAAACAAATAAATTCAATAGGGGGAAATATGTTCGCCCTTGAAATTATTTCAACTGGATGAAACATTTGAACACGATATTTATTCTCAGTAAATTAAATATTTATATCTAATATTTATGGTAGAATTAATAATGGACAATAGAAATTAGTCTTTTCTCTACAATTTAAAGAATAAATTTGTGATATTGTTGTCAATTATTATTATTATTATTATTGAAAATTTGTGAGAAGAGATGTGATATATTTAAAGCTACAGAGTGACTCATTATTCACAGGATGATGATGATGATAGATTGAATTGCACCGGATATTATTTTACAAATGGAATGCACAACGTTTATGATAAACATTTTTTTTTCTCTCCTCTTTCTGTCCTACCTATTCTATCTATGTATGTATACAGTTATGTACAGGGATATATATATGAAATGATTGCGTAGGTTTTGCAGACAAATATTCCAATTAATTAATTAATTAATTGATAAATGTTTACAGATGAATTTGAGATGTGAAAAATGTCTGAGTGAGTTAAATTGTAGACGCATTGATATATGAGATGAAAATGGAACAAAAGTAACGGAAAGTATGAACAAATGTGGTATTTTATGTAGGGGAAAAGTGGAAGATAATTTCAAAGTTGTTCTGAGAAGTTCTAGAAGGTTTTCTTTCACTTGTAGATACGTTCTGCCATTTTTTCGTGGTATTTTGATGTAAAATACAATGTTAATTGGTATTATTAATTAATATGAAGTGATTTTAACGCCTCTATTGAATCTAACCGTTATTAAATACGAATCATTGTATATTATAGTTATAATTAACGTTTCTTTGTTTCGTATTTAAATTCTATATGCATATGATGAACAAATAATATAATAAATACAATTAATTAACTATTAAACAAAACTCACCATTGGGTCTTGGATAATTATTTGGATCTCGCGCAAAGTTGATGAAGAGACGCTTTATTTCATCCTCCATACTTGGATTGTTTGGATACAATTCATTCGACACTGATGGAATCAGAGTTTGCCATTGCCATTGTAAACGCGGTGCTATCACTCGCGTCATGATTAATATCTTAATAATTTCAATTAACCTGACGATTTGCAATACACAAAGAAGCAACTAAACACGCGAATAATTCACACACAGCATATATTATTCAGTTACTTCTTCTAACGTCGAAAAATAGATCGCGGTATTTCCGAATTTGATAATTATTCTCAAAAAATATATAAAGATATAGATAAAACGTTTGTCAACACCAATACATTGTTCACAACCGAATAAATATCACCAATATTTCGAATTATTCAACTTGTATCAACATACCAGTGATCTGTTGGAATTGATACCGGTCCGAACTTGTTCCAACGCTTGATGAATGTCGGTTATAAACGTGAATATGGCTGCATATGAATATCCTTCAGAAAGATTTCCCCCTCTCCCGTTTTAACTCGAGCGTTGGTTGGGTGGGAGTCAAAGAGGCGGGAAGCACATTAGCAACTGTGAATACTATTGGTCGTAGGTTAAAATGGATGCGGGGTGCGCGGACACAGGGGACGTCGTAGATAACAGCACATCATGGTGGCAAATAGCCCACTAAAATATCTTTGCAGAAATTCCTATGCACAAGACCATTGTTGTCCTTTGAATAACATTACAATACACTATTTAATCGTTATTATAATATCCTCTATATTTAATCACCACCAGAAATCACCAATCTTCAATGTCGGAGATTTGATGCCCTAAGATGGCCGCCGGTAATTAATACACAAATCAAAATCATCATAATTCCAACATTAAACAATATTCAACTTTGCATTACAACAAATGAAAGTCTATAAAGCGATAAGTACCTGGATAGTTTAATTTCGAAGCGTTCAAATATGTTCATTGTCTTAAATATGAATATCAATTGTTCGTTGTCTTCCCTTCACTGCACACTGGTCTGCGATCTGAAGATATCAACCAAACACTTCCAACCAATTGAAGTTGGTATCACATCTACATGGTGATAATATATCGATATATTATTAAATTATTGCATGATCTCTATTGTGAAAACGATCGATTATTCACGTATTGCAAACAATAATTCAAACGAACAATAAAAGTTAGCACAATAATAATAATAATAATAATAATGAATATAAACTGATTTTATGGTGTTTTTATTTTTTATTTTTATTATTAATACTATTATTATCTTTATCGTTTTTCTATTTCTTGTTTTTTTTCACTAACTCTTTGTGTTGTTTATTATGTTACGGTGTAAATATCTGTAGGCACTGAACAAATAATGTTTTATATAATTTGTTTACAAACATTTACATTTACTGATGATATATATATATATATTTGATATATATGTATATAGATGTGTGTATAGTATGAATATAATAATATTAAATTGCTATTTTATTTAATATTACTGTTTTCTTGTTTTCATTCGTCTTTTATTTTTGATCTAAAGTTCTTTCAACATCTAAACAAATCTAAAAATTTATTATATTATTATTATTGTTGTTGATTGTATCGTAAAAATTGATAAATTATCCGAGTGATTGTTTCAATAATTGAATAGAAAATTAAACGCGTGTATTTATTTATAAACATTCATGTTTGTGTGTTGTTATTATTGAAAGTAAAATTGATTTCTGTATTCCATTAGAGTGTTGATTAATTATTCAATATTATAAATAATGAGGATAATAATTGGAAAAATAATATTAATAGAGGCCGAGTGATTATTTATGATATACAGGGTGACGTGAATAAATAAACGAATAAAATAAACGTCATAAAAAGTAAAATGTTTAATTTAACACGATTTTTTATCTCAATTTTTTCATTTTTTATTCACCCACTCACTCGCACACAATCCACTACTTTTTTTGTTTCCTTTTTAACCGTTTTTTTTTTTTTTGCGCATTAATGTTTAATAATTATATATTTTGTTGATATGGGCGATAAATGGAAAGAAAAATTAAAAAATATACATACATCTAAATATATATTTCCACTTTTCTTTTACATATCTAAAAAAAAAAAAAAAAAAAAAAATGATTTTTATTCAATTAATTTTCTCATTAATTTTTCATTGTTATTTTTTTTTTTAATTTTTTTTTTCTTTCCTCTTTAATTACGAAATAAATGACAATACAAATTTTTGTACAAATAAAATATTATAAACATATTGATATACATGTGTGTTTGTGTATAATATGTATGTGTATGTGTTTATGTGTCTGTGTATATTTATTTATGATAGACAATATATTTGTATATGTGTATTTTTTCTATTAATAATACGATTAAGTAGAGAAAAAAAGAGGGAAAGAGAAAAAGAAAAAAAAAGAGATGTAGAAAAGAAATTTATCATGTAATTATAATTGTTTTTTTTTTGTATTTTAATAATAGCAATAGTAATAATAATGATAATAATAATAATAACAATAAAATACGTTATTTTGTTTTTTTTTTTTGTGATACACGGGCATTAATTGGATTATAATATCTCAAAAATATGGCCACCCATTTTTGGACCGCGGTTTATGTTATGTATTCTTTTATTTTACTTTTTTCTTTTTTTCTTCATGTTTTTTTTTTTTTTTTTTTTTTCTTTACATATTTTGCTTTGTTTAATTGAATTAACGCTTAAATATTTGTTTTTTTTTTTGTTTTTTTAATTTTATTTGTTGTTGTTTGCTGCTAATACTTTTCTAGTCGTATACTCTCTGACTATGGAGTAATTAATTTAATGTGGTCATGTTTATCGTGACAACATTAATGAATTAATTGATTTGATAAACATTTTGTTTTTTTATTTTTTGTTTTATTATTATTTGTTTACTTCATTTATTCGCAATGAAAAGTCAATTGAATTCATTGTAATATTGATTATTCTTTGTTTTTTATCGTCGATCAAACGTGTTCAAACAGGCAGAGAATGAGTGAGTGAGAGCGAGAGAGAGAGAGAGAGAGAATGAGAGACAGTTCCAGCATGTTCTTTTAAATTTATTTATTTTTTAATTTTTGTTTGTTTTTTTTTTTTTTTTTCGTTTATTATTTCTTTTGCTCTCTTGATATGCGATATACCTACAAACAGAAACCTTACACACATTTTCTTCTTTTTTTTTTTTCTTTTCTTTTCATTTGGTATGTCTTAGTCTTATTTAATTTATTTTACTTCATTTTTGTTTGTTTTTTTTTTTTTTTTTATAATTTTTCGCTGCGAATTTTTGTCTGTTCAATCAGGAAAATAACAATTATTATTTTCATTGTTTGGTGAACGTTATTATGAGAGTGGATGGATGATTATATATTTGCAAATGTTTCGTGATATTGTTGTTATTTTTTTGTGTTCAATGGCGATTAAATTGATGATTTTTATGATAATGAATATTTGTAAAAAAAAAAATTTGTGTTTCGATTTGCATGTGGCACTCGTAAAAAAATCGAATATATATATATATTAGAACGGTTATACAGAGCAGTCTTTGTAAAAACTTTGGCTTCTTAAACGGAAACATAAGAAAGAGAAAAAAAGAAAAAAAAAAAATTCATCGCCGTCGCCATTATCATTTTTATTATATATAATATATTTTTTTTTTAAGTTGCTTCCAAAATGATATAAAATTAAAGTAAAACAATTTTTCGGCTCAATTATTGACCATTATCACAATACAATTATTCATTCGCTCATTTATTTTTGTAACATTGTTGCACTCCAGGCGTTAAACAATTGAAGAAGTTGAAAAGAAAAAAAGAAAATAAATCAAATGAGAAATGTTTTTTTTTTTTCAAAATATATATTTTCACTTTGTTTTATTGTTGTCCACTATCATTTTATTCATTATCGATTTCTGTACAAGTGCCCATTTTGTTTTGTTCAAATTCTCAACGGTTTTTTTTTTTTTTTTTTTTTTTTTTTCGTTTTTTCCGTTAAAATAAATAGTTAATATGAAAAAAAAAAAAAAAAAAGAAATAAAATTGATGGAGAACAATTCATTGAGTCAGAAAATAACAGAGAATAAATCCGATGCGATTTTAATTCCTGATCAATTTATCGTAATTTGTTTAACATATACAAGTATATATATATATATATATTTATTTATAAATGTATATGATGTTTGTTTTTTTATACACAATCAGCGAATATAATCGGAAATGTTCAAGTTAAAACCTGCAAAGGTTTTTGTTCCATCAATAACACCAATAACTTTGTTTTCCTCCATTAATTCTTCTTTAATAATAATAATAATTTTGTTTGAGGTCATACGACACATTGTTTTGTTTATAACAATACAATATTGATTGATTATATCCATCATTTTTGTTTTATCCATCATATTTTTAAGTTTTATTCGCGCAAAAACGAAATTTCTATTCAATACTTTTTCTTCATTTTTGTTTGTTTCTTTTGCATAAAAATTTTTGCTTGATTAAATAATATAATAATAATTAATAATAATGATGAAATGCAGTCACAGGAGAGATGGAACAATAATAGTACGTGATAATAATAATAATAGCTATTAATAAACTAATTTATTTAAAATAATAATAATTAAAATTGTTCGATTTTTCGCCACTTTTTTTTTTTTTTGTTCTTGTTCTTTCATTATTTATTTATTCATTTATTAACCCTAACACATTTTGTTGTTTTTTTTTTTTACCTCTGCCAAAATTTTCCACTTCTATTGCACGAAATTGTTAAACAAACAGTTTAAAATCAATATTTCAACTGTCCACTCATTTATTTATTTATTTATTTATTCATTTTTCATCGGTTTCATTCGCATACTTTTTCTGTTTTATTTTATATATTTTTTTTTTTTTTCATTTTTAGCTCTCACTATTGCACCAATAAATTATATACAAAAGAAAAAATGAATAATGGACGTGACACGCTTTCAATCAGCGTATTCAGATATCGAAAAAGAAATGAAACAAAACAGTTGATTAGTCAAATTAATTAGCAGTAAAAAAAAAAAATCATTTAAATTATCAAAAGAAAAAAAAAAGAAGTAAAAAAAGTTTCATACTGAATAAGAAATAATAATTTGTCACTCGGTTCAGGATTTATTCAGTTAACTATCATTAACTGTTGTCGATATAAATACGTGAATGTTTATTGTATTATTTAAATAATTTTGTTGTGGGTTTTTTTTTTTTTTTTCTGTTTTCTCTTTCTTTCTATAAAAAGCTCGCGCACATTTTTTGTATCTAAATAACATCTTTCATTTTTTTTCATCTCCACGTTTCATTCTCCTCATTATTTTATCCATTAATATTATCATTACTATTATTATCATTAATGTTAATATTATTATTATTATTATTATTTATTTATTCATTTTTTCACTCTAAAAATCGACTACGAGTGCATGTGTATATAATAATGTAATAGTTACTATTATATACTGTCAGTTTGTTTATCATTAATCATTTTTTGTTTGTGTAATTTTTTTTCATGTTGTTTCAACGGTTTTTAAGACTTGTTCATTCCTGTTCACGTTTTTTTTTTTTTTTTGTTATTATATATATACATATACATATATTATATTGTATATATATATATGTATAATATAAAAAGAGAAAAAAATATAATTTATTATCGCAACGCCCTTTTTTCCATCGTGTAATTATTTTTTTTTTTCATCTCCCAACGTCGTCAATTAATATTATCGTTCATCATTTATATTAATCAACGGTTTTTTTTTTTCTTCTCATTTTCCATTTTTCTTCATCAATTTTCGTCTTTTCTTTTCTTTTAACATTCTAGTGTCACAGTCTAGTATTTCTTTATTTATTTGTTTGTTTTTTTGTTTTTTTCTTTTCTCATATACATACATAATATATATTTATCGTCAAAAATGTTTGAAAATTAAAAATTTTTCATTTTCTTTTCTTTCTTTTTTTTTTTTCGCCCCCTACCCACCTAAAATTCACCCCATTTTTTCTTTCTTCTCAATTGTTAAAGGCTGCGTTTTATTATTATTATAATTTATCCGGATATTGTTCAGACATAAGCGTGAAAAAAAAAAAAAAAAAAAAAGAATAACATATTAAAACACTTTGTGTCACGTGAAAAAATTTTTATCTTTTAAAAACTAATTTTTTTTTTCTCTCGCCTTAACCTCAAAAGAAAAAAAAAATCAATTCTCAATCTCTCTCTCTCTCTCACTTCCACTCTCTTTTCGCACAAACAATCCACAAACTACCAAGTCAATTGCAATGAAAATAAAAAAAGAAAACGAACTGGTATTGCATAAACTAAAAACGGAAAAACAAAAAAAAAAAAAAAAAACAAGAGCTAAAATAAATTAAAAAAAAAAAAAGAAAATTGTTCGTCATAACCTCACACTTCAATTTTCAATCCAAAATATATTTTACATATAAAAAAAAAAAAAAAAACAAAAAACAAAAAAAAACCCCCCCGAACTATTCATCGTGAATTAAAAATAATATCCAACAATAATAATCAATAATAATGTCCTCTCCTCACACAGAAAATTGAAAATAAATTTCCGCAAATATATATATATATATATATATGTTTCTTTTTTTGTTTCCTTTCTTTTGCAGTTTCTTGTTCATTGTTGCAAAAAATTATTTCAAATTAGTGAGAAATCGCGTGAAGATATCGGAGCAAAATCTTCTCGGATACGCAATATTATTATTATTATTATTATTATTATTATTATTATTATTATTCATATTATTATTATTACCATTACTATTACTATCGTAATAATTACTATTATTATTAATAATATTATTATTATTATTATATTTATTATTGTAATAATAATAATTAATATTGGATGTTGAATGCGATTGTAAAAATCGTGTATCCACTGCATTGATATAAGGCCTGAATAGTTAGGGTTTGCTATGATCATTATTGATACTCAATGAATCATGAATTTTTTGTTGCTGCTGTTGTTGTTGCGTTGTTGTTGTTGTTGGTGATGTTGTTGTTGTTGATGATGATAATTCACTGACAACAGCGCCACCGCCACTCATCAATTTAGCATTATTATTTTCTGTATTAGTTACTTTTAAATAATCACGTTTACGCTGTAAACTTTCAGTTTTAACAATCGTTATATCCGGATTATTTTCCAATACTGAGCTCGCAGCTTTGGTGATAATTGTCGATGATAAATCAACATAACCGCCACCTTCACGTTTAATTATTGTTGATGGGGTTGTTGGTGTTGTTGTTGCTGCTGACGATGATGCATTTGATGATGATGATGATGTTGTATTTGATGCATTTATTTTTTGAATTATATCATTAACATCATTGTCTTGATCGTCAATTGTTGATGTTGCATTTGATAATTCACCGGCTAGGGAAATTCTATCGGGGCCCTGCAATGTTGATAAATATGTGGCGAGTGTGTGGACGGTGACGTTTAAAAATTCAGCGGCACGAAATAACGTTATTTCTTTTCGTCGTAATTTTGCTAATACCTCAGCTGGTCCTGGCTCAGACCAAAAGTCTCGAACTCTAATTGGAAGGTTGGAAAGAAATATGATATTTATCATTAATTTATTGTCTCTGAGATTGTTGGTAGTTTATTATTGTTCTTTCTTTTCTTTTTCTTTTCTTTTTGAGGTTAGATTTTTATTTTTTGAAAATTTTGGCGGTTGGGTATTAATTTTTTGAGGTTATGTCTCGAATTAGTCATGGACAATTGTATCCTAAAAGCAAAAGGATAAAAAGTATAAACAAAAGTGATTCATTTACCTGTAGGGATGTTTAAGGCAACCATAACTATCTCTGTATCTGCCATATAATGTGCCATATGATACACCAAGAATTTCCGCAGCCGATTTCATTTCCAATTCTTTACTTTTTATCGCGTCCATTACGCGTCTCGTGAACGGTTCTTCCCAAAATTCCTGTCGTCTTCCCGTCGTTAAATAATCATTCATTTTTACAACATCACGAAATTGTTCAGGAATTGTCATATTTGTCGCATTTGAATTTGACGGTGTGCTCGATGCTAAAACAAAAAATAAGAAAAAAATCAATTTCTCTTCAATTTCCTCATTTAAAAAAATTCCAATTTTCCACAAATACTCACATTTTTTCTCTTGATCTGACGCACCATCATCTTTAGACAGATACGAGAGCTGAAAATACGGAAGGAGGAGAAAAAATAATAAAAAACAATTTTTTCAAATTAATTTTTTTCAATTATTTAATTTTCTTTTACCGGAAGTGCTGTGTCATTGTTGTCACTCATCATCATCTCGTCGTCCCAACTCTCATGATCGCCCTCGCTCATCATTTCCTCCTGAATAAAAAGAAATGAAGAAAAAAAAAAATGAATTTAATCAATTAATAAAACAAAAAAAAAATAATAAAATTCTGTAACGGTTTTTTTTCCTGTTTGTGCCTGTCGAGTTTTTCAAAACTTACATTTCCGGTAACGCACGAAACTTTTGGTGTAAAAACATCGTGTGCTGATGGTGGATCGTCAAGGGGTGGTCGACCCCTACGTCGCTGTTTTGGTGGTGGTGTGTCATCAGCTTCACCCTCCCTTAATACAGTTTCAACACCGGGAGTCGCAGCGCCCGGACTGTGTCCACTATTATTCAATTCATTTTGCGTTGAGTCACTGCGCCAACTAACTTCCGCTAATCCTTTTATATGTAGATCTTCAGCAGTCTTTAATAACGACGATAGTCTTGTCTATTTTTTTTTTTTTTCCAAATAACAATAAACAACAAACGTTAAATATTTAAATTAAATAAATAAATCACAACAATATCGGTAAATTTTTATTGATAAAAATAATCATTACACTCACGTGATCAATATTTATTTCTCCCTTGTACATAAATTCCACCAGTACTTTTATATCAGAAAATTTGACATCTCTCATAATAACAATTGGATCCTTCTCCTCATATTGTGACAATATTGTATCAAAATATGTACTGCATGCACTCAGTACCACCTGAAAAATACAAAAAGAAAAAACAAATTATTACCCAACAAATCACAATTCCCAAAATTCCAACCCAATATTCAAAACAAATACCAGTCCCCATTCAACGTCAACAATATAACTTAACATCCCCCTCACAAAAGACTATCCACTCACGAATAATTATCACAAATAAAAATACGCAAAAAAATTAACACAATCTCTTCCAACACATCCAAAATACAAACATGAAAATAAAATCTAAGAATCATTTCCATTATAAATTTACAATTGAGAACCTCGACTAGGGGAATTATTGGAGACGGAAGGTCAAAAAAAAGAGGAAAAATTGTATGACAGAGAGGGGGGAGTGAGGGTGGGATGAACGTGGGTAGTCGGACGGTGGGATGAAGAGGGGGAATGAAGTAAAGGGGAATCTCCCTCGACCAGTCTGCAAAAAAAAAAAAAAAAAAAAAAAATACATCGACAGAGAAAAAAATGAAATAAAAAAAAAAAGATAAAATAAAAAATATGTCTATCGTCAGTTATATAGCCCCGCCCAAAGTTTCTCGACCAGTCAATAGCTTGAATATTTAATACCTCCAAGTGAAGTCCGTATTGATTTTCTCGAATTTTATATACGTCGTGTCCGCAAATAAGGCCGTAAAGGAAATGGGAACGAAAGGCGTCAACTTTTCAGTGTACCTCCTTCCATTTATATATATATATATATATATATTTTTTTTTTATTTTTTATTCCCCCCCGCTCAAACTACCCACCGCCGTTACCTCTCCCTCTTCCATCCCCCTTTGGACCTTGTATCGTTTGTATATATCGTTTTATTATACCCCTCCGCGTCTTTTTATGGTGAAATATAGTGATAAAGGAAGTAAAAGAATATTTTTTTTGTAATGCAAGTGGTGGGGGAGATATGGGTGAGGGAAACGAGGGTAAAGGTGAAGCGGTTGTTGAGGGGTGGGTGAGGAGAAAAAAAATAAATTAAAGAGAAGAGGCGGAAAAACAAAAAGAGAAAAAAAAAAAATTGAAATTATACTTCTTGCTGGGTGGATTCATATCGAGACATTCCCGTAAAAGAGTCTTGGGTTAGAGTTGGGGGCATACAATTTTTTTTTTTTTTCCCCTCTCCTATTTTGCCCCCTGTCGCCGTCACTGGTGCTTCCTCCCTCTGTCCCTCCGACGCCCCTCTACCAACTCACCGCGTTGTCGGTAATAAAGTCTATATATCTTCGATATTACTGCGATCCTTCTTTCTATACGGAAAATGAAGGTGGAAAATGGGGAGCGGCTACGGGAAATAAAAAAATTTATGGATGAAGAGAGTTTTTTATTTTTTAATTTTTAATTCTTTTTCTACTTTTTTTTTTTTTTTTTTTATTTTGTTAAAGCAGATTTATTTCGTGGATTTTTTGTTTTTATGTTTTATTTCACGTTGAGGTGATGGTGGAGAGTGTGAAAAATTGCAGATGGAATTTTTCTCGATTACCTGGTAGAGGAAATGTGAAACTTTAGAGAGACAAAAAAGAAAAAAAAAACAAAAAACAAAAAATTGGAACATGAAAAATCCGCAATTTTTTCTGTTCTCAATGAAAAAAAAAAAAAAAAAAAATTAGTTCGATAAGAAAATAAAATGCTCTTTCGCAACTCAATTTCCAATTTTGTTCTATTTTTCCTTGTGCGCGCGCGCGCCACTTTTCTCTTTACGTAGACGTGATGCTGGATAATGAGAAATGTTTGGAAGAAAAACCAAAAAAAAAAAAAAAAAAAAAAAAGAGAAAAGAAACAAACAAACAAAAATCCAAGAAATTTTCACGTAAAACTTATTTTCTGGGATACATGAAAAAAATTGCTTCTCGTTCCCCGGACAAAAAATATTGTACAGGATAATGTCGATGAAAAATAAAAGTTGTGAATGTCCCTCGGAAAAGAAAAAGAAAAAAACAATTTTTTATTTGTCATTGTAAAAAAAACCAAAACTTAATTTTTTTTTTTTCCACCTCCCCTCAATTTTCATTTTTAATTTGAACTTTGAGGTGTCATGATGACAATTCCACCCACTTTGTCGTGTATTCTCGCGCGCATTCAACTTGAAACTTCACACACGAATATATATATATATATATATATATATATAAACTCAACACCAGACGAGAGAATTGCTACTCACGTATGTCCCTTCGGGCGTTGAATTAATTAACGGCAGCTATAGCGTTCACATTTTTATTTTTCTATTTTTTTTTTTTTTTCCCACTCGCTTGTGCCTTCCGCCCCCCCCCCCCCCCCCCCCCCCCCCAACATCTACCCGACGCCCACCCCCCACTGCGCGTCTCATAGCTCCGGATATAATGAATACGCTTTTCGTACACGTTTTTCTTCTTTCCTCCTCCTGTTTTTTTTTTTTTTACTTCTCTCTTTTTATTACATTTCTTTTTTCTTTATTTTTCTCTGGGGCTTTGTTCTTTTCCCTTTGATTTGGTGCTCAAATATATATATATATATATATATATATATGGGAATACGACATGTGAGATCCAATCATCGAATATGACGTGTAGAGAAAGAGAAAATAAAAGGAATGGGTAAATTGTCAATTTCGATATTTAACATTTTTTTTTTTTAAGGGATGAAAATTTGGTCTTATTGTAACGGTGATAGTTCCATAGGGGATGAACAGAATATATGCTTGTATGGTCTTTTTTTGTGCGCCGAATTCTAATCTACAATTATATATATATATATCTATATCTCCAATGAACGGTATGGTTGTGAGAGTGAGTGAAAGAAAAAGAAAAAAAATAATTGAATAAAAAATTATCAATTTTGATATCTATGATTTTAATGGTAAATTTGATCCCACTTAAATGTCGATAGTTCCTTGATGAATAGTCAGAAAATATTCTCTTTAATCTCATTTTGTGCGTCACAATCTCCCCTACAATTTCATATATATATATCTATTCCTACAATATGCGATATAATAATAATAGCACTGTAAACACGTATATGAAATTTTTGCTCTTATGTAAAAAAAAAAAAAAGAGAACGAAAAAATAATTCAACTGTTTGTTTCTTTTTCTTCCAATTAATTAATTAAACATTTCTCATTTATTTTCCCATCATATATTGCAATATATTTAGCTACTGGTATATAACTATAGAAATTGCTGTTTTGATGAAGTTATAGCGTAGATAATTTACCTCAACGCTGTAGGCAAAACGAAACAGTAGAGGCCGAGTCAAAAGCAAGAAGCGAATAAATAAACCTTCATCTTTTTCTTTCGTACATAAACACACACACATATACAAATATATGCATAAATATATATAAAGAAGATATACTGAATTTTTATATACGCTACAGCGAAGGATTTAATGACGATGCAATTCATACAATGTACGTTGAAGAATTTTATCTTCATTATTTCAAAAATATAAAAAAAAAAAATTGAGATAAAAAAAAAAAAAAACATTACTTCAAACAAGTATTTTCCTGTTCTGTTATTACGACCTATATACATCCATTATACATATCCATAAATGTATATGGAATTTGTATCATTGATTGAAGATTACGAAAAGAGAAAAGAATAAAAATGTGAAATAATACAGAGAGATAAGAGAATAAAACAAAATTATCAACTGTATAAATTCAATTTTTTGTTCAAGAGAAAATGGAATTAAAAAAAAAATAAATTATTACTTCTATCACACGTGTTATAATTGAACTTTATATTTATAATCGACATCCGGATTAACATTTCATTTATTCTATAATAATTGCAGAGTAGATTTGTATGTATGTATGTATGTATATATATATACATATGTACGTTGAATAAATTTTATTATTCTCTTTTCTTCTTGCCAACGCCGATGGATATATTTAATTATTATGCTGAGTAAAAAATTATTTCCGACACGGAAAGTAAGAGAAGAGAAGAGTGAATCTATTTCACTCGCAAATGTCGTGATGTGGATGAATTATTTTTTGTAATTTGAATTGGTTGTAAATTTTAATATAATTGAGGGATTTTAATTGTTAACTAGTTAATTTTGTTGGAGAAACGGTGTAGAATTGAATTTCGATGAGAGAAAATAAGGATTGTAATGATATGATGGTGAAAAATTAAATTGAATGAGAGAAAATTTAATCAATCAATTCTAAAATATACGAATTATATCAATATTAGTTTGTGCTAATTTGAACGTGTATATCTTCGAAGATAATTGACCCAATTCGATCATTAACCAGTGAATTCTATCGGAAAAGCGGTGACTAATCAAATACCGATAAGACATATTCCACATTACGATAGTAAGAAACAAAAAAATCGGGTCAAATAAACTAAAATCAAACTCTATATTCTCCAAACATCTTAAACTATATCAAAATGAATATCTACCAATTCAATCAAGTATATCTACAAATCTCTGATAAATTTAAACCGTTAAACATTGAATCTTGACGCCAAAAACGATGACTAATCGAAAAGCAATTTCAAAAACCCCATATAACATCATATAACCACTAGAAAACGCGTTCAAACGCGTTTAAACGTGTTCAAACGTGTTCAAACGTGTTCAAACCACAATATGTATTACACATCATTATTCCCACTAGTTTTAAACTTTTCAAAAAAATAATATTATTGTTTATCTATTTGTTCAAATTTACCTTGTGTGCTCTGAGTGTTTGTCCCTCGCAGGCAAGCGTGACATCACAATACGCCTGTCTTTCCAACAGCTGTGAGAACATCGTCTGTAGATTGCTGTGGTGGTATTTCCATCGTAGACAATACTGTTGTGGAAACATGTTAGTCATTGCCGCTGCTGTAGCTCGTGATAATGACGTTGAAGATGATGATGATGATGATGACGACGACGATGACGATGATGATAATGATAGTCGTGTGTTGATCGTCGTTGTTGAGGCTATAGTAGTGCTACCACTACGTTTATGTTTCATGCGAAAGTCTTTCGTTCTTTAAACTCCCTTAATTTAATTCAATATTCTTTAATCTCTATATATTTCAATATTTTTCTTCATCGTTTTCTATGTTCATTTGTGTGAATTATCAAAATATTCATCGGCCACCATCCCACCTCCAGCCTACCCTGAAAAAAATAACATAAAAAAAAAAAAAAAATATCCAACATTAATAACGTATTTTCATCCATTTTCTTTTACCTGAAATATTCCTCCTCTGTTTTTCTCTCTGCATATAATGAAATCTCTCTACAATTTTTTTTTTTCTTTCTTTTTTTTTTTTACATTATTATTTTTTTTTTATTATTGATATATAGACACTAGACTTTCTATTATATAGCGGCACGAGTTTGATTACAACGGCACAACTGCGAGAATCGAGGTGAAAATTTCTCGAAGTGAAATTTCTAAAAGCGCCCACAAAATGAAAACATAACGTTCAACAATGTAATGATAAATAATGATAATAATAGTAGTGGTAATGAAGAATTTATTCCAATTGTGGGAAATTTTTTCTCCTTATCGGTGAACGTGAAAATAAAAATAATACAAAACATACATTCAACACTTTTTAATATGATAACGTCATTCTATCACGAGAAAAACAAATTGCGCCATAGTTTCCTGGCAATAAAAAAAAAAAAAAAAAAAAAAGTAGTGATGAAAAAAAAAAAACTAAATTGAATTCTGTATTTTTATTATTAATTTGTTTTCTCTTCACTACCAACTCTTTCATTCCTCTCAATATTTATTTGCATTTATTATATTGATTATATTTATTATTATTAAAATTTATTACATTAGAAATGAGGAAATGAATTGTTTCCAATGTATATATTGAACACATATGAATGTGTGTATATGAATTTTTAAATTGTATTGGAGAAAAGTGCAACACAGAGTCACGTATATCTTATTTATGTTTGTTTGTGTGTTTGTGTATGTGCACAGCACGTCGCTCATTCAACTCTGGCGTAAAAGAGCGCGCCAACATCGCGGCAAACCGGCGGGAACGCGCAAGAACACGCACAGACACGTTCGAGAAACAGGCAAGAGAGATACACAAGATCAGAATTATATATGCCTGTGTGTGTGTGTGTATATATACAGAGGACATCTGCGTATAGTGCGGTCAATTCGATAAGAAATAACATGCCCGTTCGTCGTCCAACGACAATTTTTTTAATTTTATATTTATTATTATTTTTCATTTACTTCTTTTCCTTTTTTTTTTCTTCATTATTCTTATTTACTATTTTTTTCCTCCTTTTTTCCGCCTGTTTTCCCTCCTCTCTTCCATTCACCTCTCCTTCTTTCTATGTACGATGCCGCCATTACTCTGTGCACACGATGGGGAGACAGCTTATTTATTCTCCTCGGGCTTATTGCTTCATTATTGTTGTTATTATCAAACTGAATATCGCGCACACATAAAACACAAATTTCTCACTGCTATTATTATTATTATCATTATCATTATCATTATTATTATTCTCTCTTGTTATACTCATTATGATTGTTGTTGCGATTATCAGAAATGAGTGAAAAAATATGTAGAAGAAGTGAGAGAGCGAGAAAAAGCGTTGTGAAAAATTTCGTGGAATTTTTTTTTATTGTTATAACTCCGCCCCCCCCATTTTCAAAAACAATAGATAAGAATTATTTACATGACCCAAGATAAGATTAAATTATCCTGAATTATATATGATTGAATAAATATGTGGTATAGAGAGAGAGAGAGAGAGAGATAGAGAGAGAGAGAGAAAAAAAAAAGACAAAAAAATGGGAAATTTTTTTTTTTTTTCCAACGAACTTTTTATTCTTTTTTTTTTTCTTTTGACGACTGAAGTGGAAAATATATTTTGTGGAATAAAAAAAAAAAAAAAAGGGTCGAGTTGCGTGGCCGCGTTGGATATCAGAATTTGACTCTTCCGTTTTAGTGGCTGGTTGGACCACGTTTGTATTTTTTTTTCTCTCTGTTGCTTTTTTTTTTTTTTTTCACGTCTACCGATAACGTGTTTTATCTCGCACGCGCAGCACACACTACACACACGTAAAGCTCCATTCACAATCCCCTCTCTGTTGTATTCATGCTGTCTCTCCCACTTTAATACAGAGCGAGTGAGCAAAAAGATATACAGCTACTGCGTGTGATTACACACGCACACACATACATTTATGGATATAAATGTAAATACATACATGTTTTCGCGACTCAAAACAAATCGCGCGTCACCCGATGTAAACACAAACGTGTACCAACACGTTGGAAAATAATCCATGTAATGAAGAAAAATATAAATAAAAAAATAATAATACATTTGTTATGGAATTAAGAGTTTGTCATTTAATTTGAAATTAGTTACAACTTTTTTTTTTTTTTTTTTTCATTCTTTGTTATATTGGAGTTGTTTTTATGTTTTCCGTGAGGAAACATTGATTTCTTCCTCACGTATCATTTCCCATGATTTTTCTAGAGTAAATACGTGAAAGAATCTCTCAAAAAGGTCGCGAAATATGTAAGTTATGACGGTTTGTATTAAAATTCCAAACGTGTTCGAACACGTTTTTTTTTTTACACAACGGTTTTTTGACCTGGCTAATACGATATCTTGGAAACCAATGACGCGATTGAGTTCAACCAAGTATAATTCGATTCTTGATATAATTCTTTATAGTCCTAACTAAAATGAGAACGACCAATGGATGATTTCAATTTTTTTATCAACAGATTAAAATTAAAAATTCAATAAAATAAAAAAATCGAAACAGTCGACCATATCTTTTCATTTAATTTCTTCTTCTTAATAATAAATAACATTCAATTAATTCTCGTTCAATATTCCTATTATACTCATATCAAATTAAAAATTGTAATATAATAGAAAATAATAATTAAAAATAAACGCCCATAAATGACGTCATGATTTTTGATTGAATAAAGTGAAATTTGTGCGCGTGAAAATTAAGAAGTTACGTTATAAAACGCAACGACCTACAATGCTACAAATGCTGTGCGATGCTTTTGCCTCTTTTATATACCCCACCGCCTCCCCCTCACAATCTTTTTCTCTCCCCCTTCTTTCCCCTCCTCATTCTCCCCTCTCTTTGTCGGTTATTTTATATTTTTTTTTTATTTATCATTTTATCCTCTCTCTCTCTCTCTCTCTCTCTCTCTCTATCTATCTCTCCCTCGCTCTCTTTCGCGTTGTAGTCCAGCGACTCCTCCGCGCGCCTTAACCCATCTCGACACGATTGAACGTGCTTGCTCCCACCACCCGCATTCATCACCCTCTCTCTGTTCCACCCGCTCTTTCATGACCGATGTCTTACGAAGATTCCCGATTGCAATCCAGAACCGTAACACAAACTCACGGGAACCCACGAAAAAAAAAAGAAAAAAAAAAACAACAAACATTAAATTAAATGGAAAAAATATTACAAATCAAATAATTTTATTAATTCATATATTTATACTTTCTGTTTGTTTGGTAATGATTTTGGCCTAGAAAAGAGGTAGTATATGATTGAGTTGTGACTTATTGAGTGATCTAAATGTAAAAATAGAGCGGATAGAAATAGAGAGGAAAATAAAAAGGTGGAATAGAATATGGAAAAAAATCGAAGAATTGATAAAGAAATTTTTTTGCATCTATTTCTTTCATCTATTTTTACAATTCTCCAAATAAAATTCACTGAATGTAAATGTTATTGTCATTTAATTGAATTTGTTAATTTTTATAGAACACAACATTGATTTTGATGTTGTTTAAATGAACTTTATCTAAAAAACATATCAACAAAAGAAAAGTAATGAAAAAATATGATTATTCAATCAAGTGGTGAATTAATAAATTTACATATTTGAATATATAAATCCAAAAAATAACCTCAACAAAATACCAAAAACATAAATAAATCTATAACACAATTATTGATCCATTCTACCATGAAATATAATACAAAATCAATAATAAAATCTATAACAATTGTATAAAAATAATACAAACTCAACTGAAAAAATCACCCATTTCCCACATTAAATATAAAACAAATTTTATTTCCAACCCCACGATTATTACAACGGTAATAAAATTGATGTGAATACAAGGGCCACTTGTTGGCCACCAACCGACGATTTCCAACAAACATGTGCGTGCGTTTCACGTGTGTATCAAATACACTGTAACGCACACACACACACACACACTCATAACAAACACACATGTGTAAAAGCGAAGAGGGAAAAAGAAGCACGTGAAACTGATGATAAAACTCGCGCGTGCATTGCGTCACATCCGGTCCAATATAAACGGTAAATTTTCACGACGAACGGAAATCAACTCATACATATAAAACAAAATAGAATATAAAAAAAAAAAAAAAAAAAAAAAAAAACTTAAATATGATAGGATGAAAATTTTTGAAAAATAATAAACACCAGGGTGCCACCAACAGAATTACGCCCCTGACACGGAATATATAGAAGAACATTCCCCTCTGCATGAATTGTTTTTTTTTGTTTCCTTTTTTTTTCTTTTTTGTTTTATATATTTCGCTTTTATTTTTTGTTTATTTATTTTTCTTTATTTATTTTCTTCCGACATATAGCGAAGGGTGGATGAGGAAGGGTGAGGAGTGAGACGAGGGGAAAAATATCCCAAGCGCCCGTAGATACAACCGGTTTCCCGCGGTGTTCACCCGCTTTTTCAGAAAAAAATTGAACCAGTTTGTAAAACGAAAAAACGCCCTCTCTCTTCGCTTTTATTCTCTAGTCTCCTCTACTAATACTAACACTAGTTCTACATTTACTGATGCAACTACTGCTGGTGGATTGGAGACTCTCAGGAAGATGTGAGGGCAGAGAGAGAGAGAGAGAGAGATATGTCTTGTTGTGTGTATAAAATCGTTGGTTCGTTGCTTGCACGTTCGTTCACGTTTACTTTTGTTTTTTTTTGTTTTTTTTTTTCGTTTGTTTCCTCTACACTCGAATATTCGAATAATCTTCTTTGTGTTGTTGTTATTAGAATGAATTCTTTGGTGAGGTAAAATAAATTATAATGATAAGAATATATGTGTAAGGGGGAAAATGTGGCAGGAAAATTATGTGGACGTTTGAGATTGAAATTTTTTACTTTTTTAGATTAAAGTAGCAACTTTGAATGTGCTATTTTTTTGGAGCTCATGGAATTCACGATTTACGATCTTGTTTAATCGGTTTTTCCAATCAATAATTCCACTTTTTCTCATCACTGTTGGATTTAGTTATCGGTTTTCCAGTAAAATTCACTGGTAGAAGATGAAAATTGTTGGATTAGATTTCGAGATAAAAGCAATGAAAGACGTGAAAGACTAATCTCGTTTCTATTTGACATTTCACACTTAACATTTTCTCTTATTCAACTCGTTTTTCTTTTTTTTATCGCATGTTATTTTAATTCGACATTTTATTCAACGTAATCGTATTAGTCATTGTTTTTTTTCTTTTTCTATCAGAGTTCACTGGTTAACCGGTTAAAATTGGATTATTAGTCGCGAAGATATACACAATTAGAGTTGCAGGAATTAATTTCAGAACTGCGTGACATTTAAAGAGTCCCAACTGTGATGTGACATTTAAGGGTTAATACCAAAATGGCGTATCGTAAAGAATATGAACTTTTACAATTATAAAATACATTTATATACCGTGAAAAAAAAAAAAAATATATATTAATTCAATATTGCAATGTATTTATATTCAACATAAATACATTATAATATAATATTTATTATTATTTAATCCACAACAATCACAATTATTATCAACATTGGGATTCCCGTGTTCAATCGCGTATATCTCTGAAATCTTATCCAACAAATTTTAACCGTTAACCAATGAATACTAACGGAAAAAACGGTAACTAATTCAACAGTGACGAATAAAATGTTAAATTAACAGATAACGTCATGGATGAATGTGAATAAATGAAAGAAAAATCATTTTCTAAAGCCTCAAATGTCACACGACAATGCAATTATAAGCTCACTCAACTTCAACAATTATACATATCTTCAAACTCAATCAACCAATATTTATCATGTACCATTGTTTTCAAACTTAAAATCCATGACTAATCGAATAAGAATTTTAAATATTTCGAATTACGCCAATAAACAACCGTGAATCCACATTGAATTTTATACAACCATTAATTTTACAATATTTCTTATTTCTAAAAGTAATATATTTAATGAATTTAAGTTGGCAATATTGGAAATAATATCAGAGACATGACTCATAGACAATTAAGGTGGTCCTCTACCCTGTCTCATTCCTCCCCCCTCACTCACCCCGTGTATAATGTAATATATAAAGTGGAACGAGGAAGGAATATATTGATTTTCGAATTGCTTTGGAATTTCCATAATGCAGGGGTCGGTACACACACAAATACATAGTCATAGTCACACATACACACTCACAAGTGCTGAGCACAAACTTCGTTGCTCGCTTGAACAGAGAGGAAGAGAGAGAGAGAGGGAATAGAGTATGAGAGAGACGAAACATACATCTTGTATATAACGAAAATTTCTTTACAAACTTGAGAAGAAGAAAAAATAATAACCGTCAACTTCATCCAATTTTTTCCACTCAAAACTAATGAAAAAAAATAACTATCCGTAACGAATAATAGTTATAATAATAACAATAAACTCATTGTATTCATTTTCCAAATGTTGAAAATAATTAAAATTAATTGAAATATTAAAAATGACGGTAATTATTTTATAAATTAAAAGCGGAAGTGTGCGAAAGAGATCGACCAACAATTTCGAACTAAAAAAGAAAATAAAGTGAAAAAAAAAAAACAACAAAGAGAAGAAGAATAATTGACGATCTCTATACCCACACATACATTTATAAATACGGTAGTGGTGTTAGTTAGTATTAAGTAGCAAATGAGTAGCGGTTTTTAATATGGGAAAAGCATGGGAAAGATATTCACGGAAATGAGGTGATTTACCCACGCGCGCGTTCAAACACGTTCAAACGCGTACGACAACGGTTGCCGGCAGCAGCAGCAGTAAGCAACAGCAATGTATATCTTTCTTTCTCTCTTTAAGAGCGTGGAGCCCGTGCCTGGGTCAACGTCGGCCGTTTGTCGTAGTCTCTTTTATATATACAAACACACATAAAAGCATACGTGTATATATACATATCTGTTTACCTTAACGGTATATATATATATATATATGTATATAAATATAAAAATATATATTTATATATTTTGTAAATAGATACTGCCAACTATCGCAAAAGATTTTATCCCAAAGGTATAAACACGTTTGCTTCCGTGACTCAACCGCCATATTTATACCACACACATACAAAAATATAACTAGCCAATATTTTATTCATAAATAAAACGAGACAAAAAACACCAAAAAATACCATACAAGAAATTGTTGGAAATTGTTTTTGCATTAGATACTCGATCACAGAGAGTGGTAACCTCAATGGTTCGGGTCAACTAAGGAAGGGAGGTAGAGGGAAAGGTGAAGAGAGCGGTGGAGGGTTGAAGATGAAAACAAGTGGGAGGTAATAACGAAATAGAGAAAGAGTAGGGAACAGGGGAAGCGGGAGAAATATTTTTTTTCGACTTCCTCTGCGTTTGACGTTGGAGAATAAATTGCAAATATTTCGTTATAAAATGTGGGAGGGAATGAAATGAAAAAAAATAAAAATAGTAACACCAGGGGGGGGGGGGGGGGGGGTTAACGTTTTTTTTTATCTGGTTGAGGGTTGGGGGTAAGAGAGAAGGGGTCACTCCCAGTGGAGGGTGAACGGGAAAAAAAGATGCAAAAAGTAAATAAATTATGAAACAAAAATGAAAATAAATATTTGAAATTTTTTTTTTTTCATTTCCTTCTTTTTTCGGTTTTTTTAATATATACATGTATATTGAAATTGTGAAATATCGCGTTTGGTAGAAAAGTTTTTTAACAAGAGTATACACTATTGCAAAAAATGTGTGTATATATATTTATTTGTATATGTATATGTGTGTGAGTGCAGGGAAAGGAGCAAAATTTTTTTTTCTCTCCAGATATCTGCCAGACGTGGTTATTATACACTCGAGCGCAACTTTTTCATATTAAAAAACTTTTTTTTTTCACCGCAAATTTTTTATTATCTTTCCCTTTTGTTTATCTATTTTTTTTTTTTTTTCCAAAATTCTTTCTCTTCCCGCACACGTGAAAGATATAACACTCCAAATCGCTTCCAATGTAAAATTTTCATATCAAACTCCTTCTTTTCGAAGCCATCGACCGATAATCTCTACTCCTCTCAACAAATAAAAAATAAAATCTCAAATTCATCACCATAAATACCATTTGAATTTTTTTTTCCTACATTAACAAAAACAATTCGAATTAAGCCAAAAACATATAGACATGTATAAATATAGTGGAAGTCCAGGTAAAGTTGGAAGCTCTGCAGTGGCAAGAAAATAAAAAAAACAACCGAGGAAACGAGATATATAAATTTATACACATACACACACATATATATATATATAAATTCATATATAACGTTTTTATATCGTACTTGGTTGTGCGCGCGGGGGATCTTTATCAAAGTCGACGCACGCCGGTCGTCATGGCAACGAAATTGGATTTTTTTTCCAAGTTTTTTCGGCCCTCTTCGGGCGCTACATTTTCTCTCTCACTCAGCAAAAGCGGGGAGTTAAAAAAAAATGATGGAGGTGGTGGAGGTGGCGGAGGATGAGGAAGAGGCAAGCTACCAGACGAAAAAGAGGGGTGACACGTAGACGTAGCACACGGAGGTGGTGGAAGAGAAACGAGGAAGAGTAAAAAAGAGAAGATGAGAGAGCGTGTACAGACTTGCATGCATATACGTGTACAGACTTGTGTGTTAGGGCAATGGGGGCGGCCGTAGAGACACGAGAGGAAGTGAGAGAGCTCTACTCTGACGGACGACGCGACAGGGGAAGCCAATAATTCGAATTGAGAACAGCCAATGGCCGTGCATCAGATTTTTTTTTTTTTGTGTCGTGAGCGCATCGAGGTCGAATTCACCAAGGAAAACTTTTTCTTTTCCTTTTTTCTTTTTAATTCAATATTTTTTTGTTGTTCTATTTTTTTTTTGTTTTTGTTTTTTTTTTTAATTATTTATTTCGCTTTTTGTATGTTATTTATTGGAAGTGGTGGATGTATATTTGCATCGAGACGTGTACGTGATACTTTTTTGATGGTATTTTTCTTTGTTTCATTAAGGGGAAAGGATGATGGGGGAAGAGGGTGGGAGACAAATTGAATAGAAATAATAAAAAATTGGAGGAGAGGACGAGACGCATTATGGCGTCGCATCGTGGGTGCACTTGAACTGTAGCTTAAGTGGCCAAGACACATTTCTCTTTTACACACACACACACATATATATATATATATAGGTACATGTGCAAGTATAAACATGTACAGAGAGACATGTGAGATGGAAAAAAAAAAAAAAAAATTCACGCGCCTCTTGTATCGCTTTTGTTTCTCAGCGAAGACCCGTGGGAGAGAAAAAATTAAAAAGAAAGAATGTGAAATAAAATTGGAAAAAAAGGAAGAAAAGAAAAAAAAAAAAATAACAAGAATAAAAATGCAACGGAGCAATGTCGTTGGAGACTGCAGACATGTTAAAAAAAAAAAAAAAATAAAGCAAAAATGATAAATTTCTGGTTGTCAATGAAGAAAAAAAAAATAAAAGGGTTGAATTAAAATTTATTTTCGTATAAACAATTCCCAGAAAACGCCCCACACTCACACACACACACACACATATATATATATAATTTATATATAGTGGGGGCAACTCTGTTGGAATTCCGGGAAAGTCAGCCGTTTTTATTTCATCACAAAATTCATATATTTTTATTTCCATTCACGAGAACGAAAAATTCCGAGAAGAAAAAAAACGAGTCATTCGGAATGAAATAACAATGGAGTTCTTTGTAAGTCCCTTTTTTTTTTTTTTTTCATTCGGTTTTTTTTATCTCTAAAAAAAAAAAACAAACCACAAAAATACATTTTTCCCTCTATAAACTTCCCCATCAGCTGATTACAAAGCCTAACGTCACTCGTAATCTTTAAAAGTCCCCAAACTTCCCCACCCAAAGTACAATCTTACCCCGCTCCAACTTTTCGTCACCATTCCCCACTCTATTCAACACAATAATATGCGTGATAATACCGCGTCAAAGTGTATATGTGACAGTGAAGTTGGGAGTAGGAGAAATGAAGCGTGCACGCGGTGCTGCATAGTAGTTGCGTGTATCCATAACTAACTATATACGCAACGTTACAACACGCGCGCGTCGCCGTCCCGCTCCTCACAAACCTCACCCACTTCAACTTACGCTCTCTGTCAACCGCCACAAACCGCCCACAGTCATCCAACTCTACTTGTTCTCTCACAAACCCGGCGATTCACCGTCCATTCAAACAAACGCCAATGTCGACACACACACACACACACACACACACTCCCTCACAAAAAATACATATACACGTATAACCGTGTGTTTGACGCCGCTCTCTTACTCTTTTACGTTACTACAAACATGCGTCTCGAATTCCCCACATTTAATCGTCAAATCGCTCTACATTACCATCTGATGGTGATGCAGATGATAAAAAATTTTTTTGCGGGCTTGTACGATACGTGTACGTATTTTTATTCATTAATAAATAGAAATTCTTCATTTATTACATTTTCTTTTGGGTAGGGTGGGGGAGGTGGAAAGGAGAAATGAAATATTACGGGGAATGAGATGGGAATTATATGTGAGATTGAGTGCAGCACTGGCAACGTTGCAAAAGCGCTTCAGCACTCTTATATATATATCTGTATATAATTTTTTTTTTTTTTTTCCGTTTTTTCCCTCTTTCTCGCTTTATTCGCTCACTCCTCAGGAATTCTGTTATAGATTAAATTTTTTTCCTCTACCGGCAAGATATTGATTGTTGCTTTTTATTAATGTAACATTAAAGTAGCTGGAGACGCGCGCGGGTATAAAACTCGATAGAGTGGAGGAGAAAAGTAGACGAGGGGAGGAGAAGAGCGAGAGCGAAAAAGATGAGAAACGCGCGGCAGCGTGAATTTAGCAGTGGGGATAGTGTTGAATGGTGGGGTACGTTAGTGGCACGGTGATTGGACAATTGATCGTGTGTAGTGGGGGCAATTGAAGACGTGAGTAGTGGAGAGGGGAGTGGGATAGTGAGACAGAGTGAGACAAATACGGTGAAAGCGTTGTGTGCGAGGTGTGGGGGGAAATCGCGGAAATTGTGCCATAAATATGAATATTTTTCGTATATCGCGTCTTGTGCGCTGTTTTGACAGTCATTCCCACTACACTACGAACGCAAGTCTAGTCTCAATAGTGTATGAGTGAGATAGCCGAGTGAAAAAAGAAGAGGGCAAAAGAGGGAAATGTCGACGACGACAGTGGCGTTCTTTCTTCCTCTTTCGTTTCCCCTCATTCTTTCACTCGCTTTGACATTTTGTGCAAGTTAAGACCCGCACGGAGAATCCGTCTTCCCCACCTTTTTTTCTTTACTCCACGGCGGTGAGGAGGATAAGGGGTGGTGTGAGAGGGAGATAGCGACGAGGATGCACCACCGCCCGACGCTGTCAAATTTTTTTTTACTTTTTTCTAAATACACTTTTTTTTTTTATTTATTTATTTTTTTTTCTTCTCGTTCATCAATTTTTTTTCAACATCGATGCGAACCATTAAGGGGGCAACTACAAGGGGAGTCTATCGATTCGCTTTGGCTCGAGTATATAGAATTCAAAAAAAATTCTACTTATATATATATGTATAAACGTGTATGAATATATATATATATATATATATATACGTATATTGATTTAAATTCGCGCTGGTTTCTTGTTAGATATGGAAAAAAATAAAAAATAAACAATTTTTTTTGGGTTTTCAGGGGAAGCGAAATAAATTCCTTTTTTTCTTTCTTTTGATGAATAATTTCCACGACACAATGCCATATTCAAATGTAAATTTTTGGTATCAAGTATCCAATGCAATTTTTTGTTTTTGTTTTTTTTTTTTTCCACCTTTCTTTCCGTCGAGCAAAAACTGCGCGCACAAAAGAATGCAAAAAAATTCACAAATGAAAAAGAATGAAAAAAAGAAAAAAAAAACGAACAAAGAATCAATATAGAACGAAAAAAATTACATTTCAAACGTGTGTGTGTATGTGTGTCTGTATATATATATATATATAGTGTATGAAACAATAGAATAAGGGACTGAAAAAATAAAAAATATCTTGGCTCATCTGGCCAACATCAGCGATATTTCATTTTTTTTTTCTCTCTCCACATATTTTTTTTCCCCGTTTCTTTTATTATTTTATTATTATTATTTATTATTATTATTATTCTTTTTTTTTTTCAATGCGATAAAATTGTCTAGTCTCAGTGCCGCGCCACACAAATAAATACCAACTGATATCTCGTTTCAACTGGCCATCAACATGAAGCAAAATGCATTTTCTTAAATATATATATATATATATATATATACGTAAGCAACACCAATATATTCATTTTTATTGTATATTTTATTGTATTGTATTGGTGATATTCTACATTGCGACAATTCGCAATATTTTCCGTTGCCAAAATAAAACGAAGACATACAAATAACAATGAAAAAGTGAAATAAGTCATAGAAACAAATAAATATAAATAAATATTAAAATATGAAGATGTAGTAGTGTTAATAATAAATAATAATAATAATAATAATAAGAAATAAAATTTCCATCTTTTCTAATTCACATTTTTATTTGACCCCTCCCTCTCACCATCTCGTTTCCTCAACCCCACTCTCAAAATTGTCGTTAACTCGCCCTCTCTTGTCGCGGGCGTAGTCTGTCTGCTTCCCCCCCACTAACACTACTTCCCATTACCATTACCATCATCTCACACATATAAATATACACGTATAATACATATATTAACGAGTCGATCGACTACGCGCGCGGTAAACGACGTAATTCCGGAGTCTTTTCCGTCACAACCCACCTCCAACGTTCTACCGTTAAAAAAAAAAAAAAAAAAAAAAAAAAATAAAAAAAAAAGGAAAATGTGTAACAGTGATGTCTGCGTTTATTTTGAATTTTTTCATTTTCATTTGAATTTTTTTTATATGGTGGAAAAATAAAAATGTTTAACCCCCCCCCCCCCCCCCCCCCACATTTTTTCCTACAAGTTTTTAGGGGTGTTTTTTTTTTTTTTTTTTTTTTTTTTTTGATAAATGCAAGAGTGATAGGTGGAATATTGATAAAGATAGAGGGGTGGTGGAAATTATTTTTTGATATTGAATTTATTTTGTTGAGAATTTTTGAGAATTTTTTATTATTTTTTTTTTTTTTTCATGACCTCGCTGAGATAATAACTGGAAAACTTATGGTGGGATTGTAATGAGATTTAGCACAGATGTTGAGTTGATGTCACGTTATAGTGCTAACTAACGGCTTTTTGATACATGCAGCTGTTGTCTTACTAATTTTTTAAAGTCTGATATAACGAAAAAATAACACGATTTCTTCAAATTTAAACACACTGCTATATTAATTTCTTATTATTTCCTGAATACATTGAACAAAAACCTTCTTCGAAATAAAATACTCAACCCAAATGAATTCGCCGAAGACAACAAAAAATACAAATTCGCCCGAATAATTTACATAAATTTACAAACTGCAAAAAAAAAAAAAAAAAAAAAAATCTTTATTTTTTCCAACATCATAAATAATTCTTTTCATTTTCTGTATGCATTAAAAAAAAAATTTCCTATCGCTGTATAGAGTACATCGCTTTCGCAAAAGGGGGGTTGGTTTATATAACGAGAGAGCAAGGGAGTGGATGGGGGGTTAAATCACAAAATCAATTTGCATTATTCGTTTAAAAGTGTGTGCGGGTGACGTCAGCGAAACGAGAAAGACAGAAAAGATAGAGAGAAAAAAAGCGGAATGAAAAAATTGAGCGAGGGAGGAAGTAGCCGTCGATGGTTCGCACCCCCTTAACCCACCTCCCCTATCGGTCACCCCTTCCGCGAGCCTACACTCTTTCTATTCCTCTTCATTTTATTCTTCTTTTTCTCTCGCTTCTTTTTTTTTTTTTTTTTTTTTATTTTTCTTCAACCCCTGTTTCTATATACCCCTCGGTCACTCTCTTTTATGTCTCTCTATATCCGTCAACCATCCACCCCTTTTATCCCCCCTCCTATTTTCATTTTATTTCATCATTCTTTTCTTCCTTTTTTTTTTTTTTATTTTTTTTTTATTATACTTTTGTAGTTGTCTCACCAACATAAAAGAACACAACCCCTCATCTCTCTATGTGTATATGCTCACAGCTAAACAAATTCTTTTTTTGCCACTTGCGCACGGAATGAAAATTAATTTTTTAATTAAAGAATACGACAGAGAAAAAGAGAAAGAAAAAAAAAAAAAAAAACGGGAAAACAAAAAAAAAAATAATAAATAAATGAAATGGAAAACGATAATTAGTACTTTTACTTCATTTGGTTCACAGGCTTCATTCTTTCTCAACTATTTTCTTTTTTATTACATTGACCTTTTTATATGTGAATTTAAAATGAATTCAGATCAATTTCAATCATAGAAGAATTATAAAGACACTGTTATAACCGACCTTTGAATATCTAAAAATAAATATTCACAAGTGTGAGTGAATTGAATTGAGATGTTTGCCAATATAAATATCACGTATTAACTCTTTAAACGATTTATTTTCAATAAATTATTTCAATTTACTGTAGTAAAAAAAAAAATTTGTCATCACTATTATCATTTCGAAATGCAACAATAATAATGTGAAACTGAAAGTAGACAAGTCGATAAATATTATTTCTCTAACAATGACAAAAAACAAAGCTATGTTGATGAAATTGATTACAACGGTTTTTTGTTTATTTATTTATTTTTTTTTTTTCCAATTCATTTGCACGTTTCGACTTGTATAAACTCGCATGAACGAGTCGAAACACGCTCGGTAATAATGTCCAGTTGACAATACACAGGCCACGATATAAATACATATATATATATGTATAATAGCACACGATATTGTGAAATAAAAAAACATTAACAGAGAATCGATGTTGATATTACACATTTATTTGTCGTCAATCGATTTGAAAAACTATTCCACTAAACAAATTACACCACAGTCATGCGAAAAAAAAAAAAAAAAAAAAAAAAAAAAAGAAGAAAGAAACTTTATAAAACAGCAACAAAAACAGATATCTACCACGCATATATTTTCTTTTGGCTTTTTTTTTTTTTTTTTTTTTAAATATACCACTCTTAGAAATGCAATTAAAAAATATTTCAAATCATTTATAATAACACTTCCTACTCAATAAAGTGAAGAGGAACAAAAAAAAAAAGAATCAATAATAAATTCGGAAAATAATGAATCTTCACTTTTATATAAATAATATTATTTTTTTTTTAAATTTCACCATCGCGAAAATTCTCTCGCGGGGCGCAACAAAAATTCCCACGTGGCACTATCGGATTTGCACAAGTGGCTTACACGCTCACTCGATGCTCGAGAGAGTCAGTAAAGGGTTCGTTGAAAGTAAGTACATGGAAAAAGGAAAAAGAAAAAAAAATGTAATAAAACGAAAAATAAACGAGTGAGAGCAAAAGAAAAAACATTCATGTGGATAGAAAATGCGCGCGGTAAAAAGAGAGTTTAAATGAAAAAAAAAAAAACGGGGAAAAAAAAAAAAACACAGAAATTACTAAACGAAAAGACGAAAGAAGAGTGTGCATAAAAAAGAAGAGGTGGAATAAAATAAAATATAAAGGACAGGAAAAAAGAAAAAATATTGAAGAGCATTGGGGAAAATAAATAAATGAAAAAAAATGTGCAGAAAGTACTCTATAAAACCGCTTGCCACTTTCCCATAATTGCGCCCAGTGACTCGCGTGTGTATGTTCTCTCTTGCATATATATATATATATATATATATATATATATATTAGTATGACGCTGTACGACGACTCGCTATATTGCATTTATCGACTAAAAGGATAATGATGGTAACAAGGATAATGTTAATTATCTTATTCCAATATGCAATTTATCTATAATACATTGCTGTGCATGTCTATGCAGGTATGAGCTTGCATACGTGAGGAATAAAAAACCGTTTTTTTTTTCTTTCCCCTCCTATTTTCTTTCTTCCACATTTTTTTTTCTTTTCTACCAACGCAATTATCAGCACGACTAATAATCAAATATGTATTTTGGAATAATTAAGAAGTGCTATCAATTAAAATTAATATTGCTTTGTTATTTTATACATTTGAATAAAAATTGGTGTATTATTCACGCGAAGTAATTTTGGAGATAGCACAAATGAATAAGTCCATGAATTAATAAAGAATGTCAAGAAATTCATTTATTTTTTATATATTCATCCATTTATTAGTGATAGAATAACTGAAATATAATTTATATAAATATTAAAACCCCCTTAATATTTAATTGAACCAACATCCGTAAAACAATTTATGAATAAAATAATCCAACAAATGAATCGTGAATTGTAAAAATTGCGAAGAAATTGATTCGTCACAGGATAAAACAAGTCAAAATAATTCAGCAATTAAAAACCCTGCTCTAAATATCGTTAACAAAAACAGAATAACGATAGAGAAAAAAAAAAAAAAAAAATGAAACGAGAAAATAATAAAAGAATAATAAATAAAGTGAAGAGAAAGGAGCGCGAAAATGAGGAAGCGGAACCGTACTAAGAGTTCACACACACACACACTCAATACACAAATAATCCATACTAATATCTCTACACACACACATATACACAAATATCTATACCAAGTCAATCGAACGTCTATACACTATTAAATAAATAAATGAAATAAATATCTATATATACAATCTTTCTTTCTCTCCATTTTTTTTTTCTTCACCCTATCTCTTTTCATCTTTCTCCATCTATAATTAATATCCTATTGCCTCTATCACTGACCGACATAGACACACACACACACACACGCCCATATATATATATATATATATATACAAACATAATATTCCTGTTGAAACCTGCACTGAAAACTATATCGTCAAATACAAAGAACTATAAGTTTTCATGCAATAAAACACAGTGGGGGGATTTCCCCATGCACACAAACACACATACATCACCACAAATATATTACAGTATGATATCTTTATCTCTCTCTCACACTCGTGTATATTTTCAACACCACCAATCGACAACGTCAATGCGCTTGGGCTCTGTGAATTTATACACATTAACAAAACGCGAAGAGCGATAAGACAATTTTTTTCTTTTCACCATTCTAACCATAATATAATAAATATTTTTATCATTCACAATATACATTTTCTATTTAATATAATTCAAATGAATATGTATATCATTATTTTCATCTACTTTATTTTCCCCTTCTTCCATCAACTTCATTGTAAACAATAAATAAATATCATAATAACAGTAAATGATAATAAATATTATTTGTGTGTTGCGAGAGGTTTTTTTTTCATTTCATTCTTTATTTTTTTGCCACTCGATGTGAGATAAATAAAAAGACATAAATCACTTGGAAAGAAATAAACCTCATTACGACGAAGCGAATGCGAATGCACACATATATATGTATGTATATGTGTGTTTGTGTATGTTCACTTCCGGTGGGAATATTGGTGCAATAATGCGCGCTATGAAGTTGAGTGAACATACTCCATATCGACAAGAAGAAACACGTTAAAAGAAAAAAAAAAAAAGAGTTAAAATGTCGGTTATATGTATAAGAAGTGTACATCAAGTGCACACGGGTTTTTTTTTAATGGTGGTTGGTTAGGTTGGATTGGATTGGTGGATACACTAATGGAGAATTTCCACGAGAGAGAAAGAGCGCAGTGACCTTGGCGCAATGTTGCCCCCGCCGGCGTTTATTTCTTCTGGGTATTTTTTTTTTCTCCCTTTTGTTTCCTTTTTTTTTTTTTTCCCCTTCTTTTTGCGAGCGCGCAATGGTGGGCCCCTCAATGCTTCCGGTGCAACAAGAGGCCTTCACAGAGCTCTTTCTCACTCCCGCTCTCATTCTCACCCTTCCTGTCCTCCAACAAAGTCAACAACTTATTATTTCATTCCAATTGTGTGATTAAACACTAGGGATTTTTATGTTGGGATAAAAATTAGTGAAGTTAGTTTAAATAAACAATATAAATGAATGCCATAATCATCGTGTGGATTATACGTACGTGTTCAGACAAGTCGAATTTCCGTTATTCTCATAATAATAATAATAACAATAATCATCATCCAAATTTTAACCGCCAAATAATTTGTAACAATAACAAAACGTCAATTAATCCCGTGTCATTTATTATTCCGTGTATCAATGTAGATTTAATGCGTCCCACAATTCTCCAATATTATAAATTAAATATCAAAATATATATTACAACGATCTAATTTATTTTTCCTTTATTTATAAATATTAAAGAAAGGCTCTCACGTTGATGCTTTCACCGGCGTCGACATGACTGTGTTATAACGACCAAGTCGACGAGCATCTACGAAAATTAATATCGATTCAATACCGCGTCGGCGTCTTTTTTTTTTTTTTTTCGCAAAAAAGAAAAAAGCGAAAAAGAAAAAAAATACATAACCCAGCAAATAAGAGAGAGAGAGAGAGAGAGTGAGCGAGGGAAATAAAAAAAACATGGCGGGAGGGAAGCCCCGTGGTCGGAGTTGCCGCCGTCGCGCGCGGAGAGGGAAAATAAAAAAATTAAGGGGGCAAATGGGAGCGCGGGAGGGCGGAACGGAGGGAGAAAAAAGAGTGAAGAGAAAGAGAGCGAGTGAGAGAGAGGGGTGAGTACCCCATCTTATGTGGCCGTCGCCCATGCGCGCAATATTACTTCAAGGGGGGAATGCCACTGCAACTGGTCGAAAAAACATTACCTTTTTTTTTTTTTTGTACTTTTTTATTTTTAATGTTGGGCGTTGTTGGAAAATGATAGAAATAAAGATGGGAAGGAAATGTATTGACACGCTTTTATAATGATTTTTTAGCAATTTTAAAATGTACAAATAATTTTTCTTCCAAAAATTCTCATCTATCAATTTTTTCTTTCATTTTTGATTGCGAAATTCTCCAATTTTTTCCGCGAAATCATAATCAAAGACAAAATTAAGCCCATCCTATCATAAATTGGACAATTTCATTTAATTTCAACATTCATCAACAACAATTGCTCAATATTATGAACAAAATAAATATCCACTATCATATTTTTTTTTTTTCTAATTTAAACCGCAAAATTAACGAAAAAACATCGTCAAAAAAATTCCTCAACGTCAAACTTAAAATAAAGCTGATAAAAAACGTTGTCCCATTGTGTTACAAAATAAATTTACGACATTACGTTTGTTGAATAGTGTGGAACAAAAAAAAAACGATATAAATGTAGACGGAAGTGAAAAAAAAAAAAGAAATAATAATAATAATAATAATAATGAAAAAAAGGAAATTCTCACATGGAATTTTCAAAGCCATAGAAAACGTGTTCGTACACGTACATACACGCTTGTCTGTTGTTTCCGCTGATGCAGCTCAAAACCCTATCGTCTAACTCCCCCCGTCTCGCCCTCCACTATCTCTCTCTCTCTCACTCTCACGCAATACACCAACACAATAATAAAATAAAAGAAATGGTGGATACGTGCACGCACGCGCCCACCCGCTCATACGCGTCAACGGACAAAACATAGACAGAGTGAGGAAAAGAGTGAGAGAGAGAGAGAGAGAGGTGAGTGTGCATATAGAAGTAAAAACGTGAAGCAGCTTGTCAAGCTATACACAAAAATTTGCGATTTTAGATACAGTACTAAATAGCAACAATAGCAAGCAACATACATATCCACATAAACAACAGTTAAACGTCGGTTATAGAGTAACACAATGTTTTTCTCACTAAGCAAGGGACAATTTAACAAGAAGAAAAATAAAAATTTGATGTACAATAAAAATAAGGAGCTAGAAAAAATATTTGTGAGGAGTTATTTAATTATTAATCAGGATAATTAATCCTTGAAATAAATTTCTATTCTAGAATAAATCTCCAAATATATTAAATATATTAAATACATTAATGCATGGCACAACTGATTGAATAAAGAGAATGAAAACTAATCGAAAAATATGAGTGCAATGACCTAAATGGTCAGCAATGGAAAATGTTCAAATGAATCAAAACAATTTCTAAGATAAAATACCAATTTGAAGTAAACAAAATTGGAAAAAAAAAATACAGAACGGAATGTGCTCTCATAAAGATTTAATTGACCAGCAATAAAGACAATCTTCATTTTTTTTTTCCAATTCAATTTGATAATTCTTCAGTGTTTTTATCAGTAAAAGAAACCCAAAAATATATGTATATATATATATATATATATATATATATACATATGCAGATACGAAAAACATTTCTCTGAACTAAACCCGAAGTCAGCTACAAATTAAATGAAGCAATCTCTCATTTCCCCTTCGTTCATCTAAACCAATCTCTCTTACTAAAATTCAAATCATCTACTCGAATTATACTGATCATGTGGATCATATTCAAACCCAAACCAATTCAACATCTGCTTGAACAGGAAATAATAATTATAATAATGAATTAAATAAAATAGACTTTTTTATCGAGCAAAAATGAAATATAATTTCATTTTTCTCCACAAAGTCCCCCAACAGAAACCAATACCCATATTTTTTATCAGTTATTCAACTTTGAAATAAGACAAGAAGCAATATATAAATATTGTATATTCATCTGATTTGCGATAGTTGCAATGAGATTTCAAACCTCTTGATTAACTAATCAATAAAAAGAACATAGCATTGTTGAAAAGAATATTGAAACTTGATGTCTGATAATGAATTATTCAACAAAACAGTTGCCCATCAATAAATATTATTTTTTCTAGCCTTCACTGCAACTCATTCGAGTCATATCTCGTTAATTTTAACACATTTAATTCTCAAAGTTGATATACAATAATTAATTGACAGACAAACCACATGTGGTTAACACTCTGTTTAATTTCTCCCCCCGACATTTCCTAGAATGTTTATCTTCAGATAATTTTTTTTTCATATATATATATATATATATATACTCTAACACATTGATTGTATCCACTCCAAATCTAATTTACTCTCAATCTAGATGTTAAATTGTCTGCAAAATATTCTCCAACAAACGCAACAATAGTTAGACAATAACTAATTGCAATATCCAACGTTAAACCGACCCGATAGAACCATGAGCGTGTACGAACGTGTTGAGACACGTTTGAAAAACGGTTAGGAATATAATAAATACGTTGAAATTGAAAAAACGAAAAATATATATATATATAAATGCATATTGTTCGTACTCACTTCAGTTGCACACCAATTCAATAATAATCTCGCACTGTAGAACTGTTTAATTAATTCATTTATTTTGCTTTCTTCGAAATTTATTCCCTTTTTATTTCCATTGTTCGTGAATAATATATCACACAATGTTGCAGCACAAAACACAACTTCACTCGCCGCACAATTGATAATTAAACCAATATATATAACTATACCAACACGCACACAAACAGTGAGTAACACATTTAGGGTTATGTGCGAACTTAACCCCCTCGTTGAACGAGGAAAAATGCGCGCGAGACATGTACGCCAATGACGCTTCTCCTCTCAACTATCCTTCTCCCTCATCCAAAACCTTGTCCTTTTCTATTTTCTTTCTTTTTATTCTTCACATGTAATTAAAAAAATATCCATGTATTAATATGTGTATAATGAATAATAACCGTTAGATATCTCTTTTTTTTTAAATAAAAAAATATTTATCTTCACATTATAATTTTCAATCAATAATTAAAATCATAATTATTATTATTATAACAATAAATTAAAACAGTAAACTGTCAAAACACACACAGACACATATATAGTTCACATTTACATGTAAATGCGCCTTACACCCACTGGAATTAACGTTTTTAATACCGAGTGAATGAAAAAAAAAAAAAAACTTTGAGGTTAGAATTGAAAATTATTTTTTTTTTCCCCGGTCGTTTGAATGTTAATTGTTTAAAAGATGTTTATTAAAGTAAGAAGAATTTGTATGTGACAAAATGGCGTTGGACCGCCCGCACACGATCAGGTGGAAAATGCCGGAATGTCGCGTTTAGTATAGAGAGAATTGTGAACTGAAACCTCGTCGTTGTGTATATAATAATAATATATATATATATATATATATTTTTGTGTGTATAATATTCAGTCCCACGAGCACCGCGGTCCTAAGTGGTTTGACGTTAAGAACCAACTGGCAAAGTAAGAGAGAATACACGCGGCCGGAGTGAGAAAAACGAAAAAGAAATGGCGTGTTTGAGCAGGATAGAACATGTTAGAAGTGAAGTGGGGGTCGAGTCATGGATGCGGGACGCGGTAGGGTTGCGCATGCGAGTGGGGATTCGACGCGCAGGCAATGTAGTGGGGACGTTCGGATGTAATCGAGAAAACTCGAGCGTCGAGTTATCCCCACTCATTTACATTCGGGCAACTTCGCGTCTATACGTTTGCCCCGCGCAAATACAATTTTTTTTTCTCACTTTTTTTTTTTCATTTTGTTCGTTTTTTTTTTTTTTTTCTTACGTATTTTGTCTTTTTGTTTTCTTTTTTTCTTTTAACTGCGCGGCGTCTTGTCTCGCTTTGTTGTGTGTGACTAACGTTGATGCTTGCATGGGTCTCTCCTCTCTACACGTTCTTCTTCGTCGCCGCTTTGTGTTGAGAGTTTTTCGTGTATATATAATATATATATATGGATGTATGTATATATGGTTTTCTCATGTTCATGAGGTTGAAGAATTTATAAAAATTAAAAATTGCGTCAGGATACGCAAGAGAAGAAGAGGGGAGTAAAGGCACAGCACACGAAGAAAAATAATAATATCGACAGAAAGAAAGATTTACGCTGGTCAATCCGGATTCTTTTGCGGTTATTGGTATTAGATATTTATTATTCTCTTTATTCTCTGCACTTTTTATTTACACATTGTGCCATTTCATTTTTTAGAAATAAAATTATTTATATGAATAATTTAATTGTCATTATATTCGTCTACTATTTCCATTAAATTATTTTCTATGGTAATATAATTCACATAGAAATACAATTTTTTGGTAAATAAATTTGTATTGTGAAATGTATATGGTGAATAGTGTGTTTTCACCGTGGTAATTTCAATTGTTCCGGTCGATATTCATCATTGGAATATGAACCGCGAGTAAAAGAGAGTTGCGAGGGAGAAATAATGAGTGTGAGAAAGAGGGAAAGATGTTTTTTTTAAGAGAGAGGGTCAAGGACCGTCTCGGATACGCTCGAGAGTATCGATCGGCCGTGATCGCCCAGAGACAGAGACAAAAGCCCCTATATAAACGTATATATACATATATATATTCGGGGGATGAGTGAGAATTTTTTTTTTTTTTTTTTCCCCACCTCGACTGAATATGAAAAAATGAAAAGAAATTGAAGAATAAAAAAAAAATATATATATTTATATCAATAAAGAAATTGATTGATAATTTTTTTTGTTATTAATGTAAATGAGATTAAACATTTATGGGTGAGGTTAGTGCAATTTAATTGTCTTTGGAAAGTTTCAGCCTGGAATGCGAGAATGAATTTTTTTCCTCCGTTATAAGCGAACCAATCCAAATACTCGCTTGATAACTCATACTATAAGAAAAATGATAATGATAATAATAATAATAATAATATATTTTCAAATATTTAAATATTTCCCGCGTGGGGACAAAAAAACGTGGGCGTGCAGTTGAAAATGAGACAATATGGCGGCCAACGGCCACTAGGCTCATATATAATATTATTTATCTCGTAGCCGTTGACTCGCATCGATAATAAATTAATTGTTGATGGGGAATAATCATTAAGGGGTGGATTAATCAATTTATTTTGCGAGAATGTTTCTGAGACGAGAATTGTGGATGGGAAACACGATAGAACTTTGCGGTTATGTACCTGAACGCAACTCCACGACGTGTTGATTCCTGTTTAGGCCCACACGAGGTCGACACTGCCGCCATTTTATGAATTATATTCATCATGTATTTGCTGCATTGACCCAAGCACAAATAAGATAATTTATACAAATGTTTTGTTGATTTCATTTTATATTTTGTAATAGAAATAATTGTGAATTCGTTCAAAATTATATAATGGAAAAAAGAATGCAGGTGATCGTCGATTGCAAGACGTGTCTGTGCCTGCATTCAGATTCGCAGATATCGTCAGACTGATGCAATTTCATCCAGGATGATATAAAAAAACCTATTGAATATTCTAGCAAATTGAAGATTTAATTAAATAAAAAATTGGCAGTTTAATTAATATAAAATCTATTGTCCTATCTCTCATTCCCTCCCACCAGTTCCAGCCACTGCAGTTTCAACGGCCAATTAAATTCTTCGCCAATAATTGTCTCACTTTTCATGCGCAACTCAAGCTTTGTCGAAATTAATTTTATTCCAATCATTATTCAATTATAATGCCAGACATTTTTCAGTCTACCATTGATAATTAATCGTATGATTTTCCGACATGTAAAAATTCAAATTCTCCCGCCCAATAAATCGAATTAATTAATTCCTTCCGTGGAATTTTTGACGCTGAGAATTATTTGAATTAAATACTTGATTGCTTTTCCGACAAATTTCGTAAATTTCCATTTCGACATGAATATTCTTCATTTTTCAATCAACATTCAACATAGTTTTGCATTACCGACCGAGTTATCCACGTCACATTGTCCCAACGTACACCTTTTTTCTTTCTTGTTTTTTCCTTTCGTCAACATCAATACCCCTCTCTCGTGAAAATTCAATCCATTATTATAATCAAACAATTAATATAATTGTGAGGTTAGGAAATAAAGAGAAAAAGTTGAATTAACGATTGTAATAAAAAAAAAAAATGGTAAGAAGTGAATAAAATATTCGATTGTTGTTATTATTATCGTGCGATAATAAATTATTGTTTGCACCATCTCTCTCCTGCCCCCATTTTGTCTTTTTTTTTTTTTTTGTCAACCAATTTATTTTTTTTCCTCCTTTCGTTTTAATTTGTGTGTGTGTGTGTGTGTCGTTTTTTTTCTTTTTCTTCGAGTGAAAAATGGCGGAAAATGAAGTGAAAATGCATATGGAAGACAGAAAAGCGATAAAAATATATATATATTTAATCGATAAATAGATGAATTGTTATATTGTGATGTTTTCTAACCTCAAAATTTGTTCACACCCACTTCAGGATGTTGCGGCGTTTTCCGATGATAATTTTGACGTAAAAGAATGGATCAACAAAACATTTAAATCAGCCGAGGCACAAGATGACAAAGACGTGAGTCACATTACGAATAATTTTTTAATCAACAATAATATACATGTATATACATATATGTATATATATATATATACATATATGTATATGAAAATTAAAATTAATAACTCGAAAGATCTCGAAATCGTTATTCAACGGTTTTTTTTTTTTCCTGTACGTTAGAAACACAGGGAAATTTTCTTCACAATAATATTTGTTTACTTAACACTGAAAATCATTTATTTAATCAATTGTATTTACACGGAAGTTCGAACACCCACACATATAAATGCGTTTTTAATCTCTCTCTATCTCACTCGCACTTCTTGCCTGCACGAACCTGATGGCGTATTATATATTATAACTTGCGGTCAATGCCACTCTCTATGACGCATTTTTAAAATGATAAAAAAAAAAAAAATGTTTTTTTATCTCTCACTCTTTCTGTTCTCCACTTTCTTTCACACACATTCATGCATCATATTTCATACTGCCCCCTTTAATTGGAATAATTATTGTTAATATTGGATTCATTTAAACGACGAAGACGAAAATAAAAATGATATTAATATGACGGAGTCAATTATTTTGTTTTTATGATTTGAGGTATTGAACTGTATTTATTTTCATCATTATTTAATGGTTATAAACTTTTATTTTGAATTATTTAACGGTTCAATTGGTTTATCATGAACGACCGTTAATATTGGACAGACGTGTTCATTCCTGTTCGAAATAAATTATTATTCGTTGTTTTTAATGGTTTCGCATGGTTTTCAATGTATTAACGAAGATTTTAGGGATTAATTTGCATTTTTAATGGTTTTCCATAGGCATTTGTGTCATCGCTTGTATCAAAATTGCAATTATATGTGCAACAAGTCAATGGATCACTTGAAGAAACAAGTCAATCTGTGTTATCAAATTTACCACGAATTTTACGTGATACACAATTATTGCAGCAAGAAGCAATTGCACTTAAGGATAAAATGAGTATTGTAAAGGAGGAAATAGTGCGGGTAAATAAATATTTACAATATTTATCCACATCAAATAGATATATTGAATTATTGGAGGTCAGATTTATGTGTAACGTTTTTTGTGTATTGAAAAATAGGTGGAAAAAGACACAGCACTTTCAATGGCAACATTGGAGAAAATCGACAAAATGAAAACTGATTTACAAACTGCTAAACAGAGTTTGCATGAAGCAGATAATTGGACTGTCCTTGCTAATGATGTTGAAGAGGTATCGTCCATAATTTAATTTATATCAATTTATTGTCGCTTTTATAACAACCAAAATATTTCATTTTCTCATGTTTCAAGTGCATATTAATTCATTTCAATCAAATTGACTCGGAATAAATATATTCCCGAGTGTCTCGAGTCAAAGAACTATAAACTTTCATGATTTTTAATGTAATTTAATCAAATATAATAACTAATTTATTTTCTCTTTCAGGTTTTCGAATCCGGTGACGTTGAATCAATCGCAATAAAATTATGCAGCATGCAAAAATCTCTAACAATGTTGATAACCGCCACTGATTATGAAGAAAAAAAGCTCCAACTTGAGGGACTAAAAAATCGTTTAGAAGCAATAACATCACCTCAAGTAGTTCAATGTTTCACCCAAAATAATTACGAAAAATCCAAATATTACGTTGAAATATTTCGCAACATTGATCGTCTTTCACAATTGATAAAGTACTATCACAATTGTGTTAAAGTATCATTATTACAAGAATGGCGTAAAATAATTGAACAATCTCACGACAATACAAACACAATAGCATACAGTTTGCATTTATTTTACGATAAATTATTGTCGGAATGGCAAAATCAGCTAAAATATTTTAATCAAATATTTTCACTGACAAAAATTGATAATTTAATCGATATTTATTCAGATTTAATTCGCAATATTGATCCAAGTTTAACCGACTTAATTTCATTGTCATTGAAACAACAAACTAATGCAATGCAATTAACATTATTAATGGAATTTAAACAAATAACGCGAAATTTTTCAAACAATTTAAATTGTTCAATTGAAATAACATTAAAATCAAATGAATTAATTGATTCAAATAAATTATTACTGTTAGCCCAAGCAATTTATTCACCCTATATAACTTTTATATCAAAATATAATATTTACGAAATGGCATTATTAAATCAACAATTAAATTCAATCGATTGTATTCATGATGATTTAAGTGATACAATTAATTCATTATCATTGAGTGTCTCGAAAATAATAGACAATTCATTGGAGGCAAATAAACGATGTAAATTATTTACAAACGGTTGCAACTATCACGGTTTATTAAAGGCATTAAATAATTTTTTTAAACAATATTTAGAAAAATATCGTTTATGTTTGAAACAAATTGAACGTCGAATGTCCAAACACGAAGATTGGAATTTATTTCAAATGTGTTTAACATTGATGCAAACAGTTGGTGATTTATCAGTGCAAATTGAACAATTGGAAAAAATATTGGTTATAAATATAGTTGAGGTTAATAATAAATTATCATTATCAACAATACCAGTTTTTGAACAGTATAAAATATTATTATTAACTCAAACCGGTCGCAATGAATTAAATGAATTAATATTATCACTTCAAGATAATGATAAAACTATTTTGGATTCGATTAAAAAATTAATTAACAAACTTTGTGGTGATTTACATCGCACAACTTATGATGTTATCTTCGCTCCTATTTATACACAATTAATGTTTATACAAAAAGCACCAGCTTGGGCTAACAAAAATAATTGTAATATTAACAATGATAATCATTTAATTAATTTAAGTATGGACTTACCGGATTACAGCTTTGCACCGCAAGAATATATCACACAAGTTGGACAATATTTAATGACATTGCCACAACATTTAGAGCCATTTTTATTGCGTGATAATCCAAGTTTGATCCATGCTTTGAGGGCTGCTGATACACAATACACTACTGGCTCTTCTGAATCCGGTTTTACTGATATTTTATTGGGAATTATTGCTAAAGGTACTTGCCAAATGTTTCAGGATCAAGCATTGGGTATTTGTGAATTGAATTCAAGTGCTTGTAAACAATTAGCTACTGATATTGATTATTTGGGGAATATATTGGAGGAATTGGGTCTTTCTTTGTCGATTAATTTACAACAAATGTCGTTATTGTTGAGATTGTCGGTGGATGATTATTTAACTGGTAGTGCTGGATGTAATCCGCGTATTGTTGCGGCCATTAGACAAATACGAAATATTGCATCATCTGGATAAATTTGTCGTTCTTTTTTTTTCTTTTTTTTCCTCCACCCCCCGCCCTGTTTATTAATTACGTTAGGAATTTGTTTTTATAAGTGATGATAAATTTGTTGTTGGAAGTTATATTTTTAAAGTTATTTTGTACGATAATAAATATTTATTCATGATTATTTATTGTGTATGCGTTTAGTCGGCCATTTTGGGGAGCAACGGTCGCCGACCGACCTGTTCGTTCCTGTCTGTTTTCGAGTATATTTTCGTATTTCCTTTGTAACATTGAGCATTATTGCTGTATAATATTGCATTTTCATGGTTAAATGGATTTATAGGATGGTTTTTAGGATTATTTAGTACATGAAATAGGGTAAAAATCAGGTTAAATTATTGATTATGATCATGGTATGGTTTACTGACGCGAAGTTCAGAATACACTGAACAATATGGCCACCAACCGACGCCAACAATGATGGTAATAGTTCCAATATTTCCCTGATTTACCGCCACTCGCCACAATGGTAATACTTCCAATATTTCCCTTATTTACCGACACTCATCACAATGATAACAGTCGAAATATTTCCTAATTTACCGACGGTCGTGATGGTAAAAAAAATAATAGTTCTGGTAATTACGAATAGTGTCGCTTGTGTTCCCCACCGGCACAATCGCCATTTTGTGACCGCACGTGGTATTTCCGGTGCGTCGCAAACGACTATTCCATAAACGAAGCAACCACATGTATGGAATAAATCAAGCGTCGTATTCAACATACAAAATATAAGTAAAAAAATGCGATAATATACTGATAAATAGTTTGAAACAATTGAAATCAATTTGCCGGCATCATGGTGAGTAAATTAATTCTATTTATGTATACAATAATTCTTCATATAACTCTTTTATTTTTCATCAAACAATGCTTCAATACTCGCCAATGTTTAACCTCACATTATTATTACTCAATTAAAATTACATCTTTTGAAATTCCGATAAATTGTTGAAATGAATTTTATCAACTATTAACTCGCAATAAACCCTCAAATAAATTCATAATTAATATTATCCAATTATTTTTTTATTTTTCACCGTAAATTCATGAATTCTAGAATTATCTACGCATTATTTCGCACATTAGGGTTATGTATGATTGTGAAATGAAATATTGCCTCTAATATTAACATAATTATTCACATAATTAATTTTTACAACACAATATTCCATAATTAACATTTGAAAATTGATGAAAATTTTTATTGTTCCCATTTAGTCCATGTATAACCTCAAAAATACCATATAAAATTAATAAATATTAAAAATTCATCAACAAAATTTAATTCACGAATACAAATTATCACTAAATTAAATTATTTATCAATAAATATGTCGGATTTGTCTTCGTCAATTTAATCCCGAGAATAAAATAAAATACTAAATAAGAACAATAATTAATATTAATTTTCATAATTATATTACAGTCGCTCTTTGTATTGTACGAGCACGCAGCCGGCTACGCTTTATTCAGCGTTAAAGAATTTGAAGAGGTTGGAATGTTGCTGCCCCAAGTTGAAGCATCAGTAACTGATTTATCAAGATTTAATTCAATAATAAAATTGATTGGATTTTTACCGTTCAAAACAGCACTGTCAGCATTAGAGAGTATAAACAGTATATCGGAGGGAATAGTACCAGAAGATCTACAGCTATTTCTCGATTCTTCAATTCCAAAATCAACATCAAAATTAAAATGCACTGTTGGTGTTGCTGATCCTAAATTAGGTGCAAGTATAACTGAAGCATTGGGTATTAAATGTGATCATACTGGTGCAATACCTGAATTAATTCGTGGAATACGTCATCATTTTTCAAATTTAATTAAAGGTTTAACATCAAAGAGTTCAGCAGTTGCACAATTGGGTTTAGGTCACAGTTATTCACGCGCTAAAGTTAAATTTAATGTTAATCGTGTTGATAACATGATTATACAAAGTATTGCATTGTTGGATCAATTGGATAAAGATGTTAATACATTTAGTATGCGAATACGCGAATGGTACAGTTATCATTTCCCCGAGCTCGTTAAAATTGTTCCGGAAAATTATACATATGCTAAAGTCGCTAAATTCATTAAAAATCGTAAAGAATTAAATGATGATAAACATTCTGGATTGGAGGAAATTGTTATGGATAGTGCTAAAGCACAGGCAATTATTGATGCATCTAAATCATCTATGGGAATGGACATTAGTCCAATTGATTTATTAAATATTGAAATGTTTGCGGGTCGTGTTATTGCCCTGGCTGATTATCGTAAACAATTGGCTGAATATTTACGTGCCAAAATGGCGGGTGTTGCACCAAATTTAGCTACGTTAATTGGTGATCAAGTTGGAGCACGTTTAATTGCGCATGCGGGTTCTTTAACGAATTTAGCTAAATATCCAGCGTCAACGGTGCAAATTTTAGGTGCGGAAAAAGCTCTGTTTCGTGCTTTGAAAACTAAAGGTAATACACCAAAATATGGTTTATTGTTTCACTCAACATTTATTGGTAGAGCTGGTACAAAAAATAAGGGACGTATTTCACGTTATTTGGCTAATAAATGTTCTATTGCGTCACGTATTGATTGCTTTACTGATACACCAACGAGTATTTTTGGCGAAAAATTACGTCAACAGGTTGAAGATCGTTTGAAATTTTATGAAACTGGTGATGTTCCGAAGAAAAATATTGAGGTTATGAAAGAAGCGTTGGCTGAAGCGGCAGAAATTATTAATTCAATTGAAGATAAAATTAATGATGATGATGATAATGATGGTAAAGGACAACAGGAATCAGCGAAGAAAAAGAAGAAGAAATTGAAACGAAAATTGGAAGAGGAGCAACAAAAATTGGATATTAATGGCGATTTAAATGGTAGCAGTAAAGTTAAGGAAAATGGCGGACAAAATGGCGTTGAAGATACACCGGAAAATGGTAATGATGCGGAATCGCCAAAGAAGAAAAAGAAGAAGAAGAAGAATCGCGAAAATGAATAGAAATATATTTCTGTGCATTCGTTGTTTTTTTTTTTTTGTTTTTGTATTCGGGAGATTTTTTTCTTTATATATATATATATATATATATAAACGGAAGTATCACGTAATTGTTGTGGCGGTGGAAAAAATGACCGAGTGGTTTTTTTTTTTTTTCCCCACCCCGCTTTTCTCGGTAATAATTTAATTAATTGAAGAGAAATGAATTTATTCGACTGCATTTAACGACAACAATAGCTTTTTTTTTTTAACATTATCTTTGACTTATATGTGTGTAGAGTTATTTATCTGTTTAATTCACGTTTTGACATGTTAATCAATTAAATAAAAAATAAGTATCGTATATATATATATATAATATTGAGGACTTGATCTGAAGATTAATTTTTGTTTCTGTTCATACACAAATTTGGCATTCACTTTGATGAAATACTGTACGATTACGTTGATACTTTTGTAATATCATAATTTCTTTCTCTTCCATTGGATAAGTCAATATGTATAAGAAGAAAAAAAAAATATCATTTGTATATTGTCGTTTTGTAGACAATCGATAGTATAATCAATAAATGAATAAGAAAAAATTATGAATTTATTTTATTTTGTTATTAATTGTTATTGTTGTGAAATGTTTTAGTTATTGAATTTTTTTGGATTTGCAACAATTTGTTTAGAATTGGTTTGGAAAGTTGACTAACAGTGGAGTGAGGAAAAGACTCGTAACGTGTTTGAACACGTTTCTCCCAGAAATGTTTCTCCAACTGGCGTCACTGAATTATCGAGAATTTATTCGCCAATTTTATTCAATTTTTGGTCATTCTATTCGTGAACGTTCACCACACCGTTCTAACTAACATCCAAACGATTTATGAAAAAACTTCTATTTTTTTATCGCGTGATTAAAGTTGAAGAAAACTCCCCAGTCATTTAGGAAAGATTTCAAGGATGAAATAAAAAGTAAATTAATTTAATAATATAAATTTAACACCAGCACCAATGAGCATTTTAATAAAAGGAATCAAAATATAATTGTAAAACAGTTATCAATAATAATTACATGAACAAAAAAGGAAAATATATATATAAAAAAAAAATTAAGTTTGGATATTTTTTTTATATCGACTTTGGAGTTCCTGAATTCTTTTTCTTCTGTTGTTAACATTTTGTGTACACAAACTTCTTTTTTTTTTTTTCTTTTTTCGTCGCGTTTTATTATATATGTACATGTTTATATATTCATTAATTATTTAACAGGAACATCCATATAATTATCCTTTAAAAAATGGAAAGAAAACAACAAAAATTAGTTATTACAATTAGACGATTTTCTTTTCTTTGTTTTCACTCAATAATTATCTACGATTTCATTTCATGAAATTTTTCTCTTTCGCGCACACAATTAAACTTTTGAAGAATGTTATTTACATGAATATTAATGTTTTTTTTTTTTTTTCCCACTTATTTTTCGATTATTTTAAACCTTAATACTGCTAATTATTAATCTTGCTATATCATTTATTAATTTTTTCACCTTTCTCATTCACCCTCAAAGTGACTGTCTGTGTGTGTGTGTGATGTAAATTGTAAATGCAAGAAATATCAACGGGGGAAAAACAATTGGTATTATTAATTAACAATAAAACAATATCCAATTATATAAATTCAGTTAATTAATTAATTAATCGATGGAAAAATTTTTTTTTTTTCTCTCTCACTCTGGCGAATTTATATTTCAGTCTCGGAATGACACGATGTATTTTAAAAAATATCTCATAAAATCATCAATCAATATTGTTATCAATAACATTCAAAAATTATTTAATTTTTTTTTTTTTCTTTTTCTTTTTTTCTTTTTCTTTTTAACTTTTTCAAATGCAATATTTGTGGATATGTTTTTCCAATTATATTATTTCAGCATTGTCTATGTGTCCGTTTCATTTTTTCTTTACAATATATTACATTAGATAATTATTTATTTGTAACTATATATTTTTTATTTATTTTATTTGTTTTTTTTTTTTTTTTTTTGGAATGATTAAAAATTTTTTTTTTTCATTATTTAAACTCAACCCTTATTATTTCATTATACATTTTATTATTGCGCTTATTTTCTTGTGCCACAATGGACTGAATAAATTTCCATTTATTTTTTTTTTGTGTATTTTTTTTTTTTTTTTTTTTTTTTCATTTTTATTTTCGTAAAATCGGTGAAAAAATTTGCTATTTAAATTCGTGAATTGGGGGAAGCACGTATTGTAAACAAAAATATATAAACAAACAACCATTTTACAATATACAGTAACGGTATATATATATATATATATATATATTTTAATTGGAACAAAAAAAAACTTGTTTCTATCATTTTTCTCCTTCATTTCCGTATTTTTTTTTTTTACTTTTGGCTATTGCTTCTTCTAAAAATTTAATTCAATTATCATTCGTTACTCTCAGGGACGTGGGCAGAGGGGAAAATAAATGAAAGAGATGGAAAAAAAAAAAAAAAAAAAAAAAAAAACATTAGCTGCGAGGAAGTTTTTCGATTTAAAATCGAAGGAAAAATTTTAATTTTTTTTTTCCCAGTTTTTTTGTTTTTTTTTTGTTTTTTTTTTCTACTGAAAATTTGGGAAAAATGTCGGACTCGATGGCTGTTGCATCATTGGCTGTTGCATTCTCATATTAGAAGCTTGAAAAATTAATATATAAAATATTTATTATTATTATTATTATTATTATTATTAGTTAATTCTTTTTTTTTTTTTTTTTTTTTTCGTATTTTATTTACCAATAGATCGTTGATGCTGTGGACTTGTAGTTGCCAATTGATTCATTGTCGGTGCTGGTCCACTCTGTTTTATTTTATTGCCCAATAAATTATCCAAATCAATTTTTAATCCGGCTTCTGCCCAAGTTGAACCAACTTGAATCGATGCAGTTTCATTTAGGGATTCTGTGGTACGTTGATTGATTGGTGTTGGCGATAATAATCCAGTATCTGTGTAAATTATTAATTTATTAAATATTTTTTGATTTTAATATTAACAATGGAAAAATGATGAAATTAAATTGAATAGAATAAAGTTAATAATTAACTGATAAATATTAAATTAAATAAATATATAATTTTATAATGTGAATAAAATTCGTTATATATTACATTTGCAATTGTATATATAAATTCAGCACAGAATTGAACAGAAATTATTTAAATTCTTTCATTATAGCGCGGAAGAAAACAAAAAAAAAAACCAAATTATTTTTTTCTATACCTGGCATTAATTGGACACTTGAATCAGCAATTCCACTACAACTACCAATATAATTAGCGCTACAATCTCCAAAAGCATCAATATCCGTCAATAAATCCGTGCTCATGCCTAAAATAGCGAAAACCGAGAAAAAAACAGAAACAAAAAAAAAAAAAACAAAAGAGAAATGAGAGGGGAAAAACAGAAGAAAAAAAAAAACGTTGGAAAATAGCAAAGAGAAATTTAAAGAATAAACAATAAAATAAAATGATTTACCTGAATTATTATTGGTATTTTTCATAGCTGTTGCTATTTCATTTCCCAATCTCATTCCCGAATCATTAATCAAATTTGTAATTGAAATAGGTGAATTAGTCATAAATAAATCGCTATTATTTTCACCGTCAGTAATTTTATTATTTCCCAATTGAATTGAATTAATTGGAGCACTGGTTGCACTCAAATTGCTCATAAAATTCGTTGACGATGACGTAACTGGCCAATTATTATCATTATTAATAGTAATTGCAGTATTAAATGCCGATGTAAAATCCGCAAATTCATCATTATTATCAATTTTAATATTATTATCACCAAATGCATTATTAAAATCACCAAAATTAATATTATCCACTTTAATATTATCATTAACGCTGCTGCGTGGATTAAAATCATCGTCATCATTACCAATAATTAAATGTTTACCATAATCATTTTCACTGTCGAATAAATCATTTAATATATCATTTTTACTTTTAACAGTTGGTGGTGGTTTCAATGGCGATGTCATTAAATTATCCTGCGTTAATTCATTTGTTATTTTAATAGGTGATGCTGTTGTTGATGATAAATCTTTTCCATAATTAGCTGCGGCGCCAAGATCAACTTTTTTTAATGATTTTGTTGTATTTGATAGTGATCGAGTTGGTGAATTATTTGGTGATGATAATGTTGTTGATTTTGTAAATTTTCTTATTTTATCCAAAGTATCAAGTGATTCTTTAACATCTTTATCGATTACTTTTTTTGATTGTTGTTGACATGATTGATAATGATTATTGTCATTGTCTGAATCTTCACGTTCACCATCATCGCTGTTATTTCCATCATCATAACCACCACCACCACCATGTGTATTACGTTCCCAATCATTGTAATTATCATTTGATTTATTTTTTTGCCATTTAGGATTGTCTGACCAACGATCACCGCCACCACTGCCATTATTTCCGTTACCAAAATTCATTCCCATTGCTCCGCTTGACATACCAACGTATTTATCTTTATTTTTTTTTGCCTTTTTACGCTCGTCACGTAATTTATCATCATCCTGAATAAAATCTATCAGTTCACGTACTTTATGTCGTACATTTATTCCCTGATCTTTACCTATTTCATCGATGTATGTATAATTTTCTAACGAACGTAAATCGTATATGTGCTCACGTGAACTTGTTACGACACGTTCAGAACCGTTACGGACTAAATAATTTAACAGTAATAAACTCTGTAAAAATGATAAATATATTATAATCTTGTGGATATTTAAATGTTTATTGAAGGGATATGATTTTTGTTTTTGTTTTTTTGCTTTTTCAGTAATTTTTTGGAATTTATACGCCATTTTGAAAAAACGTTGGAAAATATTTTTTATCATCGCTGACTAAGCGCTGTTATGACGAGTTTTGTTGTTATCAAAGTGTATTTTCGCTCAAAATTGCTTTCAGAGTTGAATTTTTATGTCGTATTCAAGTACAGAATATATTAATAAATATTTATTTAAACCACAAATTGAATACCGGGGAATAATGGCAGAATAAAATAACATTTCATGGGATTGAAGAGAGGTAAAATATGAAACTATAGATTTTTTTTTTCCCCAAGAATATTGATGACAATTAAATACTCAATAATAAAATAAACATCATAATCATTCTCATCCGTAAAATTAATTAATATCCTTCAATTTCTCTCCAATTTAATTGTTAAAAAAAAAAAAGTTATTTTCACATTACAATATCATCTTTGCAGTATTGTGATTTGTTTTAGGGCTGTAAAAAAAAACATCCCTAACTACGAACAGCGCATGAAATTCCGAATAATTACAATGGAACAAATATAGTGGAAAAAAAAAAAAACAAAAATATCGTCAACTTGTTTTATTACCTTGTAAGTGCGACGCCAATTGCGTTTATTTTCTTGCAACATTCTTTTCCATAACATGGACATCACTTCGGGAAATTGTTCATACGTAAATGTGGCTTGGGCAAGTTCTTGCATCATAGCACCTGTAAATGATACGTACATCAGTATAAGTAAGTAATTGAATGAATATATATATATAATACAAATACATATACATTTATCTCATAACACGTTACGTTTGATGTTTTTATTTTCGTTATTCAACCACACGAATTGAATTCACACAAATATATAATTGTATATACATATGTATATGTATGAACAATACCGATTGGAGTTTAGCATTAACAGATACAAGGCCACAATTGTGAATGCAAAATAAAATGACAATGAAAAGAAAGTTGATATGCAATAATTGAAATAGAAAAATGTGTAATGAATAAAAGAAAGAAAGAAAAATAAGACAAATGAAGAATTATTTTAGACTAATGTTGTGGATTGAAATTGAAAAGAAATATAAAATTGTGTTTAATTTCACATTATCATTCTTATCTTTCATTTGATTATTACAAGTGTTTGACGATTGTTGTATTCATTTTTGATTTATTTCTTTGGTTTTGAATGTTGGAGAGTGATTGGTATATTCCGGGTTTAGGAAATTGAATAATATTTTGGTGTATTATTGTTAATGATGGAACATGAGAGGTATTGGAAATTGGAAATTTGAACAGGGGGTTTTTCAAAGTCGGTTATTATTTTTTATTTTTAATGGCAGTTACGATATTTGGGAAATTAATGCACTTATTGTGCTTGAACAGGATTCATTAAATTCGTCAGGAAATTCACTATAGTCCTAACTAGAATCAAATTAATGTGAATAGTATGTGATAGTGTAACCAGCTTCAAATATGTGTGCCAATAATAGGTAGATTTTGTTTTCTCAATAGTGTGAATATTTAGTATCCATTTTAATTAAATTTTTATATTTTTTATCACCTGTGGGTCCCCAAGCATCATCATTGGTTGCTTCTCTAACTTTAGCCTCTGTATCCGTGTAATTCATCACCACATTGGTCCTAAAAAGTCCACAATGGTCAGCAAAATCAGAAAAAAAATGAGATTATTAAATTGAATTTTTACCAATGCAAAATCACATTTTTGAGGTTAGAATATCAATTTATAATTCAATTTAACCAAATTAAAATTAATAATAAAAGAACTTACGCCTTGTCCATTAATTCTCGCACTTTCCACATGTTCATGATGATTTTGGGTGTGTGTGTACAATGTACCAAAAACCAATAAGGAAAAGTAATCACAACAATATTGTTGTGTGTTTTCAATTATTTTTCTGTTTCTACAACAATTTTCCTTTCAATATATAAAATGAAAATAAAAGATGGTAAATTGTCGTTGAATCTTTTATTTTATTTACTAACCAACTGGTTAAATTGCCAGTTGGCTTTTGCTCCAAAATACATTTGACAAATTTAATTATCAGTTTATATTATTTTCTCTTCCTTTAACTTTTATATATATGTATATACATGGATAATAAAAAATGTTCAACCGATTCACACACTACATACACACTCTATACACACCCATTGGAACACAGAGAGATAAAAGAATCAAGTATATGTTTGTATGTATAATATACGAGAACGTCATCAGAAGGTTGCCATGTTTTACCTTCCACGTTCCCACGAAATTCTCCCACTTATCAATTTTTCCTCGCGTATCCCCACTGATATTTTACCGCCCCACTTGCGCTTTCTCAAACTTATTCGTTTTCTTTTTTTCTTGTTCAAACGTGTACAGAACCCGTTCAAACACGTCACATATTAATATTTTGCATCAATTTTACGAAAAAGAACCAGTTCAACTTATAATTTTAATTTCAATATTGTCGTTCAGGTAGAGGATGAGGGAGAGTAATTTTCCAAAATTATACAGCGAAAATCAACGATGCGAAGCAATAATGAATGTCTCTTGGCTTTTTATCTTTTTTTTTTTTATCCTTCTGGAAATTGCAGATATATCTATGTCGTTATCAAGCTAGATATATTTATTATCATTGTTATTATTAATTATGATGATTATTATTTGTTGCTTGAAGATATTTTGTTCATTTCACACAGACATTATATCATGGCTACGTTATCATGATTGAATTGATAACGGACAAAATTTCTATGATTTCGAAAAGGTCCATTTGGAATCCTTGAAATTAATTTATTTATTTGGTTTATGTATGAATGGGTGAAGATGCCACTAGGAATGTGTGTGTGTGTGTGTGTGTTGGGTGTTAAGGGTTTAGATACATAACCTAACACACGATTCCATATGTTTAAAATTATTTGTGTATAATATTTTGAAAATAAAATTTGATTTTTGGGGTGCTGTTTTATGTAGATACGGCCCTGGGAGGTTAGTATGAGAAATTGGCGATAGAGGCGCTCGAGATTGTGGTGTGATGTAACGGCGATGGGGATTGGTCTACGGATATTCAAACGGACGAGTCTGCGCGCGTCTCCTTGGAACGTCGTCCAATGACAGGGCTTTGAGCTGTTTGAAATAGACGAATCAGAGCGTTGGTTTCGCAGCGACGGCCAATCGTGGATATCTTCTCCAAAGTGATGGCATTAGTAGCTGAGGCTTGCAGGAGAGCGGAGGGGTTTTGCCGCGCTGGTGGACTTAGTCGTTTTTCTTCATAATGGCGAAGAAATAATGATTAATTATGGTAGAAGATGATGCTAATAATGAAGTGGATGAAGAATTTTAGCTGCTGGATGGTGGATGGTAAGATTATTGATGGATTATGATAGTAGAAGTTGGGCTTTTTTTCATGATAAAAACGTTAGAAATTTTTTCACTATTTGCATGAAACAAATGAACGTTAGAACAATCTCGAGCCTCATTATTGCATTCGATTCGCATAATTAGAGGAATTTGGAACAATATATATTCTTTTCGGTCAATAAATATAATAATATTTGATTCAACGTGAAACAAAAATTTTCATTTCCATTGCCGCCATTTTATTTATAACTATTTAGCCAACTGTTCAAAAATGGCACTTGGAATCAAGATATTAATTATCTTTATTACAGTAAAAAAAGTATTTATTTTCAATACAATGAAAAAATTAGTTTATTCATTATCAATATTTAGTTCACAATTATTTATTCAATTAATATTTAATGAGCAATTATTCTTTTATCAATTTTCGCAACAGATCGTCGTATTTATAACATCGAGAAATAATTTCCGTAACTAATTAATTACCAATTTTATCATAAGTATTCGTTCATTTTCTTCCATCAAAATAGACGAGTTTTTTTTTTGTGTATCAATTCGCGGAAATGCAGGCTCGAGCTTGTTCCCTTCGATTCCCCGAACGGCGCCCAACCGCCATCCAAACACTTCAACTTCCACCTCATTCGTACTAATTAGCAAACCAATAACGCACAGTCGTCAGCATATAAATTCGCGTTCAGTTTTTTTTATCAATTATATTCCAATACGTAAAATAAATCGGTAATGTCGGTGATTAAGTGGTTTTTATTAACGATTTTTGTCGTGAATAGTGTTCTTGTGTGTTGTGAAAATTAATTTAATTCGTGAAAAAAATAAAAAAAATATGGGCAATCTGTGATATGTGAATCAGTTTATTTATATATTTTTGTGCCTTATTTTTTGGATACATGAAGAAATCAACGAGCCTACATAGGATTACTCAAGATTATCCGTTAATAAATGTACTCAAATCGTCGTTGAGTATATTTATTATTTATTAAACGCGTCGAAAATTGAATAGTTTAAACGGTAGTCGCGACGGAAACCAACGGTTCGGCATAAAATAGCGGAAAAGTTGCTTGTTATTTTTTTCAGCAGCTCGCGAAATCCCAAAGTAGTGTTCTTATCCTTTTTCTCGTTTCGTTTTATATAAGTGAAGTGAGCAGTGGAACATACTAGTGTATGATTGTGTTATAAATTCATTTATTTTTTATTTTTTTCATCAAAATATCGAATCATTTTCAGTGAGATATAAATTAGTGTATATGTGCCTCATTAATTAACGGATTAGTACGAGAAATTCGATGTTTTCCTGCTCGTCGTCCGGTGAGTCGAATAAAAATTAATATAAAATTTTCATCTTGTATTTCATACGTTTTTTTTTGTCGTCGCCATTATTGCCGCTTATTTTCCAGCCTTAAAACCGCGAATCTGCATTATCTGCTCAATCAACAACACAGATAAAGCAGATTTCGATATTTACCATTGACAATAATTTCTATATTACCTACCGTAGTCGATAATATCTCAATCTTCTATTGTGAATATCTTCCGAGTCGTTCGGAAAAATTTATTCTCAATTTTATCGCACTTTAATAACATCAACTATTAAATATTTAAATAATTTCATAATTATTAACAATAATAATTATTCAATAATTATATCTATATCGATTTTTTATACATCGCAATGTTAATGTAGTTGTCTATTTTATTCTACATTATTTGCCGACTATTCTGAGCCAAGTATGTGTGTATAGTGTTATATACAGTGTGATATCAGTGTATGTTTTGTGCAAGTTCGTGCAGGTTAATATTCCCGATTATTAATCATCATTCGAACAATGTCATTTCCCATATTGAAAAATGTAAGTACAGATTAAAATACTTATCAATACTAAAATTAATTAACTAATAAAATATTACATTGAATAATTATCAAAAATTATTCAATTTCAATTTCATTATCAATTCCTAACCTCACTTAATTCATCACCTCCATCACTCTTTATATATAAAATCCAATCTGCTTTCAAAGGAAAATTAGTAATATAACAATATTAATAAATATTTACAGCGGTTATATTATGTCCCGAAACTAAATCGTTGGCAACGTGGTATTGGCGCTGAATTGCCAGAGGCGTATAAAAAATTTTGGCGTGAATGGAAAATTCAAAGACCAACTGCAGTACATTATGTACATCGTGAGGGAAAATATGAGTGGTGCGATAGAGCAGGTGGAGTGTAAGCCAATGAAAAAAAAAAAATACTTATAATATTATCTTTCATATTTTTTATTTTTTTCATATTTTGATATTAAATTGTGTAATAGAATACCGATACAAAATGTTCCACTTCCATTGATATATCCAAAAGAAATAGACGAGGGAATTTGGGGTGGTGAAGCAGTTGTTCAAGGAATGCGAAAAAAATCAAAGTACAGAGTACCAGTATCGAAATTTTGGACTCCAAAACTTTTTAAATCCGTTATTCACAGCGAAGTATTGAATCTTTTTATGAGAACAATTGTAACACAACGAACTATTGATTTAATTCATGAAAATTATGGATTTGATCATTATTTATTGAAGGTATATTTATTAATGATTTTAAAAATAACCAAAAAAAAAAAAAAAAAAAAATGAGAAATAATACAATGCAATATTTTATAACTCACAATATTATTTATATCTATACTTAAGACTCCAGCTTGTGATTTACGTTCTTTATTGGCGTTAAAAATCAAGAAGAATATTTTAGTTGCATTGGCAGATAAAACTTTGTATCCAGATGATCCGATAAAACGTGAAGAAATTTATGAAAAATATAAACAATATTTATCCGCAGTGAGTTTAATTTTCGAATCAATATTATCAATACTGTACATTTATTTTTTATTTAAATAATTATTTTCAGTATACAAGAGAAGAGATTGAATGGTATGGATTATCATGGACTGAAGCGGGTAAGAAACACGTTCAAACGCGTCAAGAAGCAGAAGTTATTGAACCGTTAAAAATAAGATACAGAGCGGAATTAATTGAAGAATTGGAAAAAACAAAAGTAACTGATAATGAATCAATTGTTGAAGCTGAAAAGTCATCATTATTTTCACGTTTAAATCCATTCTCCAAGACACCAAAACCATAATTAAATATTTCTTTACAACAATTATATAACAAAAGTATGTAAATAAAAATAGAAAAAAAACAAAAAAAAAACAAACAAATAAAGAATATTTAATTATCAACAAAATTATATTCACTTTTATTTCACAATATATTTTATTTAATATACATTTGTCTTTTTTATTGCGTTATTTTACACACACACACACAGATATAATTTCTAATTCTCAAAATATTCTACAAAAAGTGAAATAAATTTTTTTTTTTTTATGATATACTACACTCTAGATCACCTTCTTTTGGCAAACAATCTAACATACATGCTATAGCACGTGTAATATAAGTCATTGTACCAAAACTACCGCTCGGTGCACTATCATAAAAATGTTGACAAATATAAGCTGCACCACCGCACAATAAAGTTCCCATTGGTGTTGTTTCTCGTTGTTCTTTTGGTTTGGCACAGCATAAAGTGGCATCACCATCGCTCTTCATCTATCAATAATATAAATAAATAGATAAATAAATGGTTTAATGGAGAAAAAAAAAAATTACTTACTTGATCTTCTAAAAAAATTGCATTAGCTTTATGAGCTAAATTTTCAACGACAATTAATCCACCCAATGATGCAGCAACATTATATTCCGTTACCAATGTCAATACCATTAAAGCTTCAACAATTAATTGTCGATATTCAGGTTGTGGAATAGCATTTAACACTGTTTCAACAGCTAATGCAAATTTTAATTCACCCGATGTCATTTCTTGGGTTAAATTTTGTGGTAATAATTTACCTTCAATAACTAATCCTTGACAACGTTCTAATATTTGCCAAACACGTGGATAAAAATCACGCGGTACACGATTTAATGCACCGTCTAATCTACGACGTCTCAACCACTGTCCCTGTTTATCCGGTTCCATTTCATTACCGTCTGTTTGATCAACATTTAAAAAACCACCAATTTGTGATTTTTTACTTACACGACTTGATTTACAACTGATAACGGAAAAATTACCTCTACCAACGCTACTAATAGCAAATTCTTTACCGCTCATTATATGATGAAGTAAATTTTTCATTTCAAATGGTGAAAGATTTAATAAATGTTCAGATGCTTCTTCACCGGTGCATATCAATGTTCTTGATAATTCTGTTGCCATTACTTGTATTATTAAACCAACACGTAATCGTAACATTTCAAGAAATAATTGTGGTTCAGTGCGAATAAACATTGCAAGATATACTAATAATTCTTGAGTTAACATTGCAGTTGATTCATCATCACCATAAGCAATATGTATTAATGAACGTAATTCATTTTCTGGTAATGGTGCTATTATTGTTTGTTCATTTGATGGTGGCATACCAACTGTTACTTGTTTTTGACGTACCAATAAATCTGTAACGGCTTTAGCTAAATCTTCAACACGTTTTCCCAACATTCCAGCTGTATGACGAACTAATCCCCACATTTTTTGTTGACATGCTTTTTCATATAGACCCTTTAATAAATCTTTTATCAATATTGGATGATTATTTTCTATCATACCAGTGTTAAATTGTAGACCTTGTGAATCAACCTTAAATATTTTTAAATAAATAAATTATTATGCGATTATTTGAGAGTTAAATGTTATTTAATATTTTTAAATACGTAATAAATAAAATAGAAATATTCCACGTTATATATATATATATTATTTATTTAATTCTCACCAAATACTGCAATATATCACCCTGCTCTTCAAGACTCTCAGTTTCACGTAACATTGCGAGCAATTCTTCGACTTCAGTGTCAGCATATTGTGTATCAGATGTGTGTCGTGTACGATGTGACTTTGTCGACATTTTCCACGGCATTAAATCATCATTGAGTGAATCTGGTGACGGTGTACGTTGTTTTTCACGATTTGATATTGAAATTGTTGGATTTAATGTAGAACTTGTGTCAGTTACTTCAATAAATGGATTGGTAGTGGCAATAGTTGAAGATGAACGTCTATCTTCATTAGCTATATTTAAAATTTCAGCTAAATAAATAAATAGAATTGGTATTAGAGTGAATTATATTTATTTTATTTTTTATTATTCAATTTTATTTGCAAAAATTTTTTCAAATATTCTTACGTTCAACTGATATTATTGATCGGGTTTTTTTTATTGCACCTTTCACTGACATTCTACGACGTAGATTTTTTCCAGTACGTATTATTGGACGATTTAATAATTCTGTACGATTTGGAAAAGAACGCATCAAATGTTCCTCTAAATATTGCGATACCTGAAATTATTATTTTGTATTTTTTGATGGAATTAATTTTTTTTTTAAATTCTCGAATTTTTTATTCAATCAGTCACCGTTTTTCCGTTTAATTTCACTACTTATACGTGAAAATTGTACAATTAGTTATGGAAATAGATGAAATCAAAGTTAGCCAATTGTCAAATCTATTTGTCTAACTTTAATTGGTCATAAATTCTATTATAATTGTTCAATTTTAATTATTTAACAGTGAATATTAATTGAAAAATGTTGACTAATAATATATCAATGATAAAAAATATATAAATAAAATTTTAAATCTATTTTATTCACCTGTGGATTTAATTTATCTGGACGTCCATCTTCAGAACTTCCGAGAAAGCTCAAATTTGTGATAGAAGATGTGCTCAAAAAATCATTAAGATTTCCCAATGATACTCTTGTACCATTAATATATCCACTCTTTAATTTCTTCATTGTAGTAATCATTGCCAGAGGTATTTTATTCTGATCTAAAAATAATAATAATAACACAAGCAATAAAATAAAATTCATTATTTCTTCTTCTTCTTCAATTTTCTCTCGTCAATTGCAACAGGGAATAAATTATTGAAACATTAGTTAATATAAATAAACAATTAAATTAATTCAAACCTAAATGATTATGTGTTGCAACAAGTGTTACTGTAGGACGACCAAGCATTTGTTTCCAATTGATACCGAGAAATGCTAAATTGTTTGTAACAGTACTCGCCAAAAATGCAGAATCATTTGTTACATAAAATTCATCAGCGTCAAAGTTCTATATTTAATTTTATTATTATTTTTCCCCCACATTGTTGTTGACATATATATATATGTATATATATATTACAATTGTTTATTTACACATGCAACACACGCGAAAACAATTAAATACATGAGTAAATATATATGAAAAAAAAAAAAAATGTTTAACTGCGAAATATTACGCGAATAAATTAATTAACTGTTGTGGGTTTTTTTTAATTTTTAGTTTGTTAAATAACAGAGGGTAATAATGGCGGCTGTTATTGAAACACAATTTACAGTGGGGGTTGATGGGTGGGATGGTGAAATTATTTTACCTAAATGTACGCTCTTGAGTGGCATTACAACCAATGGACGGCCTAACATATTTTGCCAACTAGACTTCAAGAAATTAATTTCACCTTTGAATATGTCTATCATTAATTCGTAGTCCGAGGCAATGTAGAATCGTGTCATGTCTGTTAACTGATTAATTATCGTTTTTGATGGTATAATAATAAATTTCGGTGTTTAATTTAATTTGCAAGAATTTGTTTTCCGATATTTTTATTTATTTTTGTTTTATTTATTTATATTTACCTGAGGTGTGAATGCAAATATTTTATCGTTCAGTGAATAAAGTTTACTTGTACTTAATATTCCAACGTCACGTGATTTTCTACCAGACAAACCTAATTTTTTATTTCGTCCTTTTTTTTTTGGGCAAAAAATAAATTATAATTTTTTCGTTATTTAGATTTAATTTATTTGAACTTTTATTTCTATTTTTTTTGTTTTTTCTCTCTCTTACCCAAATATGTATACAAATGACTGAGTACTTTAGCCGGTTGTACTTCAATTGGTGATACTTCACCAATAGTTTGAACATGAATATCATGTTGTGCAATTTTTTCACGAATATCTTCATCCTCAGCGAGTATAACAACTTGTACAACAACATCAGGTTTTTTTTCACTACACAATCTTCTGTTTAACGGATCCAATTCGCCAACGGCTAAAAAACCTTCTTGCAATAATTTGCCCAAAATATATAATGATTGTGCCCATTTAAATGGACAACGTCCAAGTGCTTCTCTAATTTGACTTCCAGGTTCTGCATATTCAGCGGCAACATTTTCTTGTCCAACTGCATAATATTCTGGCACTAATTTAATACCGTCATCTGATTTAATCATAATATCTTCAAGTAATTGTGTATAATTATTGGCAGCTATTTCATTGCCTTGAAAACAATAATCCAATATTAAATAGCAAAAAAATAATGGCCATTCACATTCAATATTTTCAAACATTCTCAATTCCCATGGTTCATAATAAAGACGTGATGGATCTTCTTTTGGTGTTCTATAACCATCACGTAAAAATCTTTTACATCCATAATTTCCCTGTAATTTTTTAATTATAGCATCACGTGTTAATTGTATTAAATTTGGTTCATCAACTGCAAATGCGGGAAAACTTATTATTGATAATAAACCACTGTCCAATTCTTTTGAATTTGATTCACGTGGTAACATTGATTGCAATACAGCTTGACATTTTTGTGCTTCATCAGCTAATACATGTATTACTGATGTTGGACCACCGCGTGCACCAAATAAATCTAATTCATTCATTGCTTCCATTGCCGCTTTTGCCATACCTATTGAACTTGCATTTAATTCAGGTAAACCATGATTTGTTTTATCACCACGTTCCCATATACCATAATCCGGTGTACAATATGCTGATTCAATGTAGAATACTAAATTTTGGATAAATGCAACCTAAAAAACGAGAGAGAGAAAAAAAAAAGAAATAAGTTATTTTTAATTCTTTTTCTTTTCGTCTTAACTTAATGTTTAACATTTAATAAACAATTTACACTGATGAATAGCTGATAGATATTATTACCTCATCTAAATTGAATACAATTTGTAAACCAGATGCAGTCATTTGTGCTAATATTAATAAATAAAGTGATACAGCATCAATTTGTAAATGACCCCATTCATGATCACCAACAACTGTTTGTCCAGTTGCAGAACTATATTTAGCGTGTAATGCATCCAATGGATTTTGTGTTATTTTAAATTTTTCAACTTTATCTTTTTGTTGCATCATCGCCATTAACAATCCACGCATTAATTTAACGCATGATTGCTCTAATTCATATGTTTTTGCACGATCTTCATCAGCATCAGCTATTTTTTTATATGCCATTGATAAACCCCATATTGCTAATATACAACATATATTATCACGTATCCAAGCATGATTTAATTTATCACTGGCTGGAAATAATCCAGTTACTGGATTTTGATGATTCATTATTATTTTTTGAACAATACGTTGGTAATAATCCAAACGCACTCCTGAATTACTTCGACTTCTCATCTTGGATAATTATATATATATATATATATATTACAATTTGACCTTTATTAACCTCGAAATAGTTGAGAGAAGAAAATTATCTAGAAATAAATAGAGAGAATGAGATTTTTTTTTTTTTTTCTTTTTTTCGTGAGTTAAAAATTTGTTTTTTTGAGGTTAGTTAATTGTTACCTCAGTGTTTTGATAATATATTTTAATATTGTTCAGTGATTATTGATGAATGTTTATACACTGTTGTTTATTTAATTTTATCGTTGACAATTTTGCACTGATACATTTTTTTTTTATTTTTTTTTATTTGTTTAATATTGTTTCTGCTGTTTTATTTCACCGTTTTGGAATATAATGATTGGTAATTGTTGTCGGATTTTATTTTTGTTTGTTTTTGTTTTTGTTTTTTTTAATTATTTGTTTGTCTTGTCAACAAGAGTATAATGTAAATGTTTGTGCACACTACGTAATTGTTAATAGGACACAATGTGAAACGAATGTCAAATAGATCTTGCTACATCGTAGGAGAAAAAAAAATAATAATTCATTTAGTATTATTGGTTGATGGTAAATTATTTGCCGTTGATAAAGCAGGGATTTATTTTTTCTATATAATTAATTTAACCGTTAAAATGCCGGAGACAAATTTATTTCACAATTAAAATATGTGAAATTAACGGTGAAAATAATGTATAAAAGTTTCTGTAGAGTTTAAACAATTAATTAAACACTTAGAAACAATTGAAAATATTCTATATTTATTTATTAATTAATTAAAACTCACATTGAAAGTGATGAATATTCTGCCTGAACGCTAAATAATTAATTCAACTGTAAAAATAATTTTTTCTTTGTAGAGTTAATACTTCAACATACAAACAGAGAAAATATATTACTCATCAACAGTCGATAAAATATTATTCACAGTCAATAACAAACGACAATCTATTCAATTATATATTTATTTAAACATAGATACATAAATAATAATTAGTTTAATTATTTTTTCTCTGTCAAATAACTTGAAATAAAATTATAAAAGTATTTTTTCTTCTTCATATGTTCGTTAAGCAGTGGGAAATGGGGAAAAATTAGGTGTTTCCGGTTGAGAAACGTGCGTAATGAACGGCTGTATGGCATCAAATTTATGTATTATAGACAACATGATCACATAAGCACGTACAGTTGGTGGCACGCGGCATTTATCTAACGAGTGTGTCTCGGTTTCCAGCTGTTCCTCAAAAAATCATTGACGCAACACAAAAATTTTTCTGTATAATATAAAAAAAGTGTATGTATTTGTGAGTGTGTAACAGTAACACATAAAAAAATATCACTCACTTCCTAGTGTACCAAACTTTTAAAAATCTAGTTATATATCCTTCGTTTTTTCTGCTTTTTCACTTATTTCATTTTATTTTCAAACGTCACAGTGAACATGTACAGACAAGTTTGCGCGCACTAATACTTCTGTGTGTGTCTGTGTGTGTGTGTGGGCCTGTGCGATTATCAAAGACGTGACACAGCTGGTGGGCAAAGCGTAGAGAATATTATATGCCAAAGAGAAGAAAAGGTAAAAGAGAGGAGGAAAAAAAAAAAAAAAGATCAAAAAGTCACAAACAATAATCGAAAAAAAGTATTGAAGGGATAAATGTTGTTCATTTATATTTTCTTTTATTATTTATTACGGTGGATTTTTATTTTTGTGATTTAATTATTTGTTGGCGGTTTTGAAGATAAATTTAAATTTATGGATAACATTTATAAATAATAATTTTATCTCTTTAGATATTAAATTAACCGAGACGAAATTAATTTAACACAAAATTTTCCATGCTATACATTATTAAATTATTTTCTCTACTCTTTTTACTTTTGTAATATTTAATAACAATAATCAAAATAGTCACAGATTTATTCGACAGTCGTCAAAGTGTATTCAACACCGCCCACAATATACATTTAATATTTCACGATTATTTATATATATATCTACAGAGCTTTAATTTTTGTTACGGTTTGTTGTCGGCTGATCAACATCGCACCATTCACTCTCGCATTGTAAAATCATGGTGTTTAAAAAAAAAAAAAAAGTGCGGCTGAGAATCGTGACGAAGTGGGTTATGAAAGGGCAGTAGTGAATATATGTGTGTCTGTATAAAATAGTATATATATTATTTGGTTAAGTAGCAGCAATGTGGCCGCGTGCCTGAAAAAAAAATTTTTTTTCTCATTCATTTTGTAAAATACTTAATTGTATGGTGTATTGAAAGGTTGATGGGAGTATAGGGGCCTCATCACCTGCAAAAGTATAGAGCGTCAATCATGTCTCGACTTGTCTCGACTTGTCTTGACTTGTCTTCTATTCTTTTAACTGTATATATTTATATTTATATTTATATTTTTTTGCTGCTCTCTATTTTATTAACATTTATATATATATATATTATTGGAGTTTGAAGAATTGTTGAGGGGGGTGTGTAATTAAATTGATAAATTATTTTTTAGGGGATGAAATTAGACATTGACAAAATGTTATTGATAAAAAACTTTTAAGAATAATGTTATAGGTAGTTTAAATGATAAATTTCACACGATTGTAATACGATAATATCGCTCTCGATATTTCCAATAACGAATAATTCAATTGTCAAAGATAAAAAAGAAAAGAAGCCAAAAAAAAAAAAAGGTAGCCCACATCATCAAAATCCCATTTAAAATTATATTTTTATTTTCATTCTCCACTCCCACTTCCACCTACATTTACATAAATAAATTTAACTCAACCATCACAATAAAAAAAAAAAAAATAGTAGTAGTAAAAATAAACAAAAATAAAATCAATAAATATTCTCATAACGGGGCGTTATTTCTACATGGATAATAAAGAAAAAAAAGTAAATTATAATAAATATATTTCTACTTATTAATTCAATCGATTTTCACGGGACCAACGGTGGAACTGAATAAAGAAAGAAAGAGAAAACGTGAAGATAAAATGAATTCAAATTTTAGAGACGATAAATAATTTTTGTGTCCAACAACTCGTTTAACTTAATATTTATTTCAAAATCGAAGTGTGTAAAGGTTTTTTTTTTTTTTTTTCTCTCTCTGTCGATGAGAGAAGGATACAGTTGAAAAGGAAAAAAAAAAATAGCGGCCTGTAATTAGAAACATTGATGGGAGGAGCGGGTGAAGAACGAGTATATATGGGGATGGAAAGAATAACAGAATGAGAATGAGAAGAAAAAAAGAAGAAGAAAATGTGTAGTAGGAGAAGAAGAAATAACTGAGGCGTGGCTGAGGTCGATTTTCAAAAGCCCAAAGCACACACATACACTATTTTATATTTTTATATACATTATGGATGTGAAGTTGGATATACGTTATATATATATATAAAAATATATTGTACATAAAAATGGTGAACGCCCTTTTGGAGAAAAATTATTGTTTCAAGTAAATTCTCTTTCGTTCGTTCGTTTTCGTTTTTTTTTTCTTTACTTCTTATTTTTAATTACCGGCGCCATTGACTGTTTGATCGACTGAATTATGTGGCGTCTGTGGGGCTCTCTGTAAAATTCTCTCATTTAGTTTCTTTGCACGTGTCGAAGTGAACATGTCACTGATGGAAAAAAAAAAAAAAAAATTAATATATTTATGTTTGTAGAATTTGTGATAGAGAAAAAATTTAATATTATAAACAATTGATTAAACTGTCGTAATTGTTTAAATATTCTAATAATAATTCCAGAATATTCTAAACAATTATTTCATCATGTCAAGAATGTTTGATAAATATTTTTGTCTTCTATATTTTTTATGAAAAATAATTCAATTTACTGAATTGAAACACTGGGTGAAAAAAAAAATTCTCAGAATACACTCAATCATTAATTCAATTGCTAAAATATTCAAACAGATTTTTTTTTCCACCCAAAAACAAACGAAAAAAAAAAAAAAAAAAAAAAAAAAACGTTTACGTGTTTTACAATTCGTGAAAGAAAATAAAACGAAAATAAACATAATAGATTCTATCTATGCATAATCTCATGCAGTATGAGAGTACACGGTTGCACAACACGACAGAAAAAATAACAAAAAAAAAAAAATACGTGAATGGCATATATATATATATATATAATACGCTATATTTTCAGTCAACAAGACTGATGTACTGTCGGATAATAAATATAAAAAGAATAGAAGGGCATACTCTAAATTCACAACGACGAAGCCATTTCCTCGAACAAACATTTTTTTTTTTTTTTTCTTTGACTTTTTTTTTCGTCCTGTTTGAAAGTCTAATTCAAGTGACCGCACGTCACCATAGAATTATCGTATCCTATTGAAGTATATAGGTTTTTTGTGCGTCAGATTCTTCTCTACAATTTCATATTTATACATTGATAGCTCTGACCAATCGTATAACCACTATGAATTATACAAAAAAATATTTCCAAACCCTACAACAATATCATTGCTGTACACAATTCACATTAATACACTTAAATTTTCTAACGACTGTAAATAATCATAGAATAATCTTACCCTATCGATATATATACGTTTTTTGTGCGTTATTCTCTGCCCTACAATTTCATATATATATATTGATACCCATGAGCAACAGTATTGCCACTACAGAGGAGGGAAAAAAAAAAATGAAAAGACAAAATTAGTATATAATTAACAATATAATACTCAAATATTTTTCTGTTTTTATTTGATGGAATGTGAGAAAAAGAGTGTCAAATAGATAATAGAATAAAGGGCAAGAAATAAGGGAGTGTGAGTGAGACAAAGAGAGAAATGAGATAAATATATGAACACGTGTAGCGAGTTTCCGGTCGCTGTCTCGTTATCGGTGTAACACACACGACAAGAGTGAGTATATAACTATGGAGTTGAAGACGACATGGTGTGTTGGTGGTAAAAGGATGAGAAGAAGAAGAAGAAGAAGAAGTAGAAGGCCCTCTTTACTTCTCTAACGACCGAAATTGGATAGACGTCTCGTTCGTTCTCTTGTTATATTTATCTTTCAATTCTTTTTCTCGCTCTCTTCTTCAATATTTTTTTACCCTTCACATCTTCTTCATTCTTTATTTTTTTTTTTTCTACTTATTTATTTCGTGTATAACCTCTACTGGTACACGGCAGTATCACACAAATAAATCAAACCCATGTCGTAATCCATCAATATACCAAATTATTTCAGTTACAAATTTAAATGTGAAAGAAACGAAAAATTAAGAAATATATTATTTAAGTTTAGATATATTTTTTTTTTTTTCATTCGAGTAATGATATATTTTTATTCTCTATTTCGCATTCTTTTATTCTTTGTTATTTATTTTTGAGTTTATATCAGGGATTGTGGTGAGTTGGTGGTAGAAAATATTGACCGCAAGCGTCGGGAGAGGAAAAAAAAAAAATTGAAAAAGAAAATAAAAGAGTAACCTGTTGCTCTCTTTCTGTATCCAGGTACAATGACACCCCCAAACGAATTTCTTTTGTCGTTGCCGCACATACACATATATGTATATGTATATGTTTTTTATTCTCTTGAGCGTAACAGTGAGGAAATGTATAGTCAATTATCACCCGATAACGATAGACATTGTAGAGAAAAAAGAAATAATAATATACACTGGAGAACAAAGAGTGGAAAAATTATGTGAAAATTAATGGGAAGTTATTTTTTTTTCTAAAAAGCCTCAGGATTATATAACTCTGATGAATTTTTGTTTGTTTGAATAAGACATCAACAACAACTCGGTTCTATTCTCAATGTTTCATTCCATCTTTTGTGAAGTTATGTACAGAATTTTATTTAAAAACTAGAGTCGAGAAAAAAAAAAAACGCGACTGAGAAATGAGGTTGATTTTTTGTCAATCAAATTTTCCAACTTCAAACTACTGGAAAAAATATCAATTTTCATTACATCGATTATATACTAGTTTGTGATATAGAGAATTCGAATACGAATATAATGAAATTTCTTCAAACTTAATCAATCGATTAGTTTTCAAGACATCACTGCAGCCACATCAAAAAACATTAATGACCAAAACATGTTCAGACTTGTTTTGGCACTCGACTAAAAATCCCTATAACTCCTACGTTTTTGAACTTCTCTGCAAAATTCTTTCACGTAATTATTATCTCAAGTGTTGTTGATTAATAGAACAAAAAAAAAAAAAGAAAAATATAATTCCACCCCAAAATCTACCCCTTCAATTTATTTTATTTCACCATAATTTTTAGAACAATAAATACGTGGGTTTCCGTTTTCGCCATCAGGTACATATTTATTTATCGTTTATAAGCATAGATATTGAGTAAGAGAGTGGGGGCGGCTTTTCATCACAAGGCGGCGCCTTTAGTTCTTTATGGCCACTCGTGTGGTATGGGGTTTTTGATAGTACATAAAGATAAGACGGAAAAAAGTGAGTATATATATGTGAACACATATTGGAAAACGTGCGAAGCAGCTGTTGTAGTACCTAACACACTTATATACACTAATAGTTATCTCAAAATCATATACATATATATATATATATTTTTACAACGCTTTAGTTTATCTAGAAATTTTTATTTTTACGGTTTGGAAACAACATGTTTCTCCAGCTCGTGATGACCAGAAAATTTCAGGGGAGAGAACTTTAGTCATTAATCCTGAATTAAGAGTGTTCTCTAGTGTTGAAATTAAAATTTCACTACAAGAGAAATGGGGTGGGGGACAGAAAAAAAAAAATTCGCAACTGAAAAAAAGAAAAAAAAAAGATACACATTTTATCATAGTTTTTTTTTTTCTTGGCTATATATTTGAAAGTCAAATTCAAACGGCTGTCAATCACTATACAATCACCGTAGTCTGTCCAAGTATATATATTTTTTGTGCGCCAAATTCCGCTCTACAATTTCATTTCATATACATCGATATCTCCAACCAACCTGTATACACCAACTGTGGTATAGAGATGAAAAAAAAAAAAAAAAAAGAATTCAACACCTGAAAAAGTACATTCTCATCCCATCTTCCTAATCAACATTCCTAAAAAAATCCCATCAAATATGGTAAAACTAAATCCGATACAGATTTTTTCGAAGCAACAGATGTTCTCAAAAAAAAAAAAAAAAAATCTCGTACAAATTTCATTGAATATATATATATATATATATATATATCAACAAAAAAAAACTAGCCCTCGAAACAAAATGTAATTTAATACACAAAGATCACAGATATTCTTGTCAATCCCATCAGGACAAGCACAGACACGTTTACAGTTCACCAACAGTTTCATCTCCCAATTCTATTGTCTCCACATATCCATGTGAATACATATCTACATATATATATATATATATTCCTCCCAAAATGGCGTGCACAAAAAAAAAGACATACACAGTAAAATAATAATAATAATAATAATAATAATAATAAAAGATGACACAATGAGACAACTGAAACAGATATGAAACATGCACTTACTTCCCTTTCATTTCTCTCATTCTCATTTCTCTGTCTTCTTTGCGGCCGGGGTTTTTATCCTCAATAACAAGGGTCCGGAACTCTAGAAGGTTTTTCCTTCATCCGCCGGCTGGGATACCGGACAGAAAAATGGAAAGAAATAGTAGAGCTAAACATCAAGCAAACGGTGGGCGGTTGGAGCCAGGTCAGTCATGATCGGGGTTGTGTTTCTACGAGAAGATGCATTATACCTAGAACAAAAGTATATATATTAGACGTGTACAAAACTGAAGAGTGCTCTTTTTGGGGGAAAATATTATTATTATCTTAAGTAAATACTCTTTCTTTTTATTTCTTTATTATTTAATTTTAATTACCGGCGCTATTGACTGTTTGATCGACTGAATACACTCAACAATCAATTCAATTACTGTATAGTCTTCCAGATATAAATTCCTTCACCAAATAAAACGTTCACGTATTTCACAATTTCTCAATGTAAAAAATAAAAAAAGACATGGAATAAATATACATAATACATTCTGGACAGTTGCTCTTCCATCCTAATCCAAACCAATTCCCTTTTTCTCTCTTATTCTATTTTATATATATATATATACTCTTCCCTCTTTTTTTCTCTTCCTACATATATATATATATATATATATAACCATCTCGTTGAGACGGAATGATCCCTTGCATTTTACGTATGGTAGATGAAGGGAGAAAGCCATTTGTGAGCTCAATACTCTCTGCCATAGGGTTCTCTTTCAAGGGGATCAATTCCCCGGCTTGGCTCATAACTCACTCTGATTAATTAGGAGTCGAGAGTCCAAACGACTACGACGAGAGCGAGTGGTCAAACTTTGTGTAGTTATATAGGTGTATAGCTGTACAGTTAGAGGGGAATTGAAGAGACAGGTTTAAGCCTGTTACTGTGTGGATTATTTATACATATATAAAAATATATATATATATATATTTGTGTTTAGTAGTTATGAATGTATCGATGGCATCATGTCACAAATTAATCATCAAAACACTTTCATGAGGATCATTAAAAAAAAAAATTAATCAATTATATTTTTTATTTTATTTATCTTTTATTGGTATATTTTAAAATTTTATTCATCATTGATCAATTATTTGGTTTATTATTTAATTGTTTGGAACACAATGGTGATGGTGAATTATATTAATATAGCATAATAGATATTTATTCAGTTATAAAGGTTTATGTAACGTAAAAATTTATCTTGTGTTAAAATTTTTATTTTCAATACTAGTATAACTAATTAAAATTCCGAAGAAGCAACTGCACAATTGCCAGCGTGCCTCTTTCACAAAGGGTATTGTTAGAGGAATGCAAACTTAAATACATTTCGACTGCTCCCATGTTAAAGAAATAAAAAATAAATATGAAAATAACGTCACGGTTGATAGGACGAAAATTGCGTGTGCAATTATTATTTCATGTCTAGCCAAGGCTAATTTATATTTTTTTATTGGTTGAACACCAGACGAATATATATAATAAACATAAACAGTAGAAAGAAATTTAATTACATTTTTTGTATTGTTTTTATTTTTTTTTTCGCTCTCTCTCTCTCACTTTGGTGTTTACAATTGGAAAAATTTTATTTCTACAAATATTTACAAATGGAATATGGTTTTTTTTATTTTTTTTATTATTATTTATTAAATTGAACAATGGGTTTTACAGTACTACTCTCTGTCGATACATTTATACATTTATATCTCTTTACTTGATGTGAGAAAATAAAGTATGAAAGTAGAATGTATACAGATATATAATTTTCGTTGGCTGTTTTGTTTGCCTTGAAGTGAAGAGAGGGAGAACCAATTGTAAGTAATTTTCTCAAAGATCCTCCAGGCGGATTCAACATCTCTCCATCTTCTTTATATAGACACACACTTACCTGAGAAACATGAAGGTAGCAAATATTTGTTTGTACATCTGAACAAATTCGCGACTACGACCACTTGATATTTTTTATTTTTCTCTTTGCTTTCAATAGTTGTGAATATTATTTAAACTAAATGATAGAGATATAGTTATGTGGATGAAGAAGGATAATAAATGTGTAAATAATTATTTTCTATGGAGAATTTTTCTATGGAATTAAAAATTTCGTGTGAGAGTGTTTTGATAGTTGGACAGGAGGCGTTTGAAATTGTTTGTTGAGGACTGTGTATAAAGGTCCTGTTTCCACGTCTGGTTTTATGCTTTTGTCATTGTTTGACATTTCTCGTTATTTGTTCGCAGTGGCACCCAGAATATGTATATGCTTTTATGTATAAATAAATATATGTATCTATAAGGGTATGCTAAAGGTAAACTTTTCATGACGTATGTGTTCTCTTTTTCGAAATAATGTGCACAACTTTCGTTCACTCGTCATCACCTGTCTCCACTCAATAATTTTACAAATTCGTGCAAACAATCATTTCGACTACTGAATAGAAAAAAAAAAGAGATATAGAAAAAAATTCGATTTAATATTCTATAGAATAACTTGTATGTGTAATCTTCAAACTACCAGAAAGAATATAAATTTCTGATGTATCGATAAAATACTAGTTTGTGAAATAGAAAATTCGACTACAAATATAATGAAATTTTTTCAATGTAAATCCATCGATTAGTTTTTGAGATATCACGTCAGCCGCTTCGAAAAACACGTATCACCTAAACGTGTTTAGACTTGTTTAGCCGTTAACTATAAAAATCCATCTAACTCGCAGATTTTTTAACTTTTCAGTCAAATTCTTTCACGTACTTATTGCTCAAGTATTGTAGATTAATAAAACATAGAGATAAATAAATAATTCAATGCCGAAAACCGCCCTTTACAACAATAGCACCGTGGATTTTCTTCTCCGCCATAAGTTACATACAATTATTCAATATTCAATAAAAAAAATAGTTAGTAGGCAAAAAAAAAAAAATTATTTTTCAAATATAAAGGAGACCCCCGTAGCTAAAGAAAGATACGACAAATTGCAATTCTGTCAAATACTATCACACAACTAGATCACGAATTGGAAGCAAGAGAGGAAAGGAAAAAAGTGAATGAAAATAAAAATAACAAATAAAAAAAAAGAGAAAAAAAGAATGCAACGATTGTCGACGAGTATATACACACAATTGTTTGGCCATCAGACCAGCCCCGGTTTTATACAGAATCACCAAAGACCCCCATACCTTTCATTTGTGCTTGGCTTTCGTTCGTGGATGCAGTAGAGATAAACATCTACGGGCGCCACCACCAGGCCAACAGTACACCAACAATTTTATATAATATATAAAGAGCTGCTGGAGCTCGCTGAAGATAGAAAAGAGATTGTTATACAATTCTGTATCCAACTGTATACACAATACCAATTCGAAATAAAATTGTTATTCGATACCCTGAGAAATTCTATTTTTCAACTTGCTGATTTGACTGACGATACATCTACAGGGGGGGGGGGGATAGATTTATTTTATATGATACAGGGTGATTTATTAGACATTGAAATTTGTCAAAGTGATTTGAGAATTATTTTTGGTCGCATTTGAATGACAATTTTACACAGTTGAATACTCTCAATACATTCAAATATGTAGGTTTTTTGTGCGCCCAATTCTTATCTACAATTTTGTATATATATATCAACACTTTCGAGTAACAGTGTAGCCACAATGATAGTTGGAAAAAAAAATAAAAAAATCTGAAACTAGCAAAAATTACATTATTTTCACTACATACTTTCAACAATTTTATACATATTTTAAATGAATAAAAATAAAATTTTTATGAGTATATTGTGAAGTTATGGACGCACAATTCAATCATAAAAGCAGCTTTGTAAAGTGTAAGTACAAAGTGAATTTACCCATCGTTGTTAAATCGGGCTAACTTTCAGTCGAGTTACAAATCCGGATTTATAGAAGAAAAATTATAAAAGGAATAAATGAAAAGAAAAAAAAAATCTAATAATAATAATAACAAAAGTTAAATGTGTTTATTGTATGAAAAACTTTTCCCCAGTGGACACATATTTCCTGGGGCTTCCAAAGGGTTCACATGATGACTTTCAATTACAGTATTAAACTCTAATACTCCGGACATATTAAATCCTATATAAAAAAAAAAAATTGTTCCACCACAAAAAATGAACAAATAATTATTTTTCCACTATAAAAAAAATAACTCTCCACTCCCCCCAACACCCCCAATACCCCCAAAAAAATTTTAACTCATCATTGCACAGTCAAAGACATCAACACAAAAGTCACAAACACAAGAAATAAAATAAAAGTAAAATAAAAAAAAAAAAAAAATGCGACATTGCGCAGACAACAAACGATGTATATTTGTCATAGCATTTATACATCCATTGAAATGTACTTTTTAAAGAAATAAATATAATATATTCTACCGTGAACGTTTATAATATTATTATAACATTTTAACCGTTGGTGAGAATGATGAGTCAAACGAGTTGAAACGCGTTTGGAATACTTAACACACAAAAAAACCAGTGACTTATACACAATATATATAATATACAAATGGCCGGGGTCCGCGTTTGTCGTTGTCGTGAAATGTAAAGTGATGAGTCGTAGTCATGCCTCATACATATGATGATGGTAAATTGTCTTCTATATACCTTTAAGACACGAGATGGTTGTAATATAGTGTATAGAAGAATATACAGTAAAACGTCGCCCATTGCCCCAGATAATAATACATATAAATGAATACGTATATATATTCACATACACATATACATAAATACTTATATATATATATATATTTGTCACCATGTGTGCTATTACGTCATCGTAGGAGTAATAATGAGAGACAGTAATATAATGGAAGCCGGTAAGAAATATATATTTGTCAGTATTATATATTTATTCTTAGTTTTTTTTTTTTTTTTTCCCCCGTTGTTCTTTTAACGTCTGTCAACTGTTGAGAATTAATGACGCGAAACACGTCAGAACGTTTTGAAATATATATATATATAATTTCTTTTATTTTATTAGTGGTTTTTTTTTTTTTTTTTTTTTTTTTCTTCGTGACAATGGGATTGAAGTGAGAGATTTTATTTAGTTATTGTAAATGATTAACAACTATCCACAAATAGTTCACGACAATGATAATAATTGTTTGTCAACGTTTTGTAAAGAGGAAAAAGAGAAAAAAAAAAAAAAAAACAATATCTAACCCTTTTAAACATCAAATTCTTCTCCAATATCTTAACGATTAAACAAGATTTCTTTGATGTAAAAATAATTTTTTATCATGTTTTTACACTCTATTTCATTTCGTTCGAAGGTGAAGAAAACAAAAGAAAATTCGCCTCCAACATTTCAATTACTAAATTAACTCTATTCAATGTCTTAAATAATTTCATACACTCTCAATCAACCCACTCAACATCTACCAATCAACTTTAAATATTAAAATTGTCATCAAAACAATCCAATATTAAATATTACCAAAATTCTATTCCACTCAATTTCTCAAAATATATCCTCAATGATATAAACTTCTACTTTAATTCCTTCTAAAACATCATAAACAATAGTTTGAGAGAAGACAATAGATAAACACACACACACACACACATATATATATATATAAGTTGGGTTATTATGCAGTGGGCGTATGTATGTTTAAAGGCAAAGGCCATTTCGTAAACGTGAATCCGTTACATTAACTAAAGGTGTGTAGTAGCTTTATATACATTATATACATATATATATAATGTGTTATATATACAAAATAGTGTACAGTACAGTATGTAGTTATAGTAGGTTGGGTTGCACGTTGCTCGAGGGCGAAAGCTTAGAGCTTAGACTGCTATTTAAGCTTAACCCCTTTCGTTGTCTATATTGTATGTACATTTATGTGTAAGTGTACAATGTATGTGTATTCTTGCCTGTTCAAACCTGTTCTAACGCGCGTATATTATACATACGTATGACTGTAAATAGAGAGAGAGAGAGAGAGAGAAATGTGGGAGAAGTCCTTTGACCAAAATGCACATGAGAAAATTCGTGTTTCACCAACTGTGTACTTACGTATGTTGTTGAAATGTATTTGATAATGTAATTGGGTTTGGTGATGATAGGGAATGGGAAAAAAAGAATTTGTGATTGGGGATGGAGTTGTATTTATTAGGGTTCATATCAATCGAATGCTTAATTGGAACGTTTGGGAATTAATTAGTGGTAGAATTCAAGTCTTTTGATCAAATTTTTTTATTATTGATAATATTGATTTATGGTGAGGAAGAAGGGGGGAGGGGGATGATTTGTTGATTGTGATTAATTGTTGAAGTGGTAGGAATGAATTAGAATGGAAATTTTTATATTTTTTTTTTCGTTTGAATTGAAAAAGTTAATTTTGGATATTGTTACGATAATTTTTGATGTTGATTGTGAGGGCTGTAAGTCGTTGTACGAGGGTTGAAACATATCGATGTTGGTATGGAATTTGTGCGTCAAATTCTGCTCTACAATTTTGTTTATATATGTAGATACTTTTGAGTAACGGTATAGTGACTGTGTGAGGAATAAAAAAAAAATCGTTGTGACTGTGAAAAATCCGATTATTATTTTTTTATTTTTTCTCGATATCTTTATCTTCTGAACAAATTAAATTATTCTTAAGTGTCTGAAGTATTGTGAAATATATATCTGATCTTTTTTTTTCTTTCCTGTCACATCATCTGATTTCGATGACAGATTTTCATTCTTCATAATTTATTTGATGATACAGATAGTTTTCACAGTTAATTTATTACAATTTTTAACGATAAAAGAGATGAAGAAAATCATCAAAATTATTACCTGGACAGTGAAATTGACACATAGCTTATTAAATAGACATAGTTTATATTATATACAAGTAGTATAATCCTACGTAAGTCAACTGGTTAGTCAAGTGACTGAGACACACGATTAGTATATAAGGGCCGACGGTTTGGATTTTGATTCTCTGAACGCAGTGGACATTTGTCATTACGAAAAAAAAAGAAAAATAAATAAATAATACCACTCAAATGACACGAACGTGTTGTATTATCAATTGATATAAAATAACTAAATGCCTCTCCCGTATATCATTACGTAAATAATAAAACAGCAATAATAAAATAAAAGACACTTCGTTTTCTCAAATAAATATAATACAATGCATTACACAATTTACTTTAACACAAAACAAATTATGTGAACGTAATTAATACACAATTAAAACCACAATTATTTTCACATAAAATATATAATACTAATAATAATAATAATAATAATAATAAAACAATGCAGAGAATAATAGTGATAATAATAATTCCTCTTTATTATTCCACGATCAATTTTATTATATACATAACTTTCATAACGTTCATACAATACTTTAAATATATATATATATCCTCTCTTTCACGAGAGCAATAATTATAATTGGTATATATTCATTATTATCTCTGTAGATGAATAAAGAGAATAGAAAAAATTAAAAAACGAAGAAAAAAAAAAAACGAGAGTGAAATTTCAGTATAAAGTAAAGATATATATATATAAAATAGGGTGAAGGTAACACGAGTGATGCCGTGAGAATTAGTGAGCTCTTAATTTTCCGGTTGCTACTGAAAAACTCTCAGATTTCATAACCACATGCAATGAAGGAAAAAAAAAAAGAAAAAAAAGAAGAAAAATAGTAAAAGATAGTCCGAAGTAATGATAAATAAAATGAGACATTTATTTCTTCCTCGTCTCCAATTAAATTTTCAAGAATTCTTCTTTAGAACATTCTTTTTCCTTTTTTTTTTTTTTTTACACTTCAAAATTCTATCCTATTAATTTATTGTTTCTCACACTCTTCTCTCTACCATCCCTTATGTATATACACTTTATTCATTTCTGCCACATTTGGAAAACGAATTTAAATACTTATGAATGTTACAATGTGCTGATGGGTATGGTGCAATAAATATGTCTCAACTTTTAAGCACCCAAGGATTAAATATTCTACGAAGAGAGACTGACATATGCGCAAGTATAAAACGACGCTGCAGGGTTATATATTATTCTACACACACATATATATATATATATACATATGTTGATAGGGGGGAAAGGGAGAATAAATATGTAGAGTGAAGAGACAAACGACAACTTAATCCAGCAAAAATGCCACTCGAATATAAAAAAAAATTTCTACGAATTTTTGAGAGACAAATTTATTAATATAATTATACAGTTGTTTTTATTCATGCTCAGACACGTCTTTTTTTTTTTACATATAATAATAATAATGATAATAATAATAGTGATAAATATACTGTGGATTTACAATTAGTTGATAGTTATTAATTAAAATGTTTTTTTTTATATTTCTTCTGTAATTTTTAATTCAAAATTGGAATTCTGCAGACCCCACAAACCCTCACATTCTAACGGACAAAATTTCCCTTCATCTTACATAACCTAAAAAATTATTTAACTATTCATTTATTAATAATACCATAAATATTAATGTCATTATTTATAATGATAAATATTTAATTCTTAAACGAAAAATATTTACAAATAAATGTTACGGTTTAATATTGATAGATTAATAAAATTTAGTTGAAGCGGTTAGTTGACGTGTTTGGACTTGTTGTATGTGGATATATATATATATATATATATAGTGTTTAGTTGAGATTCGATTGTGGCGCTCGTAAATCAAGTGGCAATCAGACATAGATGGCCGATGTTTCAACCACACTTCTATATACAAACTTGTATATAAACTCACAAATAAATATATATAAATAAATGGTTGTGTGAGGGCGTCTTTTATCGGTGATTTAATCCAACCCCCTCCCCAAGGGGCTGACCATTTTCCCACAATTTCCCACCTTCCAAATAGCTCACGCCAATTTTACTTACAAATATATACAAAAGTCAAATACATTTATAAAGTACTTTTTACACATCAATGTCAATCCTGTTTATTCTTGTGAAAAATCGAACGTTCAAATACTCCTGTGTCACTTTATATAAATACAAAATGAATATTTAAATATGTGGAAAAATATTCTGTTGTCGTATTGTATTTAATGTTTTGTGTGTGTGTGTGTGTGTGTGTTTTTCAGGATGTGAATATAAAAAAAAAATTAATTTACCACCAAATTTGTTCTTTTTTTTTTTCATCAAATTAAATAAAATAATTTTTTCACGTTTCTCATTTCATATCTATTAAATTACAAAGAATATCTTTAAAATCAATTCTATAATAATAATAATAAAATAATTTCACAATTATTTTCGATGAATTTTTAGTTATTTCAGTTTTTTCTCTCACTTCTATTTTTATCATTTATTTATTTCTTTCAAGAGAGTTATCGGTGAAGCTCGTTTGTTCGATGGTGTGTTATGTGGTGTTCACGCGCGCGCGCGTCATGCACGAACTCAGAGAGAGCATGAGAAAATAATGAAAAGAGTAGAAGAGAGGAGTGGCTGGCCCCTTAAATTTTTCACTCTTATACAACAGAGCAAAAGAGAAAGAGAAGTTTGTGTGTCCTCGACGTGTTCCCGCGGGACTATATCGTCGACTTGACCCGCTAGGGCACTTCCGTAAGCCTCCACTCGTGAACTGGTATACATAAGTTATAGAAGTTTCCGTGGACCGGACCCGGTTCCATACTTCTCTTCATCACACATACTATACAGTAACAAGAAAAAAAAATATATATATATGAAGAGGACGAATGAAAAAAAAAAAATAAAAGAACATCTTCATCAATTTTTATTTCTATCAATCTCAAATTCAATCAATTTGTATCTATTTTTTAAAAATATATTTTTCTTCACGTAGTTTATAAACTAATTGAGTTTATTCAACGCTTTTTGTCCTCATTTACTCAGTGAAGTTAATTAATTTGTAATATAGCAATTTTTTCAACCCCTCATTCCCGCCATCTGCCCTCAAAAACTATTCTCAATGGATTTTAATTATGAAACATGAAAAAAAAAAAAGCAAAAGTGTATGCAATTATAATATATATAAATTTTTTTTTTTTTTTTTTCACGTTGATTAACTTTTTTTTTTTTAACCCTGGCGATTATATTTTAATAATTGAACGGTTGATTTTGGAACAGTGTTGAGTTTATTTATGAGAAAATTGATTTAATATTTGTTTACTTGAATAATAGAAGTGAAAAAATGGAAATGAAACAAAATTCGTCAATTTATTGTTTCAATATTTTTGGAATATTGTTTTTTTTGTTTTTTACTTTATATAGGGGTAATAAATATTGTACAGGGTGTTGAGAGAATAAGAAAGGGGTTCGACAAAGTGTGTATAACTAATTTATATACATTTATATATATATATATATATATATATTTTTTTTTCCATTTATTTATATAGAGTGACACATCGTTGTATTATTTCAGGCGTCTCTCAGAGTCACAAAAGTGCAACCCGAGAAAGGAAAATGTTCTCCTTCAATATATAATCCTTGTATCTATTTTTCTTTTTCACCCCTTTCTCATTCTCGCACTCGCTTTTGTATATAAATATATATTTTTTAAAAGTAAGTCAAGCTATACGTAAAAGAAAGCAGAGAAAACATTTTCTCACACGACGAATTTTACTATTGAAAAAAAAACATCAAAAATTATTTTTACCAATTAAAAACACAGATAAATAATATTCCCAATATTTATTTATCATATAAACAATACATAATATCATCTACCAATAATAAATATCAAAAATAATAATTATAAATAATACATATATATATATATAAATGAAATTACACAAAATACAAATTTATCCATCATCTAATTAACCGATGAAATGTCGTAGTAATAACTATGTGCGATTATAAATTGAGTAGCTATATATATATATATATATATATATATATTTATATATATGTATATACATAACCGTATTCTCAACTCTCTTGTCGTCGCTTCGTAAAACTCAATCTAATCATAATATAATGAGAAATAACGTGCGAGCACGTTGACTGTGGTATTCATCGCGTGACACTAAACTTTTACCTTATTTTTTTTTTTTCCTCTCTTGTTTTAAATACATATATATATATATATATATATATATATTTATTTATTTATGCTAAATGACATTCTCGTACCGTATCATATATAAATATAATATCGTTAAAGCGACGAAGTGGAAAATAAAAAGAAATAAATGTTGTGGATTTTATAATAATGCGACGACCCCTTTTTGCAACTACACTGTTTCATAGCTTGTTTCAATAATTCTCTCTCTCTCTTGATAATATATATATATATATATATATTTATGTGCAATGTATAAACACGTAGGAATATTAATATATATTTATTTATTTGTGTGGGTGGAATTTATTTGTATATATGAGAATTGAGAGAGGGAAAATGGATGTAAAAAAAAAAGAAAAGTTTTGCACACTCGCGTTTATTCACAATCAGCTACTGGTATGTATTATATTAATATAATATATAGTGTAATAGTTGAACGAGCGAGTGCGAATAGTTGAATTTATCCAATTAAAGTAAATACACTCAATGTATGCAAATATATACTTTATAAATGTGGAAATGGTGGTGGAAAAAAAAATTAAAGTAAAATTGATATTGTGGATATTAAGAGAATGTTTGTTTGTTTGTTTATCACAAGTGAACAATTAAATTGAGTTGTATTAATTTATATTGATTATTGATATTGATATTGTTTTGATTTGAAAAATATTGTGACAATATTGAATTATAATATTATGTGGTGGAGAATTGAATGAGAATGAAAATATTTTTTTTTTTCGACCTTTAAATGTCGCGTTGTATATATTTATATTATTATTTGTGACTTTGGTTGCGTATAAATTTGAATCTAATTGACCAATTTTCATTGTTGAATAATGAAATTTAACGGAAAAACGGCGACTGATCGAATGGTGTTAAAAAAAATTCGAAAATTATGATATAATATGAAGTTAGGGCATTAATACATGTCGGAGAAAAAAATTCTGACCCTTCAAATACCACAACAATTTCCCTACTGATGAATCTTTTGATTATTCATATCTCCAAACCTATACCATCAAATCTAATCATCAAACAGTCAAATCCAACAGAAAAACGTTACGTTATTCAATACCAACAACAAATATCCCCAATCATAATCTCATAACCCAAAAAAAAATGAAAAAAACTGATCCTCAAATCCCCAAATGTCACAAAGCCAACGAATTATTTTTCACAACTTTGATCCGTCATATCTCGATATCTATACGTTCAAATTCAATCATCAACCAGTAAATTCCATAGCAAAAACGTCAAGTAATCGAATAGTAATATAGAAAAAAATCTCACTGTCATATCAATCAACAAAAAAAAAAAAAAACCCCATACCAAAAACTAAATATCTCAAATTTCTTTTTCACCCAATTTTCCCGCATCCAATAAATCTAATAATATCACAAAATATTCAATCAAATCCAGAGAGAAAATTTCTCGTTACTCAATTGATACCGACCCTCATATCATTATTATTATCATTATTATTATTATTATAACAATTCCCCTTCTTCTTCATTTCATGTCACGAAGTGAAACCCAATAGCAACGGTGTATACATTGAAAAGACGCGCGCGGCAGCATCTCGCCGCACGACATCATAATTCACAAAGAGTCTCAATACAAAAATAAAGAGAAAAAATAAATGAAAAAGATTGAAAAAAAAAAAAAAAAAATAGTCAACTAGTTTCACCATCCACCATATCCTCCTACATTTCATCCACATCCTTTGTGTTTGTTTCAACCCGTAGGGGATAAATTCTTCTAATAAACCATACCAGAATAAATACATACATATAAACCAAACCAACACATACATTTTATATAGCGCAGTAGCGCCTCGTTATCCGTTCAAACTGTTTGTGTATATAACAACAACGGTGTTGTTTCGCATCGCGCGGCGATTTTCGAGAAGGCAATACATAGACATATATATATATATACATGGGTTGTATCGGCGTAAAAGACGACCGATAAATCTCCAAAGGGGGCGAAAGAAACAGAGAGAATGGAAATAAAAAGAAGGAAAAAGAAAGGAGAATAAAAAAAAATTGAGAGAGGTGAATATTGCCTTTTGCTCTCTATGGAACACAACGTAAACGATCGTTGAAGGTGAACCGTGAGAGATGCTTTGTATGTGGACATTATACAGGGAATAAGTAGTGGGGGATTTAGCGTGATCGAGCGCGGAGTGGGTTCAACGGTTATGCGGTAATCGTGCAGGTCCTAACTTGCCTCTTTGCTCTCTACCTTATCGGCAAATCAGCGTCCATCTTAATTATCACCCTCTCTCGTACCACTCTCTTTTATATATACGTTCATGTATCAAAATGTATGTGTATAGGGGGGGAGAAGGTGAGTGTATGAATGTGCTCTTGTTGATGTTGAGAATTCATAGGGGAGGGAGAAAAAGCAACGGAAATTGGATGTCTTTAGCTATGGGTGGTCTATGTCTATTTTATTTATTATTTCATTTTAAATATTGTGTAGCATTTTCTTTTCTTTTATTATTTGGTTGATAGAGATGATTTATTTTATTTTAAGTATGGGAAATGGTTGATTGGGATTTTGTTATTATCCTTGAGGTAATAATTAAATGGAGATGAGGGTTTTTACTCGTTTTTTTTTTGTTTTGTTTTTTTTCTTCAACAATTTCTTCCAGCAGTTTTTCACCGTCCTATACAACAAAGTTGTATACACCAAATTACGTAGAATCGCATGAGCTTTCCATATTTATTCTGTATTACAGAATAATTGTTAAGGTAATAATTAAATAGTGGAATGAAGATTTTATCCTCATCATTTTTTCGCTCTCTCGTATAAAAGAGACAAGAATGAATTTAATGAAGAACAAACAGTTTCCTTTCTCATATATATATATATTATCCGTGTACGTATTATATATGTGAGGTATATAAGCACACATAATCCGAAGAAAATTACCGCTGCAATTCACAAGTTAATATCTCAATTTAAATGGTAAATGGACTGGCGGCCATTAAGTGTAACGAAAAAAGTGGCCGGGTGTCCGATGGGAATTTCGTGGAAAAGGATATGTATATAAAAAAAAAAAATACATATATATATCAACATTACTATGTATGTATGTTGATTATTAAAGGAGCGTTATGAATTTCCGGTCGTAGACATATTTAAATATATTTTCTCATTTCTATATTTATAGTGAAAGGGGGAAAAAAAAAAATTCGCTCATTTTTATTTTGCTTTTAGTATAATAAATAAGAATTTATTAAACATTAATGAATTTTTTTTGTTTTTTTCTCCATGTCACAATCAAGTGTGACACATGATAGCATATATAATTATCTATGCAAAAAAAAAATTCTCTCTCGAATACTTTGAATATATATTTCAATTTTATTTCACTTTACTTTATTTTTCAATGTTTCTTTTATTTAAACCATTCCATTATGCATTTTCATATGCATTAATAGATTCATCTCTTGGGAGATGGTGAAGTAGATGGACTGGCTTTCATGTAAATTAGCCCCCGATGCTGTTTGCGAATTAATAAATAATATTCTGTAGAAATGAAGAGAATTAACAGATGAGTAATATTTTTTTTTCTTTCTATTTCATTTTATTTTCTCTTCATTATTTTTTGCACTTTTATTTATCTTGTTCATGATAAAAATACATGACTCTTCATTGCAGTTTAGTTATCACTTTTATCATTTCAATAATGAAGTGTTGTTGGAGTTGTTATAGTATATATATTATTTAAATAATTAAATATTACACAAAAAAATAATATATCACTATCAATATAAAAAAAATTCTAGTACGTGTCCACTTTATGCAACGGTGTCTTGAAATAATATCAGATACATTCTCATCGTGTTTTGCAATTTAATGCGACCATGACAGGTTTTAAGTCAGAGTGATAAGGTTTTCAAAACCACCAACCTAACACAAATCCGACACGTATATACATGCACAGACATGTATTACATTATTCTCATTTCTATCTTTTGGCTTTACTTCACTCTCTCTCTTTCTCTTATAGTTACAACAATTCAAAGCAACGTTGTGTGTAGCGCAGTACAGAGTGATATTTTAAATTTATGATTTAACGGCGCCTACTGCGGGCACCACACACACACAACACAACTTCTATCTCTCTTACTTTTGTGTTTATATATATTTATCTATATTATATATGTGTATATGTGTGTTCTCATTTTCGTCACCACATAAATTCACCTAATCTCCCAAGGCAAAACGAGAAATATATATACATATATAATGTTATATAGTAGAGTATTATAAACATACGTATATAAACAGTGATATCACTGTGATTTTTCATGTCACATTCGTCTTCTCAATGATTTATTTAGTTTCATTTGTTATTAGTATTAATACTGTTGAATATGTTTAGTTTATTTATCCATAAATAAATATATAAAAGCATAATATATATTAATTAAATTGTTTAATTGTTGGTATTAAATATTTATTTATCATCTGTGATAGTATAAAAATAATTAGAACAATTTATTTAATTATATTGTAATAGATTTTGATTTAGAAATTGTTTGTTGTAGGGAAAGAGAATTGTTTTTTTTTTTTTAATTTAATAATCACGACAGCAACTTCGATAACCCGTTATTATATATATATATAAGTAAAGGACCTCGTTTCCATCTCATCGATAAAAAATAAATCTTTATTCTTCATTTTTTCTTCAATTTATTTTCGCTTTATTAATATCAAATTTTTTTTTTTCCTCCTACCATCAAATTATATTTAAATTTCAAATTTCACCGTATTGTGAATTAATTTTTTGAGATTGCAGACCTTTCTTTTTTTTCTTCTTCACTGTCAGTTAATTAATTATATAATAATAGACTGTTTAATAATGTGTTTCAATGTTTAATTCTCTTCATATACTTTTTTATCCGTTAATAAAATATTTTGTGAAATTAGTTTTACAAAACCCCCATACACATACACAATTTTTTCGTTTGTATATATAAAGGTATTTTAAATAATTCATGCAGATTTAAATTTCCCGGAGGAAATCAAAGTTAAACTTTCGCTTTTTTTTTTTTTTATATTTGTTACTAACCTATAAGACTAACACACTATGCAACTCAGTGTTGTTTCCATTTTTTGTTCTTTTTTGTTATTTATTTTATCTACAACACTTTCGCGTATACAATTTTATGGAAGATTTATTTTTTCACATTTTTCCGTCTCTTTTATATAATAAAAATGTCTTATTGCATGTGCAAATTGATTCACTGAATGCATTTAAATAGCTGTCATCACTTGATATTAAAAATGAGTTGCCGATGGAAATAAAAAGTAAATTTTAAATACGGTAAAAAAATTAATTTACACGAGTTAAAAAACGGTTTTTACATTTTTTTTCTGTATAAAAAAAAAAATATATTTGATTGTTAATTAGTTTATGAAATTGTTTTAACGAAAAATAATTGTTTCTTCAAAATTTCCCCATCAATTAATTTCCCCTAAAGTACTAATTAAAATATCATTAAATTCTTCACAAACTCAATGAAAATGTCTCACAGCATTTGCAAATTAATTCAACGAAACAATATTTAAATACCCTGTCACTACCTGATATTAAAAATGACCGTTAAAAACAACACGAGAAAATAAAAAAAATTAATATCACAATAAAAATAAAAAACAACTAAGAAACCTGATCCAACCTGTTGCCTGCAGGTTGGCACCATCCCTCCATCGGTTGATGATGATACTCATTCGCTTGGAAAGTCCGTAACTCAAACGTTAAAGATGGTAAACATAATATAAATGAAAGAGAATAGGAAGGGAGGGGAAACGTTGAAGAAATAGCGCACGGTAAAAATCAAACGAGCTTACATATATCTGTTGGTATATAACAGAGTATGATTACGTAGTTATACTCACGTGAGATGTTTCATCATGTTTATATATATATATATATATATTGGTAGCTGATGATGGTACAGTATCAAGACAAGTCGAGACAAGTCCGGACAAGTCTTATATTAAAGGGGCGCACAACGAGATGAACGTGCGCGCACACACATAACTATCAGTACGAAGTAAAGGGAGGTGAATCCAAAAATATTGCACGCATGGTGGTCTACTCGTGTGGTCCCCTTACATCCCCTTATTTTATCCTCCCTCTTTCTCTTCATATCGCTCTATCTCGTTTATTCTTTTTATTTCTTTAATATTATTCATATTATTCAACGTTGTGTACACAAGCTCATTCGTGTAAACGTGTATACTTTAACGTCTTCACGATAACGTTCTATTGTTATGTATTATTGTTAAATGTAGAATTATATCCTGGTAGAAAAAACTCACATAGAAAAAAAAATTCTAGTTAGAAAGAGATCTCGAAGAAAACTGAAGTTTTGTTGAGTTTTTTTTTTTTGTTTGTTTCCATTAAAGGAATTGTTTTGTTATGAACAATTTAATTTTTTATATATTATTTAACGTTATTTAGGGGTGGGTGAAATACTTCTTTGTATCTGGTAATGAGAAATTATTTCATGATGGACAGAGGGATAATTGTATTTAATTTTTCTCATGTTAAAGTTGTGGTTAAATTTCATTATTAATTTTGGATTTTTCTAAAGGTTTTACCGAGTATGCTGTACATTGTCGGTGCAGACATGTGTACATGAGGTTATAGAGCAGATTCAGGTGCACAAAAAAATAATATATAAGTATATATTTCAGGTAATCCACAAAGAGTTAAAAGCAGTTGTATGAGACAGGATTTATCAGGTCTTTGATTTTAATTTTTTTCATATTTTCGAATATTCTTCTTTTTTCTTCTTTTCCTCGCGAATATGGTTGTAATGAAAAATCTTTTTCCTTTACCATCATGTCCAGGTTAAACCCCGCTTTGGTGGTTGAGCACGCCTTAGACGAAATAAAAAGAAATAAGAATGAAAAGGTGAATGTGAAAAGTAAAAGGAAAGATGTATGAGGAAAGAGGAGACACAGCAATAAATGCCACGTGCTTCTCCTGCTTTAGAATTAAAATCCCTTCTTCAACATCAAAGACTTCAACAATATATATTTATATATATATATCAATAAGAAATTAATTCAATTAATTAGAGCTTGAAGAATTAGTATTATAATTGCCTGTTGTCATTATTTCCTCTCTACATTATTTTTCAATTAAATTCCCAATAAGTTTCGTTATTGAATCTAATTTTTTGGCGCTTTAATATGATGATAGAAAATTTTTCTCAACGCCATTTTATTCGTCACCGTTTTTCCTTCAAAATTCACCGGTCAACAAACAAAATCGGTGAATTAGTTCATTAGAAAATGCTTATCAAAGTTACGGGAATTAATTTTCACATTTTTTCAACATTCAAATTGTTTCAACTGTAACCTGCCAATAATTAATTCATATTTCCCAATCTAATTAACCAATTTTATCGTGTAAGTAGTTAAATCAAATGGAAAAACGATGACTGTTACAGTGGTGATAGAAAAAATGTCAAAATTCCAATGATAAATCATTATAAAATACGATTGAATAAAATAAATGAAATAATGAATAACAGTGAAAAAGGTGTTATGACAAAAAGTATTCTTCAATAGGTTAATAAATATGTCACCACTGACATTATTATTTTTCTCCAAGCTATTATACAGTCTTATAATCATTCTTGAGTCCACATCAGTACGGTTAAGAATGATTATGACAAAATTGATGTAGGCAGAAGAGAAATATACTGCGAGAAAAAAGGGAGAAAGAGAAAAATGCGAGATGATTTTAAAACCTCAACGCGCGCAATAAAAGCCAACGGAAGCACCTGTCTTGGTAGTTGGCTATGGGGCCCCCTCGTTTATAAATCTAACATATAATCACAGAGTAAAGGAAAAGACTGGCAGAATGAGAGAGTAAGATAGCGAGAAAAGGAAAAAAAAAACCATAATGTGTATAGAACAAAGAAACGAAGACAGCAATAGGTATTTTTATTGTAAAATGCGCCGCCTTATTACTGTCTTGTTAGACAGAATTTCTCTCTCATCGCGCGTGTGCACACACACACACACACACATACATATTTATATATATATATATATATATATATATAAAGTCAAACAGAACACAACGAAAGCAGGTGTTTCATTTTACTTTAGACAATTAAATTGAACGTTATACTCTCTAGTCAATCGTTTTTAACTATACCATTTCCAAAATTTACTTCAAAGGAAAAGATGAGTTTAAAATTTAAAAAGACCTCCCAGTTACAATTTGAAAAAAAAAAAAAAAAAAAAAAAAAACAAATGACAATATATCATCGTTATTTTATTAACAATATTTTATTTGGAAAAAAAAAAAAAAAAAAAATACACCCAAAATTCTTCTCATCATTATATTGAACTGTCGAATAAACATTTTTTTTTTTTTTTTTTTTTTTTTTAATTCTCCATATAACCGACAGAAACAATTTACTCTTCAACTTTGTTTGGCATATAATTATATAGGGCGATCGCGGGCTCTTGGCATCAGCGATAAAATTATGCGCAAAGGAAGAGAAAAAAAAAAAAAAACACACATCAACAAGAAGAGAAAGAATAAAAATAAAATACGTTAAAACGTGAGGAGAGAGGTGAATAAAAAAAAAATGAAGAAGAAGAAGAAGAAGAATGACGAGAGAGAGAGAGTGGTGGGTACAGAGTATATAGAGAAACAAATACAAAAGAAACTTAAAAATAATAATAAATAAAATAAAATAAATAAATAAATTTGAGAGAAGGCGAAAAGAGTTCGTAAATGTCCGCAGGGCAAAGATATCTTTCGTCGTGGGATTATTATATTTTTCACAATATACAATATAAATAATAATGATTGACTTGCGGCACTGCGCGTATCCAATTATCGGTATTTTATATTCATTTTTTATTTTATTCTTTTATATATATATATATTTTATCTCTATTTATCTCCCACTATTTTTTTTCTTCACCATCTTTTACCCCCACTGTTGCTTTGACGGTTGACTAATTGACTTGGGTATTTATATTGGTATACAGTGATTGATTGGTTCGATTGAACGTCGTCGGACTTCATCAATTGAATTGAAAAGTAAAAAAAAAAAAAAAGGGAGAAAAAGTTTTGTAATAAAAAAGAAATGTTTGTTTTTTTTTTATTTTTTTTTTATATTTGTTTGAGAGATTATGACACAAAGTGAATAAAAAATAAAAGATTCAATTAATTTCAGTAGCTCTCGGATGTCCAAGTGCTGTGCTGTTCATTTTATTTTTTAGTTGGATACTTGAGAGAATTATATATTGATAAGAATTAATGAATAAAAAATTGGATTTATATTTTAATTGATTGTGAAGTGTGTTGATATGATTGCTCATAACTCGCCAGGGATTAATGGGAATATATACTTATATGGTGTTTTTTTGTGCGTCTGATTCTGCTGAACAATTTTATCAACACATATGTTAATGTAAAATTGAATTTATGGTTGTTAAAGTATTTTTATAACAGTAAAAAGTTGGTGTTAATATTTTGATTTATTTATTGAAATATTGATTATAAATCATACGATTATGATTGGCTGTAACTTATCAAATATTTATTGAAATATATTCATATATGGTCTTTTTTTGTGCGCCACAATCTTCTCTACAATTTTGAATAGAGTATATCTATACGAAAAATGTGATCTGTAATCGTAAAACAGCTGAAAAGACAAATTCTTATCAAAACCGCCAACACTTGTGCGATTTAAATAATATATATAATTCAATATAACATATTAAAAAAATGTTATAAACTAAATAATTTTTTTTATATTCTCTAATATATATCACAGTAACACTCAAAGTAATTCAAAATGCCAACAAGCAACAACGAACACGACACAAATTAAATCCACTTGATCAAACATAATACAACATGGCTTTATATTCAACGTTTTATATTTGACCTCAACTCTGTTTCATTCTCATGCGATTTAAATACATATACAACAAGTAAAGATGAGTGAGAGAAAGTTTAACAGTCTCCGAGGCAAAATCCCCTCGCTCACAACCAATTTTCTCAAGTGTCTTTTATCTTTATCTCTTCCTTTCTTTCTCACTCTCAATTCCATAGACTTAAACACACTCTCAATTCAAATACACATACACACTATCAAACAAATAAATTCTGTAATAAACCCCACCACCATAATATATCTATGGCGCCATAATTAATTCCATGGCCATTATCAAAATTATTCTAATAAATAAACGAAAAAAAAAAACATTACGTCATACAACTAATTGAGACATTTTTTTTTTTTTTTCATTTTGATTGATTAATAATACCAAGCAGATAATTAAACAAAAATTACATATACATTTGGAATGATAAGATCGTTGAGAAGACGAAAAAAAAAAGAAAAAAAAAAAAGTTGTGAGAAATTTTGGATGTTAATGAATTCTTATTATTATTAGTATTTCTTTTTGTTTTTTTTTTTTTTTTACTTCCATACACCATTTCCGGTTATACATTATAATAATATATTAAGTATGGTATTATAATTTAACTTTAAACTAAATATATATGAAACATCACCTTCCTTGCGCAGTTATATATGTATATATATATATATATATATTATTTATGAATTAAAATATTACATGCACTCTGGACACTTTATACACTGTGTATATTATATGTGTTTGTGTAAGTGTGTAAGATATAAGTCTCTCTGACTAACCACTGTTGTGCACTTCCTTCGACAACAATTTTCATCTTTATCTTTACCATGTATACATGCATATATAAACAAGTCTGAACATGTTTCGCTATTAAAAAAAAAAAAAATAAATAAAAATATTCACGCCCCTTTTTAGCTGTTTTTTTTCAATAATTCCGTTGTGGTTATTAAGTATTTATCTGTATATGAATAATTTGTTCTTTATCGTTGTAATTTTCATGATGTGAGGAAAAGTGTAATTAGTGTATAGAGGGGGGTTTTAAAAAATGGAAATTAACGGATATTTTTATGGTTTTGTTTGTATTGTTAATGGTAGAAGGTTATGGTTGAAGAAAGAGGGGTTGTTAGAGGGATGTAGAATTTTTTTTTTCATTATTATTATCTATGGAATATGATTAGTCATCGTTTTTCCATCTAAATTCACTATATAACAATTAAAATCCATTAATTATCTTCAGAGATATGATAATATTTTTAAAACACATTTTGCATCACAATTTTCATTCATTCTATTTTGTTTCTATTTATTTAATCTTGATATACTTATTGCAAAGATATAAAAAATTAATTGTTTGAGAGTGTACATGAACCGTTGAAAAAAAATTTTTTTTTTTCAACTGTATTAACTATAAAGTACTCATTCTACATTGTTTGGATACTACAAACTTTTATCAAACTTCTTTTGTCGTGTTGCTCTATCTCCTACACTTTTTTTACATTAACCAGTTCATTACTAATTCACAAACCAGAATGTTGAAAACTTTTGTTATAGTAACTGTTAAAAGCTTTCTGTATATACATATAAATAGGTCATTGAAATGAGAACTCTGTATCCACCAATCGTTATTATTTGAATAAATAAAATGACAATCAAGAGCAGAGATGATGAATATAAAATAAATTCTCTTTAGAATTATTCTTGTATTTATTTTTCATTCCATTTTTTTTTTTCCTGTTTATTAATTCATAACAATTGAGTTTAAATGGGTCAAACGATCGGCCAATGACCACAATGATGAATTATTTTATCTATATATTGTCTGGTATACATACATATCAAATGAAAATATTTTTTATTTCAATAGATGATGATTATAATACACAAAATAAAGTGATAGAAATTTGTTTTTGAGGTCAGCTACTTTATTATTCATATTTGACACTTTAATTCTTCTCACATTCTTCACAGTTACCACTTTTGTTTATATATATATATATATATATATAAACAAAAGTTTATGTATAAATAATTTTAGTTTAAACCACAAAAAGTAATGAACAGTTACATAAAAGGAAAATTCCAAGTTTCATTATTGACATTTGTATAGTTTTTAATTTCTCACAACTATAGATCACGTCTGAGATATAAATATATATGAATGAAATTATAGAGAAGAGTTAGACGCACAATAAAAGACCATATATGAATATATTTGTACAACTCAATCAACAATTATAACCAATTTTATAACACAAATTTTCTCAACTTGGAAATAAAATTCTTCAATACTGTTTTCATCAAATGTCCTTGGCTTTTTATTTCTTAAACAATGGTTACGGCTTGAATGCAATTGTATATATAATGTTTATGTAAAAAAAAAATCAAGTCATGTGTGAATGCATATCCGGGCTTATTCATCCGTGCAATAAAGGTGCGCGTGTCCTTACATTGAACATATTGGTATTCCAGTGGTATAGTCACATGGGACAAATATGTGCACAGAAAGTTTTCTATCTACTCTAAATGTTGACCGCATATAAGAGACTGATCAAACCACCTGTGTGACCTCTACATGTGCGTTGAATGTCATGTACATTTGTGTGTATTAACAATTTTATTTTATTTCACTGCGTATTATTTTTTTATTGTCTATAATTTTATTGTTGCTTTATTGTTTCATCTTTACTGTGAAATAATATGTACATTGGATTTTTAATATGTAGCAATTAGTGTAGCAAATGTTTATGACAATGAAATGCATTCACAAATTGGAATGATAATTATAACTAATGTTACATTGTCTGTTTGGTAATAATTAAATGAATGTGTATATAGGCGAAAATGTTTCTAAATGGCTTTGTACCATTATTTGTAACATGGGATAATGCTAAATAATGACTTTGGGATTGGAGAAATAGAGATAGAGAATTGGAGAAAAATATTTATGTGTTATTTTAGTTCATTTTCAAGAGTCACTTAACGTATTTCCTTTCAGTTTTGTAGAAAATATGACTAAATAATTCCGGAAGTCAATGAGGAACCTTTTTCTAAATGTCAAACCTAATTTTCAAAGGACCACCCACTGAATAAATAAAATGAATATATATATATATAATTATTTCTTGTGTAGAAATAAATTTTTTTCATTATTTATTTTTGTTAATATCAAAGTAATTGTTCTATAACTCTTTAAGGGTTGATTGTTATATATTGATGTATACTCTTTTTTTGTGCGCCTGAATCCGCCTCACAATTCTCTCCATAAATATTTTCATATAAAATAAGTGCCATAAACATAAAACATTACAAAAGTTTTCTAATAATAAAAATAATTTTTATCAAATAACTCACATTTATTAAGGAGCAATATAATTGTTTATAACTCGCCAACAACAAATACAAATATATCATAATATATACTCGTTTTGTGCGCCTGAATCTTCTCTACAATTTTATCCCCCACAAATTTTCACCCCAAACTTGATCCAAGCATATAAAAACTAATATAAGTAAAAAAAAATATATTTTACCTCTCAACTTTTCATTTTCATCATCATCACCAAATTAATAAACTAAATACTTCCTCTTCAAATATCCAACTAACTTCCGTGAATAATCCATCACTCTTTAATAAATACTTAATCCATTAGCAATTGAAAAAGAAAAAAAAAAAACCCTCCCTTTTATATACAATAGTAAATAAATTTTTTTCCCCATTCGCAATTTTAAATGCATAAATGAACGTGATAAAATGTTCAAGTGCAATTGACGGTTGTAATATGACACTGTGTGCAGTTGGTATATAATAATGTGTGAGAGGGTGGGAAGAGAAAGAGAAGTCGTAAGTGATCGACGCATGTAGTACGTGCCGTGTCGCTGATGAAAAAGAAAAAAAGAATTAGAGAGAAAGGAGGTAAAAGAATATAAAAAATAAAAACAACAAAACAAAACGAAAGAGAGAACTCTCAGAATAATAAATCGGCGACGCGAGGCAAAAGTTGTATTGGGTATATAACGAGAAGAGAAGTAAAGGGCGGAGACGAAACGTGAAAACGTCGACGATGGGACCGGTACAAAATATATATATATATATATATATGTATATAAAGAAGAGGGTGAAAACGGCCGCGAGGTAAAAGAGCGAATCGTACAACACAGCAGCAGCACCAGTGGCGGCAGCAAACCAGCAGTCGTGAGTTTCTCAGTGAAGTATTATACACAAACACATACAAAGGACTTTGTATATATATATATATATATATGTGCGGGTGGTCGCCTGATGTAGGATCATTTTCTTTTATTTTTTCTTTCCTTTTTCTTCATTCCTAATACTAAGTTAATCCAACTCATTTTCCAATTGTAAATAACATTTTCGCTGATGGAAATTAATAAATAAAAAAGAAATTTTTGTATTTAAGCTGATTATGTTTGTGCTAATGGAATTGTTTATTATTAAACAAGTGATTGGTGGGAATATTATAGTATATAGGAATTTATTTATCCGGAAAAAAAAATTAATCCTTTTTTTTTTTTTAAATTCATTCTCCACCATGTCCAACGTAATCGTCCATAACCCTTCAGAGATTGATGTGAACATATTCATATATGGTGTTTTTTTGTGCGTCAAAATCTGCTCTACAATTTCATTTCAATACATTCATCCCCTAAAATTGATCAATAAACGTAAAAATTCATTTGAAAAAAAAATTTTTTTTAAAATATCAAACATACAATTTCACTTGGTGAACAATTAAATTTAAGTATTCTATATACAAAATGATATTTAGTTTCTCACATTTATATATATATATATACCAACAGTCCAATCGTTTATATGTCCAATATTATTCCAACTATTCTACATGTAATAAACAAATTAAATATAATTCATTACCTACGATATATTATCCCTATTGTAATTTATATACAATTCCATTGAGAGTTGGATTTTGATTTAATTGGCGTAAATAGGGGTGCACACCGGGTGCACTGGTCATCATCAAACTATTATTGACTTCACATATATATACAGTGTGTGCCACAACCACACGTTAATTATGACAAATGAGCTTTCCAGCTTTTCCAATACTAAAATCTCATGCACCTTAATATATTTTCATCTAGTCTATAGTTAATATATAAATGCAACTTTGCATAATAAATATCAATATAAAAATAATGTAGTTTGTATATAAATTCAGTACGAATTTTTATTTTCTTTCAAAGAAAAACTTTAACGTCTACAACATTTTTTTTCTCTTCAAACAAAATTTCAAATAAATGTGAAAGACTAAAAGAAAAAAAAAAAAAAAATAGGGGTTGGTGGTTTATTAATTAAATTTAATTTTATATATATATTTAGATGGGTATTGTTACGTTTTATTATATTATTAATAAATATATATTGAATTTTTAAATTAATTGAGTGAAAGAATTATTTGAGTTAATTTAATTAATTAATAACGTCATGTGAATTTTTAACATATTGTGTTTATTAATTAAATTTTCAATTCATCGTTCACTCATTCATTTTCATTTGTCAATTGTTAATTAATGCAATTGTTATTTAATTGTATGGAATATTATATGTGTCTGTGAAATTTTTATTTCTGTTACCGTGAATTTCATTGAATATCTCAATGGGTTTTATATTAGTGTTAATAACTGGTTGAAAATTGATTGAAATATATTCATGTATATACTTTTTTTGTGCGCCAAATTCTGATCTATAATTTTAATAATATATATAAGTATGTAAAATATCATGTGTGGATGTAAAATATTTTTAAAGACAAAATATATATTTCATTAATTTCAATTGAATAATAAACTGAATGAAAAAATTTTTTATTATTTTATTTATAAATTATTTTGTGTATTAAATAATATATATATATATAAATAAAGAATTTCTTCTTACTTAAATGATTGTAGTCGATGAGTATCCGGTTGAATTTGTCACAGGTCTGTGCACGTGTTTGACGTTATCCTTGACGAATTGAGAGCCCAGCTTTTCCCATGCACAAAAACTTATATTTAATAGCGTAGCATAGCGCAAGATATATTCAGCCGACGGCGGCGGTCTTCTCTCCATTGACATAAAGCCCGCACACATGAGAATTCATACCGACAATCGAGAGCCTATATACAAAAATTATTGTATATATATATATATATATGTGGACAATAACGATCTGAATCCAACAAAGAAAAAAAAAAAGAACAGAAAGATTCGTTGCCTGAATCTTTTCTTTAACAAAAAGAAAAAGAAGAAATGTAATAGAAAAAATTTTTATATACAGTAACCAAAAAAAGAAAAAAAAAAAAAAAAATTGTCTTCATGACTTAACGGTATGGATGTCCGTGGAAAATTAATTTTGTATTTAATATCGGTGAAAGGGAAAAAAAATATCTCACACATTGTCGTGAGAGAGAAGAGAAAAAAAAATTTCAATATCTCATTTCCGCATTTTATTTATTTATTTATTGTTTAGATTAACAATTCTTTTTTTTTTTTTTATTATCACTGAGTAATACTCAATATCACTTTACCTTTCAAATACAAAAAATATATTCCCCATAGTACTGGTAAGATAGAAAAAAAAATATTACATAAGAAAATAAGAATCTCTATATGTCAAAAATCGATTTCCATCACTCTCAACTAAATTGTTCACAACTCCCCAAGGACACCACACAATATATCCATATATACTGTTTTTTTGTGCGCCAAACTCTGCACAATAATATTACATTGAGCAAAAAAAATTTCCACACCCCCAACAGCAGCCCTCAACCGCACTAATTACCAATCAATAAAAATGAAAAAAAAAAAACACCTCACAATTTTTATTCTATATCAAAGTTTAATTATCAATACTATATATTAATTTTTCTTTTTTTCAACTGAATATAATTCAGCCGAATAATTTGTACGAGTGAGGGATGAATTCATATATACACAAATGTAATCGTTGTGTATGAGAGGGTGTCCAATGGTCCAGAAGATAATTGAAGCGAATTAATCACGACATGTTGGATAGAGTGCATTCATATATGTTTAATTGGATTAAATAATTCGCTATAGAATAAAAAGAAAGCGGTAAAGAGAAATAAATAATAATAATAATAGTAATAGTGACTATTATAATAACAAAATGAATATCTATTCGTTATAGTTAATACCAATACACTCATAGCACCATGAAATATAACATAAAATATATTATATTAGCTCTCTATTCATTATATTACATTGCCAAATTAAGCTCCCATGTACATAAAACTTATACGTGTATGTATTTGTTATATAATAAAGTATATGAGACCCCTGTGAAGCATTAAAGTGCATTAAACACGCCGTCATATTAGTGTAGAGTACTCCAACATTAATATAAATGAAGTGTGAGCTCTCTGCTACTCAAAACAATTCATTCGTGACTGTCAAGAGTTTGTTTACATAATAAAAAATAAATAAAAAAATAATAATAGTAAAGTTGTGTTGGATATTGTTGTTGATAATTTGTATTCAGGTTCGAATGTTATTGTTTATTATATTCTTATTCAATTTATTGTGTGTTGTAAAAAATAAAAGATTGGTATAATAACGTGTTTATTGAGAGAAATATGTGTTGATAAAGGATTGTGATATATTGTTTATTTAAATAATCCTGTTGAAATAGTCGGAAGAAATTTTTGAATAATTCTATCGTATTCCTCGTTCGATAATGAACATATTCGATCTCTATAATATTTTTCATACACTCACTCGTTTTCTCGATAAAATTATTAACATAAAATAATTATTATCATAACTCGATTATTCACTGAAACAGCATGAAATAAAAGAAAACTATGGAAACGATTGGAAAACTTTTGCAGTGCCATAGAAGGAATAATTTTCAAATACAAATGTGTGTATAGATTGGAACAATGTAAACTGGAAAGAATGAAACTTGTAAATATTATACCCATAAAAATAAACAGAAGAGAAAAACAAAAATAATTGGAAAAAGAAAACAATGGCGAAAAAGTGATTTCAAATACTCATTATTATTCAGCTCACGATATTATTTCGGCCATGTTTTCTCTCGTAATATTATTCCCTGCATTAATTAACGATGCATAATTAAATTCTTCCAATAATTAATTTAATTTATTTTATGCAAAACATTATTTGGAAATGATGAGAAGATCGACACGTGTTTGAAAATACGACAGTGATATATCTCATATTGATGTTTGATTTGGGATAAAGTTTTTGGGTTTACATACACAAATATATATATATATCTATATGTATACATATATACACATATACATATATATGTATGTGTGACTTGGAAGAGTAAACGAAAACGTAGAAACTGCTTTAATCAGTCATTTGATTGGATTCCATTTGGAATACTATTATTTATTACTCATTTACATCGCTGTAAAGTTAATAAGAAAATAAGTATGAATTATTCGTTATATATATATAAACAAAAGAACTATTATTAATAAAAAAATGATACACGAATTATTAATTAGATGATTAAATACGTTATTTTCATTTGAGATCCAAATTAGACACGTTCAAACGTGTTTATGAGAATTGGGTATTCAAAATGTTGAAAAAAAGATGCTGACAAAAGTGGGTATTATTCACTGAAATTTTTTCTAAACATATACTTATATGGTGTTTTTTTGTGCGCCCAAGTCTGCTCTACAATTCTACTCACACATATCCGTATGTAAAACGTGATCCGTGAACGTGAAACAACTTCAAATCCAAAAATGTCAAGTTCACATTTTTTCCTTATGAATCAATAAACTCACTCTACCATATCCTTCTGCTATAAAAATTCACAACTATCCACTCATCCATATAGAAAATATTCATATATACTATCTTTTTGTGCGCTAAATTCTCCCCCACAATATCACCCCATAAAATAAAATTCCATCCCCATAAAATAAAACAAAAAACTTAAAAATTCCCCACTTCAACCAAACCCACAAACAAATCAAACTAATTAATAATAATCCCTCATTATTATCCCCATTGTCTCCCAACAACCACACACACACACACACCTTTATAATAAAACAATAAATAAACTCACAAACTGAATAATAAAAAAAGAAAGAAAAGAAAAGACACAAACACTGAAAAGAATAAAATTATGCAGGAATCCGTTGGGAGAGTTCTAGAGTTCTCTGTGATCTTTAAAGCCAATGAAGAAGGAAAAAGAAAATGAAGACAAAAAAGGCGTGGGTTGGCATATGTATATATTATATATATATATATATATATATATATATATATATATATATACAGTAGATAGGAAATTGGTGATGCGTGCAGCATTGAAACGGATTCCTTACTATTCCACCAGGAACAATGTCCCTATTCGTATGCAGATTCTCCAACCACGAGTGAGCGAGCGCATACGTTATATATATACATATATATCTTCTTCTCTTTCCCTTTTGGCTACATATGAGTCACACACACATATATGTATAACCAATTCGAGTGCGGTTAGATATTTGTACATATATATAAACGTATGTGTGTATATATGATGTTGACAGGAGAATGCTAGGGAGAAAGCACTGTTGTAGTTGGGGGTTATGCATACATAGATAACTATAGGAAATACCTAAATGTCCAATACAACATGAATGTATTTTTAAATTGATAGAATTTGTAATATATATATATATATATATATATTTGTTATTATTTATTGGAAGAAGTGGAGGGAAAATTTTTAAAAAAATTAATTTTATTTCACGGTTAAAAAATTTATTCACAAAATTTTGATTTGAATAGATAGATATGTTTATACATAAGCCATGTCATCATCATAATTGATTCTAACGGTGTGATGCCACTATACACGTTCATGCTATTCAGATTGATCGAGATATAGTAGCTTGAAGCAATTAGTGGATGCCCACACGTCCATATACCAAAGGCGTCATTAACACGCTTTTGTAATATATCAAAATACTAAATTTAAGCCACGTCACTATATAAATCTATATCGAAATATTAATCTAGATAAATATAAAATATACAATAAAGAATATTTAATATATAATCTAAAGAATTGTGGTTTATATTATTTGCGATTTAAATTCTACCAGACATATTGGTTTTTGTGTACTGACAAAATGTATCAGGGCTAAAAATAAAATAACACCACCAAAAATTATGATGATGGGTTTATATATTTATTATTTTTCTTTTATCTATTTTCTTTATAAAATCCTTGAAGCCGGATTTAAAATTGCGAAATATGTTTACTGTTGTATTTTATCTCCGGTGAAAATAGCAAAGGATATTTTTCTATACAAGTGAAGAGAGAAAAAAAATTTTTTTCCAAGATATTGACAATTTTTTTCATTGTCTTATATTTGTTGAAAAAATATTTTATATAATTTTTTTTTTTTTTTGTTATTGATAAAAAATGTTATAACTATATTGAGGAAAAAGATGTTGACCGATATTTTACACAACCACACCCTCAAGTCCATAAGTCAAAGTACAAAACTTTTTCTTATTTATTTCGCTATTGAGTGTAACGGTCTGAAACTTTGTATTTCCTCGTATTTTTTTTTTTTTTTTTTCCGTTGGCTGCATGTGTCTGTACTTTTTATTTTGATTATTTTCTCACTGTTGGAAGAGGAGGAGGGGGGGGATTGAAAATTTGAAGACGTAGAAAATGTTGGGGAAACCAGAGAGAAAAGAATGGGATAAAATAGAAGATGATTCGTTGCAGTTCTCTTCACGAATGAATTCTTGATCATGATCCAAGATAAGCTTTTCGTGATTTTTTTTTTCAAACCTGCGGGATATAGGAATTGGATTTTGTATGTTTTTGTTTGTGTATAGGGGATAGAGAGGTATATGAGAAAATATACATTTACATAATAATGATGCATGATAATGCGAAAATGCCTCGAATACTTCGTGATACGTATGAAGGAAATGTGTTTTTAACGTTAAAAATTGCTTGAAGGATACAAGAAAGAAAATTAATATTCTAAACTGATTTTATCTATAAATATAACTGATAAATTATGTAGAGTTTTTAAAAAAAATATCACGTAGTGTAAGATAACACAGATAAAATGAATAATTGATAGTGGAATTGAAATAAAAATTTGTAATTTTATTACGTCAAAGTTAAATCATAAATTTGACATTCAAGTGTTAATATTTGTTTTACGACTACAGATCACGTCTGGGATATCAATATATATAAATGAAATTGTAGAGCAGATTTCAGCGCACAAAATAACCCCATATAAGTATATATTCCCATGAATCCCCATAGAGTTATAAACAATCCCATGAACCCCCAAACTTATAATTAATGCAAATGCGAATTAATTTAACTCATCAAAATTATGTATAAATATTTCATTTCCATTTTCTTTTATTCCAAATAAATTCAACTAGATCGTTGATGAGTTAAAGTTTTTGGGGGGTGTGAAACATCTTTGAAGTAGTTTCAAGTAAATTTAACTTGTATTTAAACTAACGAAAGAGTAACATTGACTTTCTTTTTCTTTTTCATTACCCTCAAGCCATCCTATTTTCCATTTATTGAAGAAAGTATATGGAAATGACGTAGACATCGTTGATGGTAGTGTGTGCACTCCCCTCTATCACACTTTCAACGATATGAGGTGTCAATTTTATTATCATCCCCTATTTCCCAGTGGAAAGGAAAAAAAAAATAAAAAATATATATATATATATAAGTAAAGAAAAAATTTCGTAACACAAGTTTTATAATTGAAGTATTTTGTTTTTTGTTTTATTATTAAAAGAAAGAAAAATTGCGACATTAATTTATATATTTAAATATATAATTCCTCCTCTCAATCAAATTTTGGTAATTATAATTCATTTATAATGAATAATTATTTATGTGTTTAATAAAATGCATTTGCGTGACTTAATATTATTATTTACAGTAATAAACAAACGATTTTTTAATTAAATACACTGCGATTTATTTATTTTTTTTGTTTTTTTTTTGTTTATACTCTTTATATTCACTTATTCAATTGTTCTTTTATATCTCAAAACATTTATTTTCCTATTCGTACATACATACACACACACACACAGACATTCTCTCACAATTTCTTCCTCTATATCTTTGTTTGAATTTTTTCATTATTCACGTTACGAGGAAGAAAACAATTTTTTAATTTAATTTCATTTTGTATTCTCGTGAATTATCGCTATCGAAGTTTGTCTCAAACAAACTCATCTTACACATACATACTCTCTCTTCACTTGCATTCGCACACTATCACTATTTACAAAAGTTGATATACATTATTTACACAGGATCTTACCAGCTAATAAGCGTTGACGCGACAAGTCACAACTTGTTTAACCGACAGGAGCGAGAACACATGAAAAAAAAAAAAAAAAAAAACTAATTTCACATCTAAATGAAATAAAAAAAATTCTCCACAATTACAATTAATGAATAAATAATAAAAGTAAACAAATTGAATGATTATTAAGTCGTTTCCTGAATTTTTTTTTTTTTTTTTTTCGACAGCCAAAATAATTATAAAAAAATGCTCTCTCACTTTTCAATTACACACATAATTTTAATTCTTCATTCTTTAAACTCACACTCACTTTCGCGTTTCTTAAACCCACGAACTAAACAGTCTTATTATTCCCATCATAAAGAAAAAAAAGAAAAGAAAAAGCAGTTGAACAATAACCAAAGAAAGAAGAAAAAAAAAAGGTCGTCTTCCTTTTTCACTGTCACAAAAAAAAAGAAAAAAATATTCTCAGTCACAATTTTTAAACGAAATAAGTACGAGGATTGATGGGCAAAGGGCCCTGTGACATTGGTGGTTCAGGTATAGTGCTATAAAGATGGCTGCCACGTGAAGAAAGACTTGCTGGTCTACCATTGGCAGTATGCAATGCACTATAACCACCATGATGTTGATGATGTTCAGCGCCACTGTCCTCATCTTCAGTTCTGCTTGATGCGGAACTAACATAAGTTGACTGGGTTGGAGTTGGCGTAGGCGCATGATGATGAACCGGTGCAACTGAAATTCCATTAGGTTTGGTCCAAAGATCACCAGGTTGTGAGGGTGCGGCTGTATAACGTGCTGGAATACGTACAACACCATCACCACCACCACCAACAACACATCTGTCTCCACCGTTCATCATTTTTCCATCTTGTCTTTTGTCCGCCGGATCAGGCATAGCAAATCGTAACTTTTCCCAAAATCTTTTATCCCCCCAAACAATCACCTCACAAGTTTGCAGCAACAGATGTAATTCAGGATCATTACGTGGTGCTTCAGTTGCCATTAATAAAACAATTCTACGTCTACGTGAAGTTGAACGTATATTTTCTAATGCACAACGTAATGCTGCACGAAATTCTGGATGTTGCCATTCATTAGCGAGAAATATTGGTGAAAATACTAAAACAATTCGTCGTGCAGCAGCAGCTGCTGGTGGTAATGTTTCATAACCACGTGCTGGTGGTAAATCACGATAATGTAAACACAATCCAAGTCCTGATTGTTCCAATTCAGCTGATAAACAGCCCGAAACAAAATCCTGATCACGTTCATTATAAATAATATAACCGTCGTAAAGACGATCGCGTTCTTCATCAGGTGGTGTTACAATTTTTCCAACACGTACACCATATTTTGAATGTAACCAAAGTCTCATATCCTGTCTAAATGCAAAAGCCAATGCTATCACTAGACATACAATAATAATTGCTACCAAAGCGCCAGCCAAAAGTGGTACATAATTTCCACCCATAACTGGATTTTCAGCAATAATTCCACGATTATCAGTTGTTACTGTTGATAAATCACCGCAACGTCTCAATGCTTGTGCCAAAGTTTCTGTACCATCACGACAATACATTTTCTCAGAATCGCCATCGTTAACAGTTAACCATGAATGTAATTTATCAGTATTAGAACACTCACAATTCCATGCATTTCCCTCTAAAGCAACGCGTGCACCAGCGCCAGCACCAGCCAATGCTTCCCACGGTCGAAAATCCACAATTCTATTGCTATCCAAACGTAATATCTTCAAACTCTTCATTTTATTAAATGTTGTATTGCCAACCATTGCAATAGCATTATGATCCAAATATAATTCTGACAATTGTTCCAATTGATCAAATTCAAAACCGCGCAATTCACGCAATGCATTATCCTCTAAATGCAATATACGTAATGCTGGTGCACCATTAAATGTACGATTGTGTAAAGCTGTTATTCCACTGTTGTTCAAGAACAATACTTCTAATCTACGTTTACCAATGAAAACGTGACTTCCCAAATCACCAAGATTATTACCGTCTAAATATATTTCAGTAGCGTCCATTGGTATACGTTCTGGTACATTTTTATAACCGCCATTTGAACAATCAACAACATTACTTGACCAACTGTGATCGTGATAGCATGAACAATTGTCTGGACATGTCATTTCACAATCGCAAGCATCAAAATCACAACAGTGACATAGTGCAAAACAGTGTGCTTCATAACGACATAGAAAATCTTTTGGTGTTAATGATAATAGTGGACGAATTGGCGTTGCACGTTCATGAATCATATGACATTGTACTGAATCTAAATCCATAACACGTGGATGTTGTCCAAGACGTGATAATTCATTTATTTTTGGCAACCATTCCATTGTACAATCACAAACAATGGGATTGTTGCCAATATAAAATTCTGGTATTTCACGTTCTTTCACCACTTCATCAATACCCAATGCAGCAATATCAATGTATTTAATATTATTACCGTAAAGTACAACTTTTTCAACATTTATTTTACGTAAAAATGTACCCGGTGATACATTATTGATACGATTATTGTTGAGAAATAATTTTTCAACGCTATCGGGAATATTAGTGTCATGTATCTCAACAATATTGTTATAACTTGCGTCCAACATTTTAATTTTCAATGTTGTATGTACTGCATAAACATTTGACAATTCACTTATTTGATTGTTGTGTATGTCTAGCCATTCGAGTGATGATGGTAAATAGCTGTAATCAAACCACAATAATTTATTGTCTGATACATTGAGCCATGCCAATGATGTTAAACTTGTGAATACACCACGTATTTCACTTAATTCATTGTCATCAAGACGTACTGCACGCAATACTGGATTATTAATAAATGCACTTTGTTCAACATAACGAATTGAATTGCTTGCAATATTTAATACTTGTAATTGTGGTAATGATGAAAAACAATGGTGTGTTATATTCTCAAGTTTATTGTCAACCAAACGCAATCCATAAAGTTCATTTAATCCTATAAATGATTCATTATTTATCTGTGATATTTTATTGTTACCAAGATCCAATGTTTTTAAATTACGTAATACATTAATTGCTATTGGTATTTCATTTAAATCATTACCGCTCAATGATAAATCTTGTAAATTTGATATATTTATAAATGCATCACGGTGTAATGCACGTAAATGATTGCTATCCAAAAATAATTGTGCTATTGATTCAAGACCCATTGAATGATTTGGATCAAATTGTGTTATTTTATTGTGCGACAATGTTAATGAATGTAAATTACGCAGTGAACTGAAACATCCATCGGCCAATGTATCAATATTATTGTGTTCCAGATGCAATGCTTGTAAATTTAATAATCCTTTGAATACAAATGCATCAATTTTTGTCAATAAATTAAATGATAAATCGAGGATAATTAAATTGCCAAGTTTTAAAAATGTATCACGATTAATCCAACGTGATGTTAATTCATTATTGCTCATATCCAACAAACGCAATTGTGTTAATGAATCGAGTAAACCTGGCGCCAATACTGCCAATGAATTATTGCTCAATATTAATTCACGTAAATTGTGCGTATCCGTGAATAATTCTGGCGGTAATGCAACTAAATTGTTGCTAGATATATTCAATACTTCCAATGATATTAATCCAATTAATGCATCATCACCAACATGACGTATATCATTGTCCTGTAACATTAACACTGATAAACTTTTTAATCCACTGAATGAACGGTCGGGTAATGCACTAAAATCATTGTCACTTAAATCAAGCGTTTCGATATTTGGAATGCAAACTTTTTTATTTAATGGTGATATATTGTTTAATTCAAGTGTTGTTATGTCCTGTAACTTGTTGCGCGTTATATTTAAATGAATTAAATTTGGTATTGGACAAAATAATTCATTTGGCAAACTCCATATATTATTACCAGCAATATTTAATGTACGTAAATTATTTAATCCTTGAAATGTATCACGATTAAATTCCATTGACATTGATGTCCAATCACTGTTATCAGTGTGTAATATTAATTTACGTAAATTAATTAATGTTGAAAATGCACCCGCTGGTACATAACGTATTTTACAACGTTTAATTATCAAACTTTGTAATTGTTTCAATGATTCAAACAATAATTCATTATTAATTGTTGCTTCATCAAATTGACTATCGTGAAATAATTCAGCGTTACATTCAATTGAAAAGTTTTCAATTGTATCAATTTGTATTGATGATAAATTTCCAATTATATCACCTGCATTTGATAATTTATCAACGTTACATTTTAATAATTGATTTGGATTATTTGTCGTTGCCGTTGACGTTGTGATTGTTGTTAATATTGTTTCATCAGTTTTAGTCCAATGGCAATTTAATGGTGCTTCTAAACTTGTTATACTCCTTGTAGATACATTTCCAAGGATGAAAAGTAACAGTAAAAATGCCAATGAACGTTCTTTCATTTTGTTATTTTATTTCACACTTGGAGAAATTTTCAAGTATTATTCGTCACGCATTCATTGCAGTTCAAATTTTTTATTTATTATTTAACTTTATATCAATTCACTGAATTCACACAAAACTTGATTGTTTAAATGCACGCGCGTGTGTGCGTGTGTGATTATAAAACAAAAATTATTCTTTTTTTTATTCCCACGTTATTAACAAACGTCTGCTACATTCCCGTGACGGTAGAGAACTGAATTCAAAGCCGGTTGCGACCGGTGGAGTTGACGGACGCGTTTGTTCTTGCATACCCCCCACTACCAGTCACTCCCCACCACCATCACCATCATCACCACACTACCACCATTGCCACTATATACCGCTAGCGCTGCGTGGACATACCAGTATGGAATATAGAATTCTCTTGGCCTTTTCCCTCACCGCTAGAAACGAATTGCTCCCTCTTGGTGAAGCGAGAAGGGTATATAGAGAAAGAGAACTTTGTATGTATTGTGTTGAAAGTATAGAGGAGAGACACGACCCCTTTTTCTCTTCTTTCTATGTCTCATTCAAAGTTCTTTTTTTTTCTTTATATATTTCTTTTTGTGTGGAGAGTTTGGTTATGTGGTGGAGATACTGATGTTAGTTGGTAGATAGATAACTTTTTCGTTTCTTTCCTTGACGGTTTTTTTTTTTTTTCATTCATTTGTTTCTTTTTATATTTTGTCTTGTGTGAAGATCATTTAGATTTTTGTATTAATTAATTATATATCTGGCATATTTTGGATGAATATTTTTATTAAATTTGTGTCTAACACTCTTCAGTGTGAAGTTTATTTATATATGAAAATTAAAAGATGATAATTTATTTATCTGTCTGTGGATAAATGTGAATATATAAATATATATTTTATCTATTCATTTATTTATGTTTTCGTTGGATTTTTATTTGCTTCTCTTTTATAACTGAACTTCTGAAGTGTGCATATTATTATGGGGGTTCTTTGAAGAAAAATTTGTGTTGAACAGCACGTGCCCTCGGGTCTGAGAATTTAATTTCATGAAGAAGAAATTTTTTTTCTTTCAAGAAATATGATTGAAAAATTCCATTTTTCACTGTCGTAATATAATTATTTATTTTTTTTTCTCAACACCATTCGTTTACTCATCGTTTTTCCGTGAAAATTCATTACCTAACAATCAAAATTAGTCAATTAGTTCCAGAGATATACTCTATCAAAGTTGAGAAAGTTAATCCTCGTTTCGTTGTGACATTCAATGGTACAAAATAATATTTCATATATTTAATCTCATTTTCTAGTGACATAATATTATGAGTGATAATTTCCTCCATCATTATTCAATTAGTCATCGTTTTTTAACCAGAATTCACTACTCAACGGACAAAATCGATCGATTAGATACGGAAATAGAACTGTTCAAAGTCAGTGGAACTAATTTCGTATCCAACGGTATCCCACATTCAATATTCAACAGTGTTCCGAATTTATCTTAAAAAATCCACGGAATAATATACAACAAATAAATATAAAATTGTTGTAAACAATTTCAAAATCTTCTTTTTCAATCACATACTAATAAAAATAATAAAATAAAAAACAATAACAATATATATAAATAATCGCAGTGGAAAATTACCGTCTACAAAATTCTCTATAATTTTCTATTCTCTTTCGATTGGGGTAAAAAAAAATATATATGAAATAAAAATAATCGTGGAACGTGGGGGACATTTGTGAAAAGCGTGTGGCTTTCACACTATCGTTCTCGATACATATTTATTTTTTTCCTTATTCTCAACGGCATTCCACGTGTGTTTCAAATGCGCACAGAGAGTGTCACTGCGGCACTTTTGTATCGAATAAGCAGCCAAGGAGAATGTTATGTATGTTACATATGGATTTCACAAACGAAACATTTATGTGTATGTGTGTGTGTGTGTATGTTATGTCGTTGTGTCGACTTCACTGTGTCTCTGATGGCAAGCAGATGGGCCAAGGACATTTATTTAATATAAAACCAACCAATCGTTGTATCATAGAAAACATAGGCAAACACATATACACGAAAATATTATTTCTCACATTAAATAAATTCCCTCGACACAATTTAAACCATCTATAATCATTAAAATCACATTCTCAATCGCATTTTTTTAATTAATTCGAAACATTAACTGACAGAGTTCAATGTCTGCGATTTTATTTATTTATTTTTATATCTTCTTTTCTTTTTTTCTCATTTTCGTTGAATAAAATAGCCACGACGATTTAATCCTCGTCAATTAACTCCATTACATTCTCGACAATTTTAATTGAACGAATTCTTGACCGTGAATTAAATCTGTGACCTGATATTAAGTGTACACTTGTTAAAATAAATATATTTATTTATATTTGTTTATTAATATTTATTAAACAAGATGGAAATGAGAATGATAGTTGGAAGGGGGCAGAAAAAAGTTTGGAATTTTTTTGAATTATTTTTTCGACTTTAATTCAGTTAAATAAACATCAATTTTTTCATTTATCGATAAGATCCCAAGTGTAGATTATAGAGAATGCGATTTCGAATTGAATGAGATTTATAAGGACTCGATAGACAGATTATTTTTCAAGATATCCTATCATCAAGCACGAAAACCAAGATTTGCAAAAACAGGTTTGAACACGTTTCGTGTTTCACTAAAAACCTTCATAACTTCCAAGTTTTTTAACATTTCAACAAAATTCTTTCACGCACTTAAAGTTAAAGGAACATAGATCAGTAAAAAAAAAAAAAAATAAAAAAATACTCTCCCCCCCATAAAACACCAGAAAATCCACCATAATTAAACAGAAATAAATTCATGACCGTGAATTAAATCAGTGACAAAAATATCCACTGATCAAATTCACCTTTTTCTTTTCTTTTCAAATATTCTTCTCTACCATTCTGTAATATATATTTTCATGCACGTGCTACAGTGTTGGAATGTAGCGAGTAGAAATGCGCGACATGTGGTGAACTCGATGGTGATTCGTGTGCACTGAATAAATATATTAAAATATATATATATATTTAAAAATATGATATAATATAAAAATGGTCAGTCGGGATTGTCATACACTTCATTAACTATTTACGATCTGACGACAACGGGATCAATTTTTCATGATGGCGTGCAAAGGCGCGTGTGCATCGTTTTCGAACGATTGACTATCCTCCTCATTCTCTTGTCTCTGTATATTAATACGTGTGTGGATTGGTTGGCAAAGAGTGGACTCGTTGTCGTTCTCACTTTCTGCTTCGTAGGCAGAATAATTTGTCAGAGGGTAAAGGGTATATGGTATATTCATGTAACAATCGCGTTCACAAGCTGACATAGAGAATTATAATAATAATAATAATAATCATATTGATGATATAAAAACAGTGACAAATAGAATAGATGGAAAAAATTGAATGACAAAAAATTATTTGTAATATATAATTCTTTGAATATTTATTGATAATTTTTTTTTTTTGTAGTTGATCTAATACGAAAGGAGGAGTTTATTGAATATTTATGTAAAGGCGTTCGTGGATAAAGAGAATTATATAATAATGATGATAATGATGAAGGGAAAATGATGAAATTGATGGATTTGTTATTTAGTAGGAAATATTTATGCAACGATTATATGTTTGTGAGTTAACAAAGGCAGTTATATTCATTATGACAATATAAAGATGATGAAGAAATTAAAGATAAACATTTATTCGTAATAGATATCTTTAAACTGTACTGAGAAATAGTTGTGATTAATATAAGAAAGAAATTGTGCGTGTAATTTTCTTTTGAAAAAGAGAAAAAGGAAAAACATTTATATCTATAATAAATTACTGTTAATACACTTTATAACGTTGGTGTTTAAAAGTAAATATTAATTCATGTGGAAGTAAATTTTAATAGTTTTTTGATGACACACGCGTGTTATCAGAATTTTTGGGGGGAGTATGAGATAATGATTTCTATTTAAAATGTATTTGTGTTTAAATAGATATTGTAGATAGCGGCAGCGATTGTCCACAGAAAAAAGGAAAAAAAAAACTTGTGCGATGATTCACTCAGTAAATAATAATTATTGATGTACATACAGACAAGTGCGCGTTGGGGAAAAAAGTTATTTTTATCAGTGACAATTCATGAATAAAAGTCACCAATGAGTAATAATTAATTGCATGATTAATTTAATTGCAAGAATGTATCTACATAAGTCTTAACACATACATAGTTAAAGTGTTTCATATCTGTGATGGAATAAAAGAAGAGTTTGTCGTTGAAATAATTAAGCAGACAGATTCATGTTAAAATATTAAATGATAAATAAATTTCCCTTCAGTTTTTTAAATTAAAAAATTAATGGCTGACATGATTACATTCTTTATGGGTATTTGAGAGGGGTGGAATTTGCATTATCAGTAGTGAAAAAGGATCTCGTTATATCCTGAAGTAGGATCGTAAAAAAAAATTCGAAAAAAAAAAAATTGTGACTGTGTAAAAAAAATAAAAAAACGTCTCGATACTTTAATAAATTTTTCAACTTTAAATTACTGGGAAAATATTTATTTTTCGATTTATTAAAATGATTGTAGAACAGGATATGAAGAATTCGATTATGAATCGAATAGAATTTAATAGTGCTCAATTGAATAATCAGTTTTTGATATATCACGTCAGCCAGTTTGACAAACCCAGTTGAGATATAACACGTTTCACGCTTGACTTCAAACCATCATAATTCCCAAGTTTTCCAACTTATCCCCGAATTTCTTTCACGTACTTATTATAAAAGGATCGTAGATAAATAAACTACATAAAAACAGAGGGAAAAAAACCATACATTCATAACATAAATATCATTTAAATAATTAAACGAATAAAATGAAAGAAATAAAAAGTCAAATCGTAACACAAATCCATTTCTTTTTATCTCATCTAAATTAATTGTAACGAAGAAAAAAAAAAAAAACACGACACAATTTGTGTGTGTCTCTCTGTCTTTTGTGGTCATTGCAGTGAATTAAAGCCAATGAAGTCCTGCATCTGCTGCTGCACGACTGGAAAGACAAACGAAGCGTGTGCGCGCGCGAATATACGTTGAACAAGTATAGACGTGCGCGTGCACGCATCCAGCACGTTTTTTTCACTTCTCCCTTCACCATCTTTTATACATTATATTATATACAGAGTGGTGTATATTATTTCTTTGTGTCCGTACCCAGAACTGTAAGACCGTGTCAATAAAAATTCGCAGCACACAACGTAACAAAATAAAAAAAAGTAGAAAGGAATAATAAAAAAAATTAAAAGAAAAAATTAAACTTTGCTTACAAGTATTTATCTATGTCATCATCATCATCATCATCGAACGCAATATCATCGTTTACTTCATATACATTGATGACCCTATTTTTCTAACATCCAACTTTATTTTTATTAGCTAAGCCCAATGATAATGCAATTTTTTTTTTTACACTTCATCTTATTTTTTTTCTCCTATTTGACCCACATAAACCACTAATTCAAAAGTGGTTTTATCATTAATTTCCCAATAGACTTGATCGTATAGAGCGAATAAAAATTCAGCATTATTAACATTTCATAATAACAATCATACCAGAAAGAATAAAAGTGAGAATAAATTTATCAATTTTTCTTCATCAAAAATGTCATTTTATTTCTTTATTATTCACTCAAATTTTTCCTCTCCTTTTTCCACCAACATTTTTCTCTCACTCTCTTTTTCTCTCTACACTCAGAAGTTGGTATAGAAAGAAGAAAAATAACACATATCCAATTAGCCCCGTGGGTAATTCAAACAAAGGTAACCGGCTTCCACCAATTTGGGTAAGTGACACGCGTCGTTATGCAGCTTTAATGAAACTTGCTCGCACATTATATGTACGTATGTATATATTATATGCAGAGAAGGGATAAAAGTAAAAGACTCTTATATATATATATATATATATATATTTATGTGTTATATGGCAGTAGGCAAAAGGTTGTGTTATAGTAATGTTAGAGAAGTGAGTATGGTACGAAGGGGAGTTTTGTGTTAAAAAATTCACTGCGACCGTCGGTTTTGTTCGGTCGGGAGGTCAGCCAAGTTCAGCGAACGTTCAACTTTTGTATGTGTGTATGTTTATGTAACTGTAAAGAAAAGTGTATATGTATAATATGTTTACCTATGTCATAAAGTGACTGACCAAGAGGAAATACAATAGACTGCGTCATTGCACTGGTTATAGATAAATGAATACGTATATATTTATATGTAAAAATTTACGTCAGTTAATTTTGTAAAGGCCAACAATGTATAGAGGGGTTTGGATTTACGCAATGTGCGGTATTGACGTAAAGGTTAATAGTCCAATTGATGACCCAGTTCTAAATTGTTTAGGGGTAGAGAAAAAGATTTTAAATTTTTGTTTGATTTAATTAATTGAGAGGTAATTAAATTTTAGTGTTTTAATATTGGTTTGGTAAAGTTATGGAGAATAATTTATATTGCAAATTATAATGGAAATATTTATTAGCAAAGTAAAATATGACAATTGATTAAAGTGAGGAAAAGTTTTGGATTTAAAATAAATTATAACTATACTAAATTATTTTTTTCTTTTTGCTAAATTATTGTTGCAGCAATTGTTACAGAAAAATTGTGTTAGATTTAAAATGAACACAGGTGTTGTGAGAATGATTAATATTACTCAATCCAATCGATGACCCAGTTGCAATATTTTTAACAAGAGAAAACAAAATTTGTTTTCCAACAATAAAACACTTGGAAAAAAATTTAATACAATAACAATTTAAATTAATTCATATAAACAATTGTATTACAAACAAAACAAATTATCTTTCACAGTGTTTATATATATGTTTCTCAATATTTATTTTATTTTAAAAATTTTTTTCGTATTAATATCACTTTAAAAAAATTTTTTTTTTCAAATTTATTTATTGAAAGTTAAATTATTTATGTAGGCGTGTTCAGTTTACCTGTACAGGCGGAGCTTATATTTGCTAGACTCTAAAGGAAACGCAATGTGCACCGCCCATGGGAGAATGCGGTGTTTCGCTTTGTGAACACGTAACATATACACACTGATACATTGCATGGTTATACACGTGGACGACAAGAAGTACACCACTTTGGTGCATGATGGAGACAGACGTGTCCTCCCTATGTATACATTAATATATATATATATATATTGTATATACCAGTATATACCGATATATCTAACCGTGAATTTTATATTTTCACCTGTCCCAGATATTCAGTGAAAAAAATAAAAGTTGGTCAATCAATTTAATTAGTGGTTGAAAGAAAAAATTTATTCAGTAGAGATAAAAATATATTTTTTTGTTTCTCCTCATATCAATATCCTCAAATACTGTCAACGGATTAATTATGTATGATATTTTATTTTTTAATATCTTATTACATATATATATACTTATATATAAAATTTCTTTATCAATAAATATTGTTGGTATACAGTATGAGAGTGGAGTGGAATCGTTCCATGTTTCGCATGAAATGGTTACGGTTTACACTATTCCAATAATGCCTCCAATCCAATTTGGAGAGAAGACGTTTTCTCAACTGCGCGCATGTTCTATATACTACAATACAAACAAAACAATCTAAAACATACATCCACAACATACACGATGAAACAATATGAAAGTGGAATGAAGAAAGAGAGCAATAGTTACAATGACAAAAATAAGTTGATAGATATTTTTAAAACTGCCTGTACAAGTGTGCAAGTTTGTACTTGTTGAGATCAAAGTGTCGTTGGAAAAATTACATTTATAAAATATACAGGGTGTCGTAAAATTTAAACAATTCTTCTTCAACTAAACTCTAAACAAACTCAATAATTATTTAAATAAAATTTTCCATAGTAAAAATATAAAAAGCAATTAAAATCACTGTGTTATTTATTTTTTTTTTTTATTTGTCTCTTCAAGTGTTACATACATTTATATGTGAATATATATTCTAGAATATACTGTACAGTGCCAAAAATGTTTTGCTTTTATTCTCTACATATACAAAGGAGTGTTCGATAATAATATATAGAGTTCCTGGTCAGGAGAAGATGTAAATGTCGTCTGCAAGTCTCTGCGCGCCACTTTCTTGGCGAAACCCAATGTTTTGTTCCTCACTACCACCTCTCTTTTCCTCTTGTCGTGTTCTTTATTCTTTCTTTCTTTTTTTCTTCTTTCTTTTATTTATTCATTTCTTCTCATCTTCCTTTTTTTTTATTTTTATTTTTATTCGTTTCATGGGTTTGTCTCGATTCACCAACGGATGTAGACCACATCCGCAATCGCACTCTTTTACTCGACAAATATAATCGACAAATATATATATAATTCTTTACTTTATTTCCATTTATTATTTTCTCAAAGGTGAATTAATAAAATTTATACAATTGTGATTTGTTGTGATAAAATATATATATTTTATAATATTGATAAATATTCTCTTTTTATTCCACTGTGTATACACATTTATATCAAATCTATAAAACAATTTGAATAAACATAAATAAATGGTGAAATAAAAGTAAAATTTAAACTAGAAAAAATTCTATGTTTTTTTTTTTTCGCTGTTTTACTACAAATAAAACAAAATGTTATTGGAATTTTCTTTTTTTATATATAAATAAAAAAATATCTATTGAAAGGGTTGGGATCCGAAGCTATTGAGGTCAGAGCACAAATTGCTTTTAGCATCAGCAATACCGTTCATCCAAATACACACACACACACACATACACTATAAACTAATACATAGCCATGTAAATAATGTTGATAAACATTTATTGTGTATATTGAAAGCTGAATTCATTCTCTCTTTGATTCAAAATAATAAATCGCTGGTCGATTTTTCAATTTATTCAATTAATGATTTTTTAATTTTATTCCATTTGAAAGAGTGATTGGATGAAATTGAATTCGCAATAGCATGTGTAAAGCGAACAGATGTATACAAAAAAAAAAAAAATGAGAAAGAAGATGAACTGGAACAAACATGTAAAAAAGAGAAAAAAAAAAAATTATTTCATGGAAATAAAAATGTGGCAGGGAAACAAAAATTCTTTTGGATGATTCTATAGAAAAATATCTTGAGATACAGTTGATTACTTTGAGACCTCAGTTGCTTTATGGATATATAATATATAATGACTGGGCCATCAAAATGTCATTATGAAACCGGAATTTTTACAAAGTTAATATGTATATATATATATATTTATAAAATGCTGTATAGGAATTTTCAATGTTTATGATTGCTATGGCAAATTAGTATTGCATTAGTGGTACATGTTCACTGCAATTACTTTGGCTACTTTATATTCTTCGTAATTGTATAAGTAAAATTAAATTATTATTTTTATCCACCCCCCCATTATTGTTATCCCATTTGTGAATTTTTTTTTTCATATTTCATATTTTATTGCTGTAGAATATGAAAAGTTTGCGAGAGATATTGTAGAAAATTGATACAAGATTTGATGAATAATTATATGTATTGATTTTGAAGAATTTAATTTTTGTTGTTATTAGATTTTAGTGATTTCAGTCGTAATAACTCTTTGTGGTTTGATCGTAGGACATTAAACTGTATATGTTTTTTGTTCGTTAGAGTGTCCTCTACAATTTTTGTTAATATATATAAGTATGTAGGATTAACGGTTTGTGAACTGCAGCCAAAAAACTCTTCTCGTTATACAATTCCAATAATTCTAATCAGTAACTCTTTGTTCCAACGATTCCAATCATCATATCTCTCACTGTATTGATCGTAGAGTATTAAAACATATATATTTTTTATTCGTCAGAATATTCTCTACAATTTTGTTTCTATATATAATCCACCGGGAATCAACGGTATGCAAACTAGAAACCCAAAACCATCTTTATTACACAATTTTGATTATTCCAATCAAGCACTTTCTCGTTTCAACCTTTTCCAATCATTGTAACTCTCAAAAGATTAATCGTAGCCTATTAAAACATATATGTTTTTTATTCGTAACAGTATCCTCTACAATTTCATTTTTATATATAACTATCCATGACCAATATTTCACCAACTAAAAATGTTTGAATGCAAAAACATATTTCACCTTTTTTGTTTTTCCATCAAAAAAATTAATATCAATTAAATATTAACATAATTCCTATTGACTCTGCTCAATCATTCTCAGACATATTTATCTTTCACATCAGCTAAAGAAAAGAATAAAACAAAAATCAACCTCCACCAACCATGGCAAATTTAATTCAATGCCATTTTGTCTAAAATCTTAATCCCATCTTTCTCAAAAAATAAAAGAAAATACCAAACAATTTATTCCAATTTTCCATACTCACTCTTGTAATAAAAATCTGTCAGAATATATAATACATAAAGAGAAAAGAAGGCGTGAAACAAAACAAGAGATATATTAATATTTCAAATATATGTGCATAAAAATCCTTGAAATAAAATTGTACCTTGTACGTCTTTTATTATATAGACTAAAAGTGTGTAGCTATAGTAGGGGGGGGGGGGGGGGGGGGGGAAGAAAGGAAAAAGAAAAAAAATAAAATAAAAATATAACATCACACAGAATAAAAGCGCTATACTTCCTGCTGTGCCAAACACGACGTCCCGTCGCTTCTTCAAGGCAACAACTTGAGCGGCAACAACACAAGACCATGTCAAAATACATATATACGAAATAACTATATATATATATATATATATATAAAAGACTACGTTTTTCTTTTTTTTTATTCTCGCGTTGTCTAACACCAACTTTAAACTGTATATATATATATATATATTTACAAAAGTCTTATTTCCCCATTTCTTCTATTTTTCTCATTCGGAAAAATTGACAATATCTCACAGTATATATAATTCTACTAAATCTTTTTTTGTGCCATTCAACCAAAAGCCTTTCTCTTTTTTTTTTTTTCCTCCCTCTCTCTCTCTCCCTAAAGGGTTGTTAAAAGGATAAAAATATGCAAAAAAAAAATATCCTGTAACTCAATCCTTCCGCATTTTTCTTCCCTTCACTAAAATTTTATTCGTCAACTCCTGTTAAAGAGACATTTTCACATTTTCCTATTTACACTCTCGAGCCCGAAAAGGGTCACTACTGTAAAAAAAAAAAAAAAAAGGAACAAGGGTAGAGTGAAAAGTTTAAAGAGGAGGGGAAAAAAAAAAAGAAAAAAAAAAATTTTACCTCATTTCTGTAAAAGAAAAATATATATATATATATATATTTCTGTCATGTGGAAAACTGGTAATTGAAATCTCAAACCAGTGAAGCCAATGACTAACTTTACCGTTAACTGGTAGAGATATTATATAAAAAAATATATATATATATATATATTGATGTGAAAGAGACGGTTGTAAATCTTGTCTGGATTTCCGTGGTAACTATTAGGACTTTTAAGCTAAGATCGTTTTTCTGTGGAAAAACTTGTTCCTCGTTGGGTGCTTGGGAGGATTTTACTACAAATGCAAAAAAAAAAAAAAAAAAATGTATATGTATGGTAGATTTTCTCTTTTTTTTTTTATATATCATTTTTCCCTGGCTCCTGAGAAATTCTCCGCACAGTCGTGAAAGCCAACGAGAGACACGTTGTCTCATTTCAAAACCATGTTTCAGGCTCCCCCCCCCCCCCCCCTTTTTTGTTTAACAAACTTTTGTTTTTTTGTTTTTTTTTCATTTCTAACTGTTTAATTAATTACAAGGACATTGATAAATAAATAAATATAACAGGCTTCGAATGACATAGGATAATTTAACGTGTAAATTGTATATAAAATTTATTGCAATGGAGAATAAGAAGGAAAAGCGAGAGAAAGAAAAAAAAAAAAAGGTGCAAACATATATTGAAAAGCTTTAATAGCTATTTCAGAAATGAATTTTTCACCATACTGTTGGACATTTTGGCAAACAGTTGGTGCAACTGAATACAATAACCAAATACATATTTATGTCTATGTATCTGTCTACAATGCCCTAACCCATAACCCCCCCCCCCCCCAAACACATAATCAACTTTTATTTATTGTAAATTGTAGGGTAGCAATGGCTCATCACATATATACGAGATAAAAGGAGGAAAAAGGGGAAAAGTGAGAGGATAAATAAATAAAAATAGATAGAATTAGGATAAATCTTTTGTTCGTCCATTGTAACTTGTATCATCCCCAATTTTGTTTATAATTAATTAATTAAATAATATTATTCTTTCATTTTAATATTTATCATTTATTATCGTTATTTTATTGCAAAATAATGTTGTTTTTTTTTTTTTTTCATAGTTTAATCAATATTACTAATATATGTCTATGAATAATAAAAATAGTTAATGTGTTTAATATAAAAATGATGGTGTGCATTGATCATATCCTTGTTTAGTTCGTAATATTTATGGGGGGAATAATCAGTAACAACTAAAACGCCGCGTGCCAACCACAAAAGACAACCCAAGTACATATACACCATACGGCAGGTTGTTTTGTCGCTGTGGATATATATAATAATAAAATGAATAAGGCTGATTAGTTTGGTTGGAGGGGTTAGTTATATATATATATAAATATGAAGAATGAAACAGAGATAAAAAGAAAAAAAAATAATGTAATAATAGGGGGATTATATTGTGGACAATAGATATTATTGACAAGTGATACACACGCATATTTTTATGTTTTACAAATAGGGCCCCCAGTGTGGTTAAAAAACTATTGTTCAATTCCCGTGAATATATATATATATATATATATATATACGAGTAGACAAAAGAGAAGTTAGAGAAAGAATTTTAAAAATTCAATTGGGTTAAAATTAATTATAAGTTAATATATTTTGGGGCCTTATTGTCGGGGGACTTATTGCTTTCAATATGTTTATAAATATTTAACCAAGCAGTATTTAATTAAATACCGATGACACACATTGAATAAAATATTAATACAAATATAAAATATTTGGGACTTATTGTAAAGAATAAGTTTATACAAGGCCCAACACAAAATATTTATCCACACAATGAAAAATGAAACGAAAAGAACTTCTGATGACACCGCATCCGCAGACAATTTCAAACAAAATTAATGAACATCAAATATTACCCGGCCCCCTCATATATTGTTATTGGAAAAAAAAAAAAAAAAAAAGGCCATAAGGCCCACACAAATTCACTTCTACAATAAAACCGAACATTTCTATGTTTACAAACTTATACAGTATGTGACAGAATGAGTGAGGGATGTGCGGTAGAGGTGTGAACCATTCACAATACATCGCCACAGTCAAAATGCCCGTGCCCCATCTTTTATATCGGCATTATAAGGCCCATTGTCCAAAATAATATATATATACACATATTCACATATAAAAACCACACGACGTGCGCGCATCTGTCGTTACTCCACACCACATATTTGCGTGCGTATATTCAAACTTTTCACCATCTTATAAATATGAAAAAAAAAAAAAAAATAATAAGGCCCAAATATATATATATATATATAAAAAAAAAAATTTTTTTTTTTTTTTTTTCGGAGAATTCAAGGCCCATATTTCAAGTGCTCACCACCAGGGTACCGTGACTGTCGATCTGTAAAATCAGTTTCGTGCCACGCTGCCGCGCGCTCACCCTAACGCTGTTGCCTGTCAGCTTCTCTTCACTATTACATAGAAACATTTACACTCTCACACACAGATATATAAATTTATATATATATATATATATATAATGGGTAGTGTAAGGGCTTATACTGTACGATCACGTTACAGAATTATATACGTGTGTTCTCGGTTTTTGAGAGGGGATGCGAATTTTAATATACAAGTGAGGGAGATGTATTTGTGTATTAAAAAAAAAGGTAAGCTCGTGCACACACGAAAGTTCGCCTGTGTAAACAGAGAGTCTCCAACCTTTATGTCTAGACTTTGCCTTGAGGAGCTAAAACACAGAACGTAGCAGTCGAACCAGCTCCGCCTCTTTGGGAATTCCACAGTTATAGGGTCCTTCGTATAAGCGTCTTCAGTTCATCGGCATTTTTTTTTTTCTTTATTTTTATTTTTCTTTTTTATTATTCTCTCTTATTGCTCTTGGCATTCGTTTCTCGCTCTCACTTATTTTTTTACTCTTTGGTTTCGTTTAGTAAATTCTATGAATTTACTCAGTGGACAATGATATTTTTATTATACTTGATATACATGTTGAAAATATATATTGTTGAATTGAGATGAAATTAAATGAATTGGCTCGTCAGTGAAATGATTAAGTTTAGAAAAAATATGGAAATGAAGATAAATAGTGAGAGAGAGAGAGAGAGATGAGACGTGGTGGATATTTTTATTTCAAAGTATCAATACGACAATGTAATAAAAAAATATTGGTAGAAAAATTTATGTGAAATGAAAAAAAAAAAAAATTAGTAATTGTGTATTTTATGATTCAAGCACTCTTATCGCTTTGGAATATTTTTTTAGATATACATATATATAAATGAAATTGTAGATGAGAATTTGGCGCACAAAAAACGATATATATATGATAGTTTTGTACAAACCATGGTTGAATTACATTTGATAATAACAAAATGCATTTGTCATGCATTACAAATTTTTCATCAATTTTCCCCTCGAGCAATTTTTGTTTTAATTTAATAAATTCAATTATATATATAGTGTTATTATTTCAACATTCATCTCAATGACTTGTCAATAAATGTATACACATTCGAATTGTGTGTAGGCGTTTACCAATGTGAATAAATAAATATATAAAAAAAAATATATATATATAATAACACAACAACAACAATATCACTAAATTCAATCACAAATATAAGTGTTGAAAGAATCTTATCCACATATATACTTTATCTCTCGTTTTCATCTTCTTATATTACACACACACACACACACACTCTGATATTGCTACATATCAAAAAATATATACCAGAGAAAAATCACATGAGTGAACTGTAAAAAAAGGATAAATAAGTTGAGACGACAAGACAACATGAAGCAGCAGCAGCAGCAGATGCGTTTTACCTTGTGTGGTTGCCGTATGTCACACGCCATGCAGATGAGACTTATCCCATTATTATTATAATAATAATAATAATTATTATTATTATTTCTTTATTTGAAAAAATTTTTCATCCAACAAAATTAATTTATATAAAGTTATATCATTGCAATTGTCTTTGGATGTCTTTTTATTTTTATTCACTGTCTGATAAATTAATTTTTTTCTCTAACTGACAGTTGGATAAATTCTGTTGTATAATAATAATAATAATAATAATAATAATGTGAATAAAAACAAATATATATTCAATATATATATACGACTTTCACCATTGATTTAACAGAGTGACATGATCATTGAAAAGGCCATGTGCGGTATAGTATGATTTAAAAAGTGAGAGAAGAAAAAAAAATAATAATGCAATATAAAAAAATTGTATTTGATATTAATCTAAAATTGTGAAATAATATTAATGGGATAAATAAATTTTTACGTGTTGGTAAATATATTATTTATTATTATTATTGTATTTAAAATGTGAAATTAATTGTTTGACAATTTATTCATTTTTTTCTAATGTTATTTATTTTATTATTAATTTTTTTTTTCTCTCGTTTTTTAATACGATTTTAATATTTATTGTTATCAAAGTATTTGAACTTGTGACAAGATATAAATGAATAAATATTGTTAGATAGTTAATTAGTGTGGAGAATGAAAATTTAAACAGTTGAGTGAATAATTAGTTAAAATTGACCGTAATAAATTGTCAATTATTTATATAATCTCGTAGGTGAACTCTGGTTTATATAAATACGAATATTTATTTTGTGTATATATACACACTTGGTAATGTGACTCCACTAAATTTTAACATGGATATTAAGTGTGCACAACATGACACGGGTTTAATATTGAAATGTGTTTGTGAAAACTAATCATGTGTGAGAGTGCATTGTTGCATATTGTGTTAGACTGTCACATATAAATATAAATATATATATACTTTTGTTTATACGGTCGTTGACACTCGTGTATGCCACATGTCATCCAAGAATCAATTAAATTGATTGAAATTTATTCAAGAATATAATTAAAGTTAAAATTTATTTTAAACATTGATTATTTTTTCTAAATTATTGTTACATTCAATTAAATATTGTTAAATTATTATAAATAAATATATAAACATTACAATTTAATGATAATGTTGATTTAATTTATAGTAATATTATATTGTAAAAAATTTTTTTGTCATTTTGAAGAAATAAATTGGATTTTTTTTTTTTTTTTCATTGTACAAAAATATCAACAAACAATAATTGAATATATATTACAGTAGTGTAAATATATTACACACATAATGAAAAAAAATTAAAAAAATAAATATAAAGTGATATAAAACAATTTTTTTTTTTTCCTTCAATTTCAATTTAATAACTATCAACAATAAAAATTGATCCAACTCACCACAACCATCATTTGCACACTTCTCCCTTCTAACAACAAATATATCAAGAATTAATTAACCTCTCGACACCTTTGGAAAAATAAAAAGAAAAAAAAAAAAAATATAGTCAAAACAATTTCATTAGAAAAAAAAAAAGGTCGTTGAAACAATTACTTGAAACATTTTTATATCAATTAATTCACTGTTAAATAAAATATAATAATAATAAAAAATAATTATCACCATTGATATTGAAATAATACAGAATAAATTTTTTATTTAACTTTTTAATGTCACATATTATTTTTTTTTTTTTTTCATTGTTATTGTTGTTGTTGTTAATGCTGTTGTATTTTATTTTGGTTGGATTCAGACATGGGCACAGCCCACCCCTCCATTTTTCTTGTGCTCGATGAACCATCAAGCAATTTTACGGACTGTCGAGAGAGCGAGAGGGAGAGAAAGATTGTGAGAGAACCTTTTGCGAATAGAAATCGCAAAATATATATATATATATATATATATATTATTATTTTTATTTTCTTTTAGTTATGGTGGTTTGAAACACAAGCACTTTGGTGTTCTTCTGTCTTGGTTAAATATTTTTATTTCCCGCGTATTGGTTTCTTTATTTTTACTCTTCATTCTTTTCTTCTAATTTTTTCCTATTTTTATTTTATTATTATTTTTTTTTTTAATGTATAAATTAATTTTTCACACTGTATTGATATATACATATATATATATATCTTTTTTTTTTTTTGTTGCGATTTTATTTTGCAATTATTATTTTTTTTTTTTTTCACTCACAATTTTCTTTCTCGCTCTTGTGGCTCTTTAGGCACTGGCAATCTCGACCACACAGCTCGCGGCCTTCGAGTGATGGCAATTACCTGAACTGGCGAGTTGATTGCATTGGTATAGAGTGAGAAAGAAAGCGGTAGCTAAGAGAAAAAAAAAAAAAAAGAGATCAAGAAAAATGTATCTCACATTTTTCCTTTTTTTCGTCCTATTTTGTCAGACAAAAAAATATATATATATATACAGTTTGATTTTATTTTTCTCCTCTTCGCTATTAAACATAAAAAATTCCCCACACTGTTTATTTAACATTAAAAAATCACATCAACATTAACAATACACAGTGAGAATAATAATAGTAATAATAATAATCCCAAAAAATAAACACAACTGCACACAAATAAACTCCACTATCCTTTCAATTTTTTTTTTTTTTTTTCTCTTTCCCTTTCTGTCTCCTTAAACAAAATATCACCTCGCGGCAATATTTCCACGGGTTTCGAAAGTGCCGCAGGTTATTTAAAACCCAACAAACCACAAACTGCACCATCGTCAAAACAAGATAAAAACCCATTTGAACGAAAAAAAAAAATATATAATAATAATAATAGTAATAATAATAACCAGCAGCTTGCAAACGTCAATGATGCAAATAAAATAAAAATAAAGGGATACAAATATATTTAAATATATTGAAAAAAAAAAAAAAATATATATTTGTAAAGTAAAAAAATTGATGAATGATTATATAAAATATTATATCAATTGTTACGAATAAATATTAAACATTTAAATGTATCAATATTAATAAAGTGTTTGTAATAATAATTAATAATAAATAAATAATAAAATTTGTATTTTTAGTACTGAAAAAAAATAAATGAAATAAAATAAAATATTAACTGGAGAAAAAGAAACTTGGAAAATTCTTTGGTGGTCTCTTCTTTATATCTTTAGTCATTCTATTCTTTTGCTATACATTCTTCTTACCTATACACAAACCATTGGCATATAAATAAATATATATATATATTTGTACTATGTATAATATACCATTGGTAAAATCTACCAAAAAGTCAGCCTGAGGGCACCACAAGGTGAAATGACAATGGCTATATAAGTCTACAATATACAAAAACTCTCTTCCCCACAATGTGGTTTAATGTATAGAATATATATATATATAAAAATGGAAGATCGCCCGCAATATTTTGACAATGCACTATTGATGATTTGTTTTTTTTTTTAAAGTTGAAAAACGTTTGTATTATATAGGAAGTATCGTGGTACAACTGTACATAAAGTATAAAACCAAACCAATATTCTTTCCTGTTACGAGAAGGGGAAAAAAGGAAATAATAATAATAATAATAATGATTGTACGTTATATTTATATATTTATATCTATCGGGGGGGTTTTTTTTTTTCTGCCTTAGGATATTATACTGTGGTATTTTTCTATCGTGTTCGCAATGTGCCCGGCGTGTTGATACTTTAAACTAAAACGTGGAACGACAATCTATTGAAAGAAATAGATAGGAAAAAAGAAAGAAAAAAAAAGAAGAGAGAATAGAAAGAGAGTTTGGGGAATAAATGTATTGTTGAGAATTTATAAAGTAACATCCTTTTAGATATATTGAATGCAATCTGGTTAATGTCATCAGGGTTTATCAGTGGTGTGTTGGTAAATTTTGTATGTGTAGATTTAAAGAGGAAAAAAAAACTTTGGGGATTTAATTTGTGATAATATGGGAAAATGTGAAAAAAAATGTAAATTTGGATTTTAGGTTTAAAAATGTAAGTTGGATTTGTAAATTTTTTTTTTTTCAGATTATATATAACACGGTGGTGTTTGTGCAATTTTTTATACGGTTGTTATTTTTTTTCTGTTGGTTTTTATTGATTTTTGTGGTTTGTAAGTTATTTGTTGAGAGTTAGGGTGAAGTGGAATTTAATGAGTTTGGCCAATCATTGTAGTTTTTCGTGTTGTAGTTTGGATACGGTTGGTTTTAGGATGTTTATATATAATAACAAAATTGTAGAGAATACTCTGACGAACAAAAAATATATACACTTTTATATTCTACAATCAATACATAAAGAGTTACAATTATTCAAACAACAAAAACCATTAAACAGATACAATTTCACGACTACACATTTCTATTACTTTTAAATACTTATAAATATATATAAATAAAATTCTAAACTACACACAAAAAATATTTCTATTTCAACCACCCCCATATCATCCCCCAAAACATTAACACTGATAAAAAAAAACCCCCACCAATATTTATTCAACGAATGTTTTGTTACAATTAAAACTTTTTCATTTATACATCATAAATCAAAAAAAAATTCACTATTTTCACATTAAAATTTTGACACGATCGTAAAGTGACCTCAAAAATGGTCGCAGGTACAAGCTGATGGGATAAATGTTCGTGAAAGAAAATATATATATATTTATTCATGTCGTCTGTTGACTATTCATACTAGGATAAAACATACCCTCTATACCCACCATTTTCCATTGTTATTTTTATTTGTTATATTGACGATTCCCTTTTCTGTTCGTCTAAATAATATATATATATACACACACACACCCGGTGTATCGTTCACCATCTTTATATATTATACAAATGTATATAACCCCGAAGGGTCACAAGACCTTAGAAAAATTTTCAAGGAAGTATAAGTTGCAAGGTTACATATTTTATTTTTATTCTCAACTGACTTCTACCTTCAGTCCCATTTCTATACATATATAAATAATACTACTTCTATATATATATATATTTACGAAAGACGATCATCGATTTCAATTTTACTAACGAACAGTGCTTTCACGCCTACGGAATATATATATATACATTTCTATAGGCGTGTTTTTGATTCTCTATTCGATAGACAGTAGAGTAATCTTATTGCCACGATCTTTTTTTTTTTCTTCTTCTTTTTAGACTTGAAGGAATTTTTTTTCTTTTTTTTTTCCTCACAAATATTTTACCTTGTTTCTTATTTATTGTTATTTATTTATTTAATTCTCATGGTGTATTCTGAAAATTGACACGTGAGTCACAATCTGCAATCGTGTGTTGAATAATTTTTTGGTTAAATTAAATAGAAAATATTATATCTCCTGCATGCATATATATATATATATATTATACACAAATATAATAATAATAAAAATAAAACTCACAGTGGCACTACAGTTGTGATAAAAATTTTTTGGCAAAATGTTCGCAATACACGAACGATAACGGAATACAGTTGAGTTAAAGAGTCTCCGGAGTCTTTGAGTGCTCGTAAATTTTTCATTCCTCTTTTCTTTCTCTTATCTCGTTTATATAAAACCCTACATACCCTATATATATATATATATATATATATATTCTACACAAAGTATAGATGACACTGAAGATTTATTTCTATTCTTTTCATTTTTCTTTCTTTAACATAATTTTTTTTTTTCACTTTATTTGTCACAAAATACAAATGACGACACACAGTGTATATATTTATAATTTTGTTTAAGCAATTTGTCTGGAGATATTTAACAATAGAATAATAATGAAAAAATAAATAAATAAATAAAATAAAATAAAATAAGTAATCATTGATATTATTTTAATAAGATTTTTTTTTTTAAGCTGTTTGGAATTAAAGTCTTATAATTTATTTGTTTGGTACTTGACTGTACGAAGAAGTAACGAGCGAATGTTTATAATATACAAAAAACACAGATAAAATATATACATATATATATATATATACGATGAAAATTACCTTCGTGTTATTGCCTGTTATAGTCATAAATGTTAATCCTATCAAGCCATAAAAGTGGAGAGGGATTCTAACCTCTTTTTTTTTTTTTCTTTCACACGCACGTCTTGATTATTGGCCCGTGAAACAATTTTACATATATATATATATACACTGGTAAAATGTAATAAAATTAAAATTAGTTCACGTATATCTATACGTAAATAAATTAATAAATTAATAAATAATACGAGAGTGGAGAGAGAAAAAAAAAAAAATTTTTTTTTTTCTTTATATATTAAAAAACAATTGTACTTATTTAAAACATTTATTGTACAATTATATTTTTTATATTAATAATTTATTTTATAATTAATTTGTAATAATTCTTTTATTCTCAATGTTTTTTTTTTTCTCTTTTTCTTTTGTAACAGACGTAATAAAAATCAATTGTACAATTGTGATTGATGTATATAAATAATTAATTTCATGTCTCTCGCGAGGTGGCACTGGTAGAAAAATATCGATGAGATTATAAGATAAATGTATATAGAGGAGAAATGAAAGAACGAAAATAGAAGAGGAAAAAAAGAAGAAATATATAAAAGATAGTACACAAGAGTTGAATAATTGAACTGATAGATTTTCTCCAACATAAAAAGAAGTGAAAGAAAAATTTTTTATCGCTTTTGCGTTTGGAGAATACGAAAATGAATTTCATATATCTCTACATCTCTTTATTAAATTAAATTTCTCAATATTATCTATCATATATGTTATTTGAAAAAAAAAGGTAAAAGCACAAATAGAATTTATCATTAAATAATTTGTTTGAGATAAAAGAAATTGGAAAATAAAAGTAATTTAATGTTGAATGTGTAAATCTTTTTCTCGTTTTTTTTTTTTTTTTCAATAATTTTTTTTAGTATTTTTCCGGTGTGCTAAAATAAAGTTTGATATATGAAATTGTGCAGAATCGCAAGAGCTTTTGAATGTATATTTTGAAAAATTTTTATATTCAATTTTAATACTCGAAAAATGTGTTTGAAGTTTGATTTAAAATATCGATCGATTTTATCGTACACAGGGACTCTATAATATCTCTTCTTTTATTTTCTATGCATTACATTATCGTTTACGAGTACATGGGGAATAGCTACGACCAAATATTTAAAGCATACACTCTCGACCTGTTCAAACTTGTTAACTGTGACATAAATTGTGACATAATTTTCAATGCGCAGACGTTGAAAATAATAATTATATATTATCATTTTAGCGCGCGGTTTTTTTTTTTTTCTATTTTGTACACGAAACATTCAACGGCCTAGTCAGTTTTTCAGGTTATCAGCAAGTCTAATATAACCTTATCTTTTATTTCATTTACATAAATGTAAATGGAATAGAAATAATAATAAACTTAATAATAATAAATACACGAAAATATATAAAGAAATAATTCTAAAATACATTTTAAATTAATTTTAGTATTAAAAATTAATTATGGATGAAATTATTTATTAAAAACGAAGTTAATATTGTTTAAATATGATAAAAATATGACACTTTTGTTTAGATATAATGTTAATAATTATTGACAAAGGATTTAAATAGAAAATAATTATTATTTGATATCAATTTATTTCTGTTCTTTTAATTTGTCAATAAAGTTTATGGATTTAATTATTGTTTAATTGTTTTTTTTTTTTTTCTATTCTTCAGCTTTATTCGATAATTAAGATGATGGTAGTGTCAGTTGATTGGTGACACGTGCAAATGAAATATGGAAATAAGTCAGCTTTAAATAGAATAATCAATAGTGTCAAATTAAATTTACAATAGACTGTGTGTTCTGTATCAGTTCTTCCTCTCAAAATAATTCCCTGAATTTTTTTACACATTCTACAGTCTCTCAGTATTGTATAAAAAATAATTTTTTAACAGTAAAAAATTTTTAAATATGTGAAATAACATTTTTGTTTATATATATATGAAAAACACAATTTTATTTCAAATTAATATAAATAAATTATATAATTATTAATTATTATTCATCGTTATTTAATTAATCATATTACAATTGATTTGTTATATAAATTAATTTATTTGTATTGATAATATATCAATTTATAATATACGAAATTTAATGAAATTTAATTTATTGAATACAATTTTTTTTTTTCCTTTCTTTCTTTTTCAGGTAGAAAATTCGGAATAAGTTGCAATAAATTTTTATTGACAGTGACAATAGCTGCTCTATATTACTAAAATCAAAATTCCAATGACTCGAGAAAATTTGTGACGTAAATATTCTCACGTTTAAATTTATGACAAACAATTGGCCTATTTGTAAAAGGTAGACTCTGTGCCCAAGGCATTCAAATAAATGTCTATCGCTCTGTATATACAGTAAAGATGAAAATATTTGAATAATATATATATATATTAAATGAACAATCGTTTGAAAATAGTGTAGAGAAAAAAAATAAAACAAATGAAAGAAAAGCACAAAAATGTAAAGGGAAATTTTCGTTTTTTCCTGCAATAAAAATTTATCACCATAAAAATATTTTTAAAATATTTTTCTCGTGCAATTTTAGACCTAATAAATACGCGATTGGGTCATATTTTATCATTGCAAGATTATGTACGGAACATAAATAAAATTTTGTTCGAATGGAAGGAAATATATTGAGAGGACAAAAAAATATGATGATAAATCAAAAATAAATCCAATTGTTATGTCAAAATGGGATAATGTTTATAAACTTTTTTTTTTTTTCTAGTTTTAAACGATAAAAAATATAGTTTTACAATTAAGAGATACATTTTATCTCTAGTTGTGGATAAATTTATACAAATAGTTTAGAACATTTGTGACATTGAAACACAAATATTTTTCATTTATGTTCGGTAACTTTAATTTATTAAAAAAAAAAAATGGAAATTACCAATGTATTGATTTGATTTTAGTTAGAATTATAGAGAATACGAATTTAAATATAAAGATATTTAGTTCAATCGAATTGATTAATTAGTTTTTGAGATACAGTGAACGCAAGTTGGGGGAAAAAAAAAAGTTATTGAGCAAAACGTTTTCAACTAAGTGCCAACAACTTTTGTACTTTCAACTTAAAAAAATTTATAACTTTTATGTTTTTTAACTTTTTATCAAAATTTCTCTTGATGTATTTACTCAAGAACTTTTATAGAAAAATAAACTCCACGAAAAAAAAAAAAAAAGTGAAGAATTTCTTGATCCGCAACACGAGAGAATCCTCTCACAGTAATTTGAAACACCTACATAAACAAATTCTCAAGTATTTCACATTCAAAATAATGCAATGTAATATTCCACGAATTCACATTCGACAATATCAATTGCAAACAAATATTTTACAAATCTCAAAACGCAATAAATACAAAAATTTATTACACCTGCTAAAATATTTAAACAAACATTCATTCTAATAAAATTAAAATGAAATTGTCACAATTTTTACAATTTTCTTTCTTTCACTCAACTTTGAATTATATAAACGAAAGAATGAAAAGAAAAAAAAAAAAGAGAGTCCAATGGATAAAATAACTTTTCCATCTCTAAAAGTAAAATCTTGATGTAAACGCTCGAGTCCATCTTGCGAAAGATGGAACAAGTTTTTTCATTGAATTAATAAAGTTTTTGCGGTGTAAAGAAATGAAAAAAAAAATAAATAATATATTCTCTATTTTCCAAGTTGACAATATCATTTACTCTGTTATACTTTATAACACTCATTCTCACGACAAAGTAATTAAGAAAAAAAAATTGGCTCCTGTGTATATCTGTAAAGTAAAACTTTGAAAAAAAAAACAATATTAAAGAATTCTTTCATCTTATTCTCATCAACATTCATTTATTAATAAAATAAAAGATCTAATAACAATTTTTTTTAATGACTCAACTCAGTAATACTAACTAAAAATCTCCAGTGTCTTTTGTAATAATAGAACTGTAGAGTCTTTGTAAAAAAAATTCTCACGTTGATAATAAAGAAAAGAAAAGAAAAGAAAAAAAAATTATATCAAATTGTATTTTAATTTTTATTAATAATTTATACTAATATTTATTCTTATACAATATTTTCTAATTATAAAATATCAATGTCTCAAAATAATATCAAAGAATATCATCAATTAATTTGAATAATAAATTAATTATTATTATAAATAATTATTACATCATTTTAGTCGATAAATAAATTTTCTTTTTTTCTAACACGTGATATGATTATTAATTAATCTTGTTATTACACGAATATTATCCACGTTCACTGCTACATATACAAACATTAATATCGTATATCAAGTTTGATACTTCATCTTAATAGGTAATAAGAAACTCAACGATACTTTAAAGCTTTAATATATTATTATTTTTATTATTATGTATAGGTGAAAAGAAATAAAAATTAAATATAAATAATATGTATACTTTGATAATTCTAATATCGAGTATCGTTTTGCAGTTCTTGGTAAATGCAAAAAATGATTATGCAATGCAAATATTATTCCAATCGGCTTCAACGAAAAAAGAAAGAAAAATAAATAAATGAAGAAATATTTATATAATAATTTACTTGAAGATGTTTCTTTAGGAATATCAATGGATTTATTCATTCATTTCTATGTAATCTAATCGAATTATTTATTTTCATTTATTTATGTATGATAATATTATGATTAATCATTTCCTGTTTATTTATCAGTCTTTGTTAAGATGCAGTGAAGAGAAATAGAGTTTAATATGTTTTCATTTACATGAGAAATCGAGAAAATTAAAGTTCATAGTCTATAATAAATATCTCCGAATCTAACTGACCAATTTTCATCAATATGTACATGATTTTGACGGAAAAACGGTGACTAATCGAACTAGTATAGTTAAAATCCCAACCCACGATGAAATCATCCCCTAAAACTGAATTAAACATTAGACATGACAAATTCAAATATCAAGTATAAATAACTGCTTATTCACAGTTACATTAGCAATATTTAAATTCCCAGATGCAATTTTATTAATGCGCAAGTACTCTATAAACTACAAAGTGCTGCCATCTATCACAAATATTATTCCAACTGTTGATAAAACCTCCAACGTGAACATATTTCATCAACCATTCCAACATTGAAATAAAACATAACCTCAAGAAAACAAACGTGCGTCTGTTAAATTCACTCCAACATAAATCAACAATAAATATTTATTATGTTCAATAAATAATAATACAAACAATATAATTAATTAATAAAATGGTAGTGAGTGATTGTGAGGATTCGTTGACAAAATTGAATACTGAATTGAATCGTTCTATGGTATTAATGGATACAAATAATAAAATGGAAAAATCACCAAAAATTAAAAGCAAAATTCGTAAATCAATAACAATTAATACAACAACAACAACAACAACAATGCCATCATCATCATCATCATCAATTGTTTCAAGTACACCAGCAAAGATTAATGAAACACGTAAGAGTATTTTAAAAAATACACGAAGAATTATTGATGAAAATTTAGTGGATGAAGAACGAAATGAAATGGAACAAAAATTACCAGAAACAATTTCAATAGTTCCAACAATGTTTGAAAAACCAAAACAATTTAAACGAAGACCTTTAACACTCGATGAATATATTAAAAATGATTCATTAATTGTTGATCCAACTGCATCATCATTTATTATTAATGAAATTGATGAGGATGATGAATTGTGGGTATTTGATATTCCAAAAACAATAAATCCACGTGAATTAAAAGGCCAAACATTTTATTTTGGTGATAGAACTAAATTTAAAATTGGTAATGAACGTTATTTAGCTGTTAGCAATGATAATACTGATTGCTTTACATGTATTATGGGTACTGGACGTGAAAATAAACGTTTTAAAACAGTTAATATTAAACCGTCTGGTACAATTGTTGTTAGAAAAAAATTGTCAAATGTTGGAAATCATTTTTCAATTAATGATGATGATGAAGAATTAAATGCCACTGTACCATTTCCGGATAATTTAAAAATACGACATCCACTAATGGGAGTTGGAAATAGTGGAAAAAAAATGAAGAAATTATCGCCAATTAAATTGAGAATTAAAAAGAGAAAAAGTGAATCGAGCGATTGAAATTAAAGACGAAGTTTTTTGCTTAAAACAATTGCAATTATTATAAATAAATGAATAAATGTTTTTTTATGTACAACTGAAACACAGATGTGTTAATAATTTGTGTCAAAAATTTTCCCCATTATTTTTAGTGTCACTTGTTGTTAGTTTTTATGAAACATTTTTACCACGCATCATTTTTATTTTACGCCCCTCGATGACATATTGAACATGAATTTTACACGGTTACAGTATTAAAAAAAATCAAGACAAGGCACATGAGAGGAAGGGAGAGAGAGGAAGGGATAAAAAAAAATAGCCATTTGAAATTGCAAGTGATGATCCCCTTGAAGTTTATTAAAGAGGGTGACACACCACATTTCTACACACCCTAAAATTTCTGCATTTTTAACGTCGTAATGTAAAGGCAGATAACTCTGTCTAGAAAATTTGTAGCCTATCAAAATATATACGTTTTTTATTCTCCATACTCTCCCCTACAATTTCATATATATATATTTATATTTCTGACCAACGGTATGGCCACCATGAATTAAATAGAAAAAAAAAATATTCCAGAACAAAAAATAATTTGTGAATAATTTACAGAAAAAAAATGTTCAATACTCTAATAAACATAAACCACCATAGAATTGACACAATATATTAAAATATATATGTTTTTTGTGCGTCACATTCTTTCCTACAATTTTATTTATATATATCCATACCTAATATCAACACCAAAACGACAAAACTAAATTATAAACCAAAAATTTTACGATATCTATAAATAATTTTATTTCACCACTGTCACAACACTAAATATATAATCTTATCTTGGTGGGTGTGATATCATCCAATAAATATCTTTAACAATAGATCACACAAATGTTGTTTATCTAAAGATCACACAACCACACGTGTATTTATTTATAAATAATTGACAATTCTCCCGCCTTAAAGATTGTACGATTTCCAAAATGCAATTTACGAATTCGAATAGAAGTGTGACTCATAAATTTAATACAACCCCCATACACACACACATATATATATATATTTATTTGTAATGAAACTAGTGTGACTCCCCTCGATGAGTACAAATTCTTCTATTGCATCTTTGGTTATTCTCCCCCTTCATAATCCAAACGCGCCCCTTTTTTTTTTTTTTTTTCTTTTGCATCAAAATGCCATGTGAACCAGGCGCGCGTATCCCTTTGGATAAATCGTATTTATTAGGGGGATGTACTACGTATTCACATTTAATATTTATATATATATATATATACAGTATCTATACTATTTATTTACGTATATATACAATTGTGTATAAGTCAAGAGGGTTCACACCGAATTTATTCTCTCACTTACAAAATATATACATGATGAATCTCTCGCTTTGATTTTCATAATGAAAAAGAAAAAGAATATAAATAATTGTATATATATATATATATAAATATATCAATTTTTGTGAATGATAATTGAAGATTGATAAATATTTTTTATTTCAATTATTTATTTATTTATTTTTTTTTTTACAGTTATTTATTTGTTAATTAACATGTTACGTTGTACCACCAATCACATACTTGTAGTTCTTGACTGAATAAAGTTCCATTTGGACAAACCATTGGTACACCAATGTCACCACCAAAACAAACATAAAAAATCTATTGGACAAATTAAAATGGATATTAATAATGATTATAGTTTATATGATAATAATTGTTTGTTAGACGTTTGTAAAGAGTAAAGGAAAAAGAAAAAACGATTATCTTCTTTGGTTAAAGAAAAATTCACAATACAATTAGTAATATTTGTGTAATTTAAAATGAACTATAGAGTTGTTAAATTTAATTTTGATTTTCATTTATTTACTTACTTGACATTGTGATGCACGATCAGCTAAATAAATGTGCGATTCAGGATCAATTGGACAGAGAAATCGTGCAGCAGTATTTTTTAAATGATGATGTGTGTGTTGATGATGAATTGGATAATCAAGTTCAGACACGTCAGACAATGCAACATTTTCTCTTCCATTATTTTCTATCAATTTTTAAATGCGAAATAAATAAGAAAAATTAAATTAATGTCAATTAATATTTCTTTGTTTATTATTATTTAATTAAATTTTATTATATATTATTATTTATTATATTTATTTACCAGCAATTTTTGTATTCACACGTGCAATTGTTCCTAACAAAAAAGATACACAATTAATTTCATAAGATATCTTTTTATCTATATTAATTTATTATTTTATTCATTTACCAAATCTTCGGTAATTATTAACACGATTTATTGGTCGTTGTATTTTTTTCCATATATATTTTTCATCCGTGGGATATGACCAAGTTTTATCTCTCACCAATCTTGTTTCATCATTGTCAACCGCGTGTTGATATTTGCGGTTGCCTCGATTCAAGTTAACCGACTTATTACTTCTATTTTTTTTTATTAATATTCCATTGGATCTAATTTCACTATCTTGATTTATATTTGTTGATTTATTATCATTTATATTATCAGCAGCAGCAGCAGCAGTAGATGAATCATCAAACGTTGATAAATCCATTTTATAATTATTAACATTGTCATAATTATTTGAATGATAATTTTCTTGTTGACGATTTAATATTACTGAACGTAATGAGTCAAATGTATTTAATTTTTTACTTGGATCTTCAATCATAAATGAACGTCCAAAATTATTATTATAATTTTTATTATTGTTTGTTGAATCAATTGTTGATAAATTGGATGATGTTATTTCGTAAATACGTAAAGAATTATTATTGTATGATTCAGTTGTTGTTGGAGAATATTTTTCATTATTTTCTGTTGCTAAATCGTGAATTGATGATGAATAGAATTTAAATGGTGGTTCTAATACACGAGATGGTGATGATGATAATTCCTCTTCATCATCATGCTCTTCTTGTTTGATACTAAAATAAATAAGTCCAATTTTTGTTTATAATAATTATCAACAATAGAATACAATTGTAACCATATTTTTTTGATAATTAAATTTCGAAATAATGGCTGACGTAATATCTCAATAAAATATTCAAGAATTGATCTGAAATTTTTTATTCTAGTTTATACTATAGCTAAATTCAAAATGAATAATAATCATTTTTATTTTTATTTTTCAGATAATTTTTCAAAAAGTTATCGTGTACGCAATGCAGATTAATTTTGTCGTCATCGGTGAGCTCAATTAATATTATAAAGCATGACATTTTTTTTAATTCTTTTCAGGTTTTTTTCTCTTAAATATTACAAAATATATATATATATATTCAAAAATTTTTTATATTCAACAATAGAATACACTCTTGTGTAATTTAATTCAATACTCACTCTTTAAAATCACGATGGTGTAAATTTATTTTATCTTCTCTTTGAAATAAATTTCCACGTGGAAAATTGTTGGTAAATTTTTTTCCAAATTCACCATTACCCAACCATTGCAATTTGAAAATATCTGCAGTATCTTCATTATTTATATCAACATTATGATAATCATTGTAATCATTATTATTATTATTATTAATAATATTAATATTTTTTTTACGAATTAATTTCCATTTTGGTGAATTTATTTTCTTCACGTCAACATTTAATTGCGACAATATTTCATCGTCATTTTCATCACATTTAACTCTTAATAAATCAACAAAACCTTTAAAAATAAATGAACAAATGTAAAATAGTTTATAATAATTTACCATCTTATTATTTAATTTAACTTACACAATAAAACAATCAAGTAAAGAATATTTTTCATCTCGTTAATATAAAATGTATTTACGTCGTTGAAATGATTTGATTGACTGAAATAACAAATTGTAAATGTGAGATATGAAAAGATTTTATATTCCTGGGTGGGATTTTATTGCAATAAGTAGAGGGGACGGAGAATACTCCAAGGCCTCATCGTTGATAACTATCTCACAATTTTCCCTTCAACAAAAATAAAAATATCGACAACTTTCAAAAAAAAAAAAAAAAATTGAATTTACAATTGAAAAATAATTTTTCTCGTCCACAAATATATTCACGCATCAATATAAACTAAAAAATTTAACGCAAGTGAGATAAATAAATATGAGAAAGTATAGCCAGAAAAGAATACACACAAACAAATAAACAGACAAAACACAGAAAAAAAAAGAAAAAAAAATTGGAAGGAAAGAAAAGGAAATGGTTGATGGAAGATGATTTATCAACGAATTCTCTTCCAATGGCGAGAGAATAATAAAAAGATATATGCAGCAACAACGGATGAGATGATATCGTTTTCCAACACACGTTTCGCACAGTTACCTTCTCAATAGACAAACAAAAATAATAATAATAACAATAATAGTAATAATAATAATAATAATAAAACAGTATATATTTATGTATACATCTGAGCGTCCTCTCAACTGTGAAGAGGACGCCACGCATGGTCGTTCCATCATAACAATATTTTTGCAAATAACTTTTTCTTTTTCTTTCATGCATATTTTTTATTTTTTTTTTTGCTGTTACATAAATTTAATTATTTAAACACTGGGTGATTAAGTGTGGAGGGATATTAATTATTTATTGGATTGATGTGTTTGTGGGTGGGATTGGTGTGTGATTGATAAATAAATTTTATCAGAAGTTTATTTTTATTTGGTTGGAGAAAAAACATATAGTGTCGAAATTATTGAATTTATTGTGTTAGGTTTTTTTTTTTTTTTTTTTTGGTATTTATTTTTTAATTGCTATACTGTTGGTCGGAATTATAGATGTATATATATGAAATTGTAGGGGAGAATCTGACGAACAAAAAACATACATGTTTTGATATGGTTAAAAATTCCTGGACAAAGTTATTCAGCTTTAAGTGACGATGTTTTGAAAATGCTGAATTTTTTGGGATGTGAAAAAAAAAATAACAATACAATGTTTTACTAAATATATAATTATTTAATTCTTCAGTCTTTATCACAATGATTGTGTCCATTTAATATATGTATTTCAATATCTTTTTTATTATTAATATCATCATCATCATTATTTTTTTTATTAAATAGTGGTTGAACAACGTCCTGCAATTCATTACCAATTTCTTCATCATTTGTTGATTTATCATTTCTATTTATATTCTTTGTAATAGTGATAGGTATAAGACGTTTATCAACTAATTGTATCCATATCATAGCAATTATTAATGTTATACCAGTTATACCAAATGTATGATAAGTTCCCCATTGTGTATAAATTAAACCAACAAAAACAGGTCCTAAAACACGTGATAAACAACCAGCACCAGTCATTAAACCCATCCAAACTCCTTGTGGTCTTGGTCCAAGTATTTTAGTAAATATTGTTTGAACTAATGTAACACCAATTGGATAACCAATTGTTGTAAATGTATAACCAATAATAAATTGTGTTACAGTCATTTGTGGTGTATAATAACACCATTTTTGATCACTTGGACAACCAAGTATATCAGTTCCATTTAAATATTTCGTTGTGTTTGTAAATGCTGTAGAAATATAATTTATATTGAAAAATTGTATTTTTAAAATTTATTAAAGTTATTTTTTTTGTAATATTTACAATTATTTTCAGCAATTATTGGCGGATTTGGACCCCATGGAATACAAATAACTCTTCCTATTACCATGAGAAAAAATCCAAACCATAGCATCACTTTACGTTCGGCAAAACTGAAATGAAATAATTTAAAAATTATTGTGATTTTTATTAATTCTTTGCTTTGGGAATTTTTCTTTTTCATTATTACCGTTTACAAAGTGGACCAATTATTATAAACATAATGCACGCAATTATAGCACCTATACTGAGAAGTAAACCCATGTAATAGAGTGACTCCTCTTTAGACCATGCAAATTGATCCATTGTTAATGGTGTTCCAAGTCTTGAAATATAAAAAAAATTATTAAATCAATTTTTTTTTCACCATTTAAAATAGATAAATTATTTTTTATTTTGTTAAACTTACGTTTCTAATAACACAAAATTAAATACTAGAATAAAAAAAGCACATATCAATGTCCATGCTGCTAAATAATCCGGTTTCATTGACTTCCAAGTTTCTTTTTCTAAATTAAATACAAAATAATTAACAGATTAAAAATTTTACTTGATACGAAAAAAAAGGCATTTTTATAACTATTATAGTTAATAAACAATACTAGATACGAAAAAAAGTGTTGAGATATAAAATATTCATCATTTCAAGATGAAAATTTTCGTTTTTCAATTTTACAAATATCTCAATTAGTTCTTGAGATAATTCAATTTTTATAATAATTTTTTTTTTTACATCAATATCGTTTATTATATAACGTATAATTTACCTGAAGATTTTCCTTGTTCTTTCATTGCTTCTCTTGCAGCTATTTTATATTCCGTAAAATTCCATGGTAGAAATAATATAAAGTTTACAATACTCAATAAAACATTAATCCATCCTGACATTGTATACATATTAAATGGCAATCCAAATAAATAGTAACCTCCTTTGCCGAGTGGTGTAACAGCAGTTTGTAATGCTGGACCAACGACAAAACCAAGCACTTGAGCAAGTGATACCATTGATACTGCTTGTGTACGTTCTGATAATCTTGTCGCTGCTGATAAGTAAGATCTAGCTGCAGCAATGTTAGCTAATAAAAAAAATAATATAAAATAATGAGTAAATGAAATAATGAAATATTTAAAATAATATATATTTTTATTTTTACCTGAACTTATTCCAATTGCAAATCTAGCAGCAACCATCCAACTCTTTTTATCACCAGGAATTAATTCAAGGGTACTGTAAATCGCTGATGCAATTATAAATATCAAAAGTGTTATCAAAAGCGGAAGTCTAATTGATCCTCTTTTATTTGCCCACCAACCAACAAGTGGTGAAAATAACATTTGTCCAAGTGGATTTGCCGCTACAACATAACCCATAAATATTTTTCCTGCTGTTGGATCTAACTGTAAATTAAATAGATATGAATAAATTAATTTAGTGAGATTTGTAGTTTAGAAGGTCAATGTTGATATAATATTTTTCTTTTTTTTTCTTACAGATAGTTTTGATAAAAGTTATAGAAAATATTTTATTTTGTCGTGTAAAAAAGTTTGATAGTTGTATAAAATTATTTCAATACTGCGTCACACATTGTGATAATACCAATCATTGTAAAATGATGATTGAAATTTTTTTCAAATCATTACAAACTTGATTATCGTTAGAACTAAAATAATTGTTGATAATATTTTTTTTTTTCATTCTTTTTCTTACCTCATCTAAATATGGCCAAACTCCAGTTAATACAATGCTAAATCCCAATGACATTAAAAACATTGTAAAATAAATTACGTATATACTTCGCCATCTTTTAGTTTTTTCAACAAGTGTTTCAAGATCGTCAGTCAACACTGACTGTTTTTTCCATTTAGGAAATAATTTATTTAAACACTCCATAATTAATTTATCAATTGAAATAAATTTTACTTTCACACTTTTATTTTATTATCTTCCTTTTAATTCATTTCTTTCAAATTCACTCATAGAATTTTCCAAAAGTCTTCAATAACAATTTGCAATTTATCGTTCGTCATCTCAACACTCTCATTCCAAATATTTCTACAGAAAAAAAAAAAAATAACAAACAAATAATTACACAGAGAAAAAATTTAACATAGAAAAATTAATATTCAAACTCACCGTTTATTAATTCTTTCAATTTTATTTCAACACACATCTGTACAGTTAAAATACCACCGCTAATATTTTATTTCCCCTCAAACTGATAAAGAGTAAACAAAAAACAAAAAATTAAAAACAACATACATTGTAGATAATTACAAAATTTACATTATAATCAATTCATTCTCATGTATAATTTCATTACGCAATGAATATAATGCGTGTGAAATAACCTTGATAAACACGCGTTTATTTTTTACATATATTCATAACTATATTCATTATTTAACTATGAAAATTACTTTATCAATAAATAATCACTTTAAATAATAACAATTGCACAAACACACACACACACAAATGACAATAAACTGTCAATAATTATACCACAAATTAATAAACAAAAAAATGATATTATACAAGAAATAATAAACAAAACGTATTAATTATATATCTTTGTACATTATTGTTTGATAATAAAAATAAGAAAAAAAAAATATCTGTGATATTAAACAATAAAGAAACGTTTAAAAATAATAATAATAATAATAATAATGAATGTTGAGATAAAATAATTATAAAGACTGACTGAAAATCATGTGCGTGTATGTGTTCTCTTTATTAACGAACAAACAAGACTGTTCTTTGTTGGAATATATCCAAATAAAAAATAAATAAGTGTATATATATATATATGAAAATGCACTAACACTATGCAACATTTCTCTTTCTCTCGCGTTTTAAAATATACCGTTATCTTTAAAGGACTTTACACTCGCATTGATGCACTCGTTCAACAACAAACATTCAACAATATATTTGAAACAAAAAATTTCCCATTGAAAAATATAATGATAAAAATAAATTATAAAGATTGAGGATAAATAAAATATATTGAAATTGAATAAATTTAAATTAGTTAAAAATTCAACGATATAATTTAAATAATATTTTTTTTTTTTTTGGCACATAAATTATTTATTAATAAATAAACTTACGTTTTGTTTTCTCTCTTTTATTTTCTCTGTTTGTTATATATATATATATATATATATATATATTAAATGTCACAAGTGTTTGAGAAATACATTTTAAATTATATTTATTTATGTGAAATAGTTTGGTGTAAAATTAAATTAATGTTTGTCAATTTTTGGCTTGTTGAAATACGGTTTTTATCTATTTTTAAATGTTTTTAATACATATATATATAATTGAAGAACAGTTTAGATATGTTTGTTAATTTATATGTGTTTTAAGAATTGGATTTATATACATTTTTATGTGTATAAGAAGTCTCGCGCGCGCGGACTTTAGTGAACTAAACTAGTCAATTCTCTTTTCTCTTTTGCTTGTATTATTGTATGAGAATATATATATATGGGTAGTGACTAATACTAATGCAATCTTGTGAGTATTACCCCCGCCATAATATTTTTCTTTATCCGGGTATGTATGTATGCGATGATCCCTGCTATATACAGCTATCTAATTTTTCATCAGGAGCGTAACGTTAAATTGATCAAACCTGTAGTTTGTATTAAATTATATTTAATACAAAATTATTTTCAATAATTATAATACATTGATTAATTAATAAATATTACTATTGTTTATATAATAATATTACACGATAATTATTTGTCTATTTAATAATTGCGTAGAAATTAATTTTCGTTGAAAAGGAAAAAAAAAAAAAAAAACAACAAATATTTTTATCAAAAAATTTTTCAACTTGATAATTTATTTATAAATAATTTATTTGATACAGTTAACAAATATAAATCAATAAATATGTATTATTTATTTTAGAAAAAAAAAAAACAAACATTTATTAACACGTTGTAAAAATTCATGAGAAATTTCAAACTTTTTCTATTCATTATATATCCCACTCTCATATCTTCTTTAATATAATCTAAAAGATATTAATTATGGATTTCTCTTTTCTATTTATCAACACGAACACGAGTTTACCACAGAGAAAAAACCAAAAAGAATAAATAAATGAACATAGAAAAATAATTCATCATTGATAAGAAATAATCAATATCTCTACATCATAAAATATCAAACAGTATTAAATACACCAAAAAATATTTTTCCAACAAGCAATTAAACATAAATTCAATATTATTATCAATTACTTATCAATAAAAATTCCACATAGATAAAAATAACTCCAAGTGAATACATATCAATAATTAATTTCATACGTTGAAATAATTTTGTATTCAAATATAAAAAAGAAAAAATAACTATTATTTCAATTTCAATTTATGTCGACAAAATGGCGTACTAGTTTATCAACAGGAATATTCCTGTCTTGTTCATATATATATATATATATATATATTTATTTGTAACTGTGTTAAATTCTTTTATTTATACATCAAATCAAGAACGATGCGCATATTCACACTCGCACTGCATTGCACTACATTATAAAATACATTTTTACTATTTGGAGGTTATGTATAATGAATTTAACGACAGTGTTCCATTTGTATATGTGAGAGGATGTGATTAAGCAAAAAATAGTGTATTTATTTTTTTTTTGCACACATATATAAATACGTATAACAATAAAATTGAAACAAAATCGAGAAAATATACAGAGAAAAAAAGGAAAAATATCAACGTCTAAAATCAACAATTTATTTGAGTAAGTAAGTGTAATTATTAATATAAATAAAATAGAATAATAATTGTGTAATTTTGTAGAATTAACATTGATATCAGTACGTAATTAATTTATAAATTATTTCATTTGTTTTTTTTTTTTTTATTAATATTAAAAAATTTTTTCAGGTTATGTTTAAATTTTGTAGTTGGAAAAATTGATTTCAATTATTTTTGTTTTTTTTTTTTTTCTTACAGTTTGTCAATGATATATTTATCAAAAGGAGAAACAACAAAAATTAATGAAATAGATTTTGATAATTAAATTTTTCATAAATGTGAGATAATATAAATATTGATAGGGAAAAAAAAAAAATAAATATTTGAGAGAAACAAAAGTGAATATATATATATATATATATATTATTCGAACGATAAAAAAAAAAAAGAAACAAAAAATAAAATGGACAATACAATGATACGTGACAGAATGTTGGGTTTTGTTAATGTTGTAATGAGAGTACCACCATTATTTATCATTGATGAATTATTACGAATTGGTATGGGAATGCCTGAAGATACAATACAATTAAATGGTACAATTGATGACAATTATGATATGGGAAATGGAAAAAATTCCATTTTCAATCCAATTGCTGGTGAATCAGATTTATTTTTTCTGCAACTATTTAATCTCAATGCCAATATTTTACATACATATGTAACAACTACAATAATAATGAAATTTGTGGCATGTTGCTTTGGTAAATATATATATATATTTAATCAGTAAAATATTTTAATTCCCAACAGAATCTCAGGATTATTTAAAAAAAAAAAAATTCCAAAATAATTTTAAATTTTTATTATTTATTTCAAATATTTGTTGACAATAAAATTTTATTTTTAAATTATTAAAGAATGTTGTAGACACTCTGTGGAATATTTAGAAATTTTCTTCATATTTTTTGCAACATTATAAGTTGTAGAAAAAAAAAAATTAGAATGTTATGGATAATTTAGGGATTTTTTGGTGAATTAAAAATCATATTTTACACCAAAATATTTAATTAATTAATTTATTATTACCATTTATTTTTATCTAGGTATTTTAGTGTCACTGTATACATTTATGCTTTGGACAGGGCATTTAATAATTGTCTACATGTACCTGATATCAGTTGGCACAATATTTTTGTCTTATTGGGCAAATGTTACAACAATGAAAGCTATTATTGCATATACAATATCACGTAATACAACATCAAGTATATTAGATGATATATTATCATTAAATTTTGCATCATTAATTAATTACGGTCCTGGATTAATTGTAACACAAAATTATATCTTGCAAAGTATATTGGCATATATTTTTTGTTATATTCATATGGCGCCACGACATCAAATTGTGCAAAAATTACTACTCTTTAGTTTTTTAGCACCGTCTATAATTGGAATACATCCATTTCCGGTAAATAAATAATTAATTTTTAAACCATTGTATATATATTTAATTTAATTTTTCTTTGCAGACAAGTGTCCTCCATCATGCTCCAGTTTTTGCAGCATTATTACCACTTCTCCTCTGCAAATTTACAATGTGGTACAACAGTATATCAATATTAAAAATAATATACTCAAGCTATAAACACGCTCACAATTTTATTTCAACTTACGGTTTGTCAGCATTGGCAGAGATGGAATGGATGCGTTTAAATGTACCAAATGTATTGCGTACATTTTGGATACTTCGTGTTACTGAACAATTAATACAAATACTTGGTAATAATTACACCGACGATAACATAAATATTAATACAATAATAAAAACACTATTGGTAAACGGTTGTGAAACATTAACAGCACTGTTAGGTATGACATCAATAATATCATCAATATGTCATTATATCGGTTGTTTTTTCCGTTGGATATTATTAACTGAAAGTGAAGAGGAAAAAAGTATTGGCACAGTATCAGCTATATTATTTTATATATTGGCATTGCAAACAGGTTTAACATCATTGGATCGTGAAAAACGTTTTGAACGTTTGTTAAAAAATTTTTCACTATTATCAACAGCACTACTACATTTTGTTCACAATATTGTTAATCCAGTTTTAATGTCATTAAGTGCATCACACAATCCAGCATTGCGTCGTCATTTACGTGCATTATTTGTTTGTTTATTTTTAATAATATTTCCAGTAACATTACTTGTCTTCCTTTGGTCACACTTTACAATAAGTACATGGCTTTTAGCTGTAACAATATTTTCAACTGAAGTTGTCGTTAAAGTTTTAGTATCATTGGCTGTTTATTCATTATTTTTATTTGACGCTTATCGTAGTACATTTTGGGAACCATTAGACGATTGTTTATACGTTATAAGATCATTTGGTAATACTGTTGAATTTGCATTTGGTGTTTTATTATTTTTTAATGGTGTTTGGATATTGTTATTTGAATCTAGTGGTGCAATACGTGCAGTTATGATGGGTATACATGCTTATTTTAATATTTGGAATGAAGCTAAAGCTGGATGGAGTGTTTTTATCAAACGTCGTACAGCTGTTAATAAAATAAATATATTACCTGAAGCTACTGATCAACAATTACGTCAATTAGATGATGTTTGTGCTATTTGTTATCAGGAAATGCGTACAGCCAAAGTTACCAAATGCAATCATTATTTTCACGGTGTTTGTTTACGTAAATGGCTTTATGTTCAAGATCGTTGTCCATTATGTCACGATATTTTATATAACATTGAACAAACTCAAGTTATTAAAAATGAACCGATTGTTAATAATGATGATGATAATGTGGTTAATAATGAAATAACAAATGTTACTCCGCAAAATAATTCAACAGCGTTACAGAGTATTATTTCGCCAAATATATCAGGCATTAACAGTAACAGTGATAATGTTAATAGTAATAGTAATAATATTAATAATAATAATAGTTGTAATAATAATAGTGGAACCAGTAGTAGTAGTGGTAATAGTAATAATAGTGATGAAAATAGATTGCTTAGTGATTCTGATGATGATGATGATGATGGTGAAAGGTGAAAATAAATTTGGAATATAAATACGATTTAATGGAAAAAAATATTGATGTGCTGAATTTAGTGTGTATTGTGGCATGGGAATTTTTGAAATATGTCATGTATGGTGTTTTTTTAGACGCCCAAATTCCGGGGAATAAAATAACGTTGAGAGAGTTGATTATTATTTTTGTGGACAAAAGTTATGTAATAATCATTTGGAATTCGAGTGTTGTTGAGAGATAAAGAAAAAATACCATGTATGACTGGTATTTAAATTTAATCATGACCTCTGAAACTAATTGACTAGACGGTGAAAAAAAAAATAAAAAATACAATTTGCAATCTTTATTTATTCATTATTATTATCATTATTATTATTAATTTCAAATAGAATATTCAATTATATAACTGAATATATTTTTGCCCAATTGACAAATATGTATCGGCGAAAATATTGAAATTTAATTTGTTATTTATACTTTTGTTATCATTCAATAGAATTAATTCAAACATAAAAAAATTAATAATTTCTCTATTTATTTATTTTCATTTTCCATCGTAATACATAAAAATTTAATAATAAAGAAAGAAAAATTATATATAAATAAATAAATGTAAACATATAGATATAATTATTTAATATACTAAAAAAAAAAAAGAAACTACCTTTTTTTCTCTTTTATTTTTACTCTCAAGAGAAATTTCATTTATCATTTCTTTATTTTTTTATTTGTCTGTATTATTATTATTATTATTATTATTATTATTATTATTATTGTGATTTTCAAGTGCGTATGAAGGTCACGATTTTACACAGGTACGATGATGATTTCTCTTCCATGAAGTGATGAAGATGAAGAGTGGGAACGAGTTGAGAGTCGTAAAAGTACCGCAATGTTCAGTTTGTGTTGAGTTATACCAACGTACGCAAGCAAATTTTTAATAAAGCCATTGTGTATTATTATTTAAATAAAAATAACATCGATACATTGAGTAGTGAGCAAGTATTTAATTTAAATTGATAAACAATTATTGAATGTAAGTATATTATTGATTTAGGAAATTTTTTTATGATTTTCAAATGTTTTCATATTTGTTTAATAATTGTACGAAAATTATTTACAACTATTGTATATCAATAATTCGTTTTAATACACTGAAGAATGTATATATATATATATATATATATTTTTAGCCACTTTCTTTTACACACTTTTCTTTCGATAATTACTTCCGGTGATAGCAACTTTATTTTTCTCTTTATTATTATTATTAATATAACAATGATAATAATAAATAGAAATTTTTCACGTTTTAATAATTAATAATAGTGTCGTTGAAGTTGTAGATAGATTTTTATTTTAATTCTCCAAGGTGAAATCAATCTTAGTTGATTTTTTTTTTTTTTTTCATTTTTGTTTTCTCCGGCATTGAATTATTATTATTCTTCTTTTTTTTTTTTTCGCTTTTGTAACAGAGAGTATAAAGTCTGCTTGGTGATTTTCCTTGACACTTTGGATTATTAATTAAATTAAATATAATTATATTTTATTTTTTACAGGATAATGATTTTTAGCATTGATATAACGTTGATTAATTTATGCTACGTTGCATCAGTACTTGTAATTGGTGCATTGCTCCTCGGTCTCATTGCTCTTCAATTATTCATTTATTTTACTACCGGTGTGTACAAGAGCAAACGTAAAATGAATGGTAAAACAGTTGTTATAACTGGATGTACATCAGGAATTGGTAAAGAAACAGCTAAAGATTTAGCGAAGCGAGAAGCGAGAATTATTATGGCGTGTCGTAATATTGAAACAGCTACAAAATTAAAAGGTAAATTATTCAATAATTAATTGGGTATTTATAATTAATTATTCGATTGAGTTTTATTTATGTTAATAATAATAATGTATATATATATAATTTATTTATTTTATCAGATGAATTGGTGAAAGAGACGGGAAATATAAATATAATTGTGAAGAAATTAGATCTATCTTCATTTAAATCAATACGTGAATTTGCAATGGAATTAAATCGTGATGAAAAACGTATTGATGTATTGATTCATAATGCAGGCACTGCTGAAACATTTACGAAAAAAGTTAGCGATGATGGAATTGAAATGACAATGGCAACAAATCAATACGGACCATTTTTACTTACACATCTTTTAATTGGTAAAATAATAAAGAATTATTGTATTTAATTTAATTCATTACTTATTATTAATTTAATGGATTATTTTTATTTGTTTTTTTGTTTCATTTAAAGATTTATTGAAACATTCAACACCGTCAAGAATTGTTATTGTTGCATCAGAATTATATCGTTTTGCTACGTTAAATTTTGATAATTTAAATCCAACTACAACTTTCCCTGCGTATTTATATTATGTTTCGAAATATGCAAATATTGTTTTTGGTTTGGAATTGGCACGTAGATTGGAAGGTAGTGGTGTAACGGTAAATTGTCTTCATCCTGGTATGATTGATAGTGGTATATGGCGTAATGTACCAGCACCACTTTCATGGGGACTCAATTTAATTATTCGTGGATTTTTTAAAACACCTGAACAGGGTGCACAAACATCAATTCATTTGGCTGTTTCTGAAGAATTGAATAATGTTACTGGAAAATATTTTCTTGATTGTCGAGTGAGTTGTTTATTTTATTTATTTAAATTAAACTGTGGCGAATTATTGTGGAAAATATTGTTTGATATAGTTGGATAGTTTTATTGAGTTTGTGGAATTTATATATTAATGATTTTCTATTTTATTTTATTTTTTTTGCTGTAGGAATTTCGACTTTCTCAAGGAGTTAGTGATCCAGCGAAGGGTAAAAAATTCTGGGAATGTTGCGAAACTATCACAAAACTTCAACCGAATGATCCAAAAATATAAAAAAAAAAAAAAGATTGTTTTGTTTTCAAGCACATTTTGCTAATTTAACTTTTTTCCTTTCAGATATTTTTGTTTATTGTTTTTTGTTCTTATTATTACATTTATTTAATTATATTATTACTACTGAGCGATATGAAAAATTTATATAGACGTTAGAATACATCTGCATAATTGTTTTTCATTATGTTTATCTTTTGAAATATAATTTCTATACGTAAAATAATTATTTGTTTCCTCTGTTTTTTTTTTTTTTTTTTCATTGTCAGATTTTGTGGTGAGATAAAAAATAATTGTTCATTTCCTTATCGTAATACTACGATTTATTTTCTTTATTAAATGATATTCATACAGTGTTTAAACACTCGTAATAATTTATGGAAGTTATAATGGTTCGTAGTCCGAACGTGTTCGTACAGGTTTTGCTCTGAACTGGTATTTCAACTGGCTGATGTGATATCCTTAAATCTAATGTACCAATTTCTTTTCCCAAAATTTCATTCGATTTGTAAACGTACTCCATATATCCTGAACTAAAGAATCATAATAACATCAAAAATGTTTATATAATTTCTTTAAAATGCTTATAATATAGTGGAAGACTAAAATAGAATAATATCATTCATCATAATAAGATTCTACTTTGTATTTTTTCCTGCACGATTCAGTGGCGGTATTGGAAATAATTTTTCCCACTCGTTCATTCTCTCCTCATAAAGTCCTGATTTCATAATCAATTCATCACCAATATCCAAATACGCTTTATTATCTTTAGTAAATGGTGTCCAAGTAACATTCAAAAATTCATTGCGATTTTTCGGAATAGGTTCACCAGTCTTTGCAAAATTTGCCCACATTGCCGTTGAACGTTCAACTGCTTTAACTTCTGGTGCATCACCATCAATATACGGAAAGTGACTTATATAAAATAGATATAATAAATCGTCATGATGAACAACCCCTAAAACATGTAAATAAAAATATTTACAAACACAAATTTTAACAATTTAAATCAATTCTTTGTTTCATTATAAATTTATAATTGCAATCACACTTTACCGTAAGGTTTTTTGTCAGACCATTTATTATGACTGGAACGTCCTTGATAACTAAATTTATAATAATACACAGAAGTATTTGTACATTCATACATATCTGCGATTAAATTTGTAAAACGATGTGCACCAAAGCCAATTACTCCATCAGCATAAAGCTGAAAATATACAACAAAAATATATATAAAACCACACAAAAATATTTATTATTATATATTTTAAATTATCGTCAATACTTACTTGACCCCATCCTTCATAGTTATCTAATCCAATTGGTTTATCATTCAAATAATATCGTTTCAATTCAGCACTGATATCAAATGATCTATTAGTATTTCGTTCGTACAAAAAACTTATCGGTGCAATAGTTGTCCAATTTTGATTAACAAAATCAAATTCTGAATTATTTCCAGCTCTCGCTGCTTCCACAGCACCTTAAAAAAAAGAATTAATAAATCCATTGTAATAATTAACAAAGATAAATATATCTTAAATTAAATTAATTAACAATTACCTATAACAGCGCCACCAAATTCATCTTTAGTAAATCCAGTAATTAATGGAACTCGATGAAATTTTCCTTCACGTATTAAATCAATCGGTTGTGCAGTGAGAAATCTTTCAACAAATGGAACTTCTGGTTCAACAACTGGAAGCCAAACAAAAATAGGATCTCCATTCCAATCCTAATAAATAATTAATAGGTAAATTGATTAAAATTATTTCTCAAATATAAATATATTTATAATTGAAAAAAAATTTGACAAATACATACAAATAATTCCCAATTTGTATTGGCAATTTCTTTTGCACTTTTTGTATTTAAACAAATTAACATATTTCCAGTGGTATCAGTTGGACATCCAAGTAGTGTAGCTTGTTTTTTAGCTAAATCTTTTTGATCAGTTGGTAATAAATTTTGATATGGTAATGCACCACTCATTGCAATTGCACGATGAAATAAACCTCTACTCATTGGTGATACCATATGTAATGATACACTCCAACCACCACAACTGTATCCAACAATAGTTACACAATTAGGATCACCACTAAATTTTTCTATATTCTTTTGTATCCAACGTAATGCCTCAACTTGATCCTTAAGTCCAAGATTACCAGGTGCTAATGATTCACCAGTACTAAAAAATCCCAATGATGCCAATCGATAATTAACTGTAACTAAAACAACTTCTTCATCGAGTAAATATTGTGGTCCAAAATAAAGACTTTGTCCTGATACACCATAAAATCCACCAGGATGAAAGAAAACAATTACTGGACGTAGTGATGATGATGATGATGATGATGATGAATCACTTGATGGTAACTAAAATATTATTACACAAATTATATTATTATTTTCAAGGACATTTCAGTTTTCATGTGTCTGACATTGAAGATTATTTCATCAATTCATTTACTTTAGTTGTGTAGACATTTAAACGAAGACAATCTTCAGATTGATCATTTGTATAAGGTTGTGGACAGCAAGGTCCTTCTTCAGATGCATTAAAAATTCCAGTCCATGGTTTAACTGGAATAGCTTGCTGTAAAATATTAATTATAATATAATTATTTAATTATATTAATAGATTATTATTGAGGGGATTCCTGTTGATGATAATTTCTTTTTTTTTTTTTTTATTATTGAGGTTAAAGTTCGAAAGTTTATTTGTGATATCAAACTAATTTTCTATTCACATCTATTGGTAATCCCCTTTATTATTGATACATTTTTTATTATCAAGTATATTATTTTTTTCTTTTTCTTCACATGAACGATAAGGATAATTATATTTATTATATTATTCTTTTATCATAAAAAAAAAATCCCCGAGAATATTTATACAATAAAATATAACAATGATAAATAATTGAGTATTGAGTATAAATAAATAAATAAATAAAACACATGATCGTTTGTATTCTTCAACAACATTAAATTATATTTATGCACATTATCAAACATTTTTTTTATTTATATAAATATCAAGATTAAAAACTTACTTTAAATCTTTGTTGACCAGTTGGTGGTTCACCATAACGAACACCACGATATGAATAAATATCTTTATCCAATCGTGATTTAATTATTGATCCTGAAATTGTACCAAGTGATGATAATTCAATATTTAATGTTGGTTTAATAACATTTTCATTTGTATCCTCGACAATTGCCAGAATAAATAAAAATAATAATCCAATAATATTCATGATTAAATGTATGTTTTATATTTAATTAATACCACTTTAAATGAATTTATTATTTATTAAAATGACAATGATTTAAAAATTTTATAAATCAAAATTAATTTATTATAATTTTTATACAAAATATTTTTGTATTTCTATTCTTTATTTTCTTCTCTGTTTCAATCAACAACGCACTGCAACGTCGCGTTTTCAACTGCGTATTGGGCGCGGTGATGCGTTGATTTTATATATATAGTTGTGCGCATTAATCTAAGACACACAATGCAAAATTTATAATAAATTTTGTTGCAGTAGAGATGGAAATGAAATAAATGATAGAATTATTATTATCATTTTTTTTTTTTTCTTTAAATTGTATAATTACTTTTCCTTTTATTTAATCTAAAATAATTGTTTGTATAATTAATATTGTTCTCACCTTCTTCTTCGTCGCTGTTTTATTTTATCTTTTCGTTGTATAAAGTGTTTGAGTAATTGGGAGAGAAAAAAAAAAAATAATAATCTACTAGTTACATGAGTCATGAGGTATATATTGTATCATGTGATGTAATTTAAGTGTAAATTTAGCTGAATATTATTTTGTCTGTTCTATTGAGATTGTAAAATAACTTTAGTTATTCTTCTTGTATATATATTTATATTTACAATTCAGTTGATTATTTACTTAGTTGCAATTGGTGGTAATGGAAATAATTCTTCCCATTTATTCATTCTATTTGAATAAATAATTCCATCTTCAATAGACAATTGTTCAGCTATTTTTAAATATTTTGGATGTTCTACTGTATTACGTTGCCAATTAATATTAGAAAAATTTGGATTATTTGATGGAATTGGTTGATCAGTTTTAGCAAAATTTGTTATTATTCCAGTGAGACGATCAAGTATTTTAACATCTCTATCACAGAGTGGTGGGAATCCAGGAATTCTAAATAGTATAAGTAATTCATCATGATGACCAACACCTTAAACAAAAAAAAAAAAGAAAAGAAAAAAATAAATATAACACAATAAATTAAATAATCATTTCCAATTGTTTCTTTACAAATTAATTTTACTATACTAAAAATTAATTTATTAATTCACTCACCAAAATGTCTTCCATCTGAATATTTTGAAAAACTTTGACACCCATCATAGTCATAGAAATAATTATAAACTGGTGCTGGAGAATAAGTTGTCATTAATCTTTCAAATCGATGATTTTGAAAGATAATCAAAGCATCAGCATAAAGCTAAAAAATTTATTATAAATTAAATTATTCACAATAGTAATTCAATTTAATATTAAAAAATATAATAAATAATTATAAATATACCTGTCCAAGACCTTGAATATTCTTTTCACTCAGTGATTGATTATTTAAATAAAAAGATTTTAATTCTTTACTTATTTCATGTGACTTTGGTGTATCACGTTCATAAAGAAAACTTATTGGCGCTATTTCTTCCCATCTATTATTAACATCTGTATATATTGAATTATTTCCTTTTTGCGATTGTTCAATTACAACTAAATAATAATATTAATAATTAATTAATAAAATAGTATTGTGTGTTATTAAAATTAAATAATAAATAATTAAAGTTTTGAATTTTACTTATTGTAACGCCAGCAAATTCATCTTTATTAACGCCAGTTATTAAAGGAACAAAATTTCCTTTTCTTTCACGAATAATATCAATTGGTTGAGCAGTTAAAAAAGCTTCTTCATTATTATTATTAGTATTATTATTACCATCACAATTTGTTTGTTCAATAACTGGTGACCAAACTAAAACTGGATCGCCATAAAATTCCTGATAATAAATTGAAATATTAATAAAAATGATTAAGTAATGATATATTTTTTATAGATAAATAAATTAATTAACTTACAGCAAATTTTGGCAATGAATTGGCATATTCTTCTGGTGTTTTTGTATACAAACAATCAAACATATGATCATCAGTGTCAGTTGGACAATTAAAAATTTCTGCTTGTTTTTTAGCGAGATATTTTTGATGAGTTGGAAAAAGTTTTTGTGGTGTTGGTGCACCACTCATTGCAATTCCACGATGAAATAAACCTTTACTCATTGGTGATAATATATGTAATGATACACTCCAACTACCAGCACTGTATCCCAATAAAGTTACTGAATTACGATTGCCACCAAAGTATTCAATATTTTTTTGTATCCAACGTAATGCCAATACTTGATCTTTTAATCCAGCATTACCTGGTGCACGTGAATCACCAGTACTTAAAAATCCTAATGATCCTAATCGATAATTAATTGTCACTAAAACAATATCTTTATCCAATAAATTATCTGGACCAAAATCATACGTTCCTGAGAATGAATAAAATGCACCGGGATGAAGGAACACAATAACATCACGGTTAGGTGAATTATTTATTTTACTTGACGATAATTGTGGTAACTAAAAATCATAAAGAAATATATATATATATAATATAATATTAATATATTGAAAAGTTAGATGAAAAATTATTAAAGTATATTCTATTTTATTTTTTTGTTTATCTTACCGCAGTTGTGTAAACATTTAAACGTAAACAATCTTCAGCTATGACACGACTGTCATGAATAAGTTGTGGACATGATGGTCCTTCTTTAGTAGCGTCAAAAATTCCATTGTGTGGTTGAGCTGGTGACGCTTGCTAAAATAATAAAATTAAACAATAGATAGATAAATATTAATAATAAATTGTTTCTATTTATTATATAACACAAATACAATATATATATCATAAAGTAATGATTAATTATATTTAAATTAAATTTACCTTGAAACGATCACGACCAGTTGGTGCAACAGCATAACGTATACCACGAAATGAATAAATATCTTTTCCCAATCGTGTTTTTAATATTGAACCTTTTATTGCTCCATTTGTTGATTGTACCACTGGATTTATATTGTTTTGTGCATTAGCAATAATTGCTAAAGCAAAAGAAAATAATAATACAAATATTTTCATTATTGTTTACAGTACAAAGAAGATTTTTAATTTGTCTATTATTTTATTATTTTTATTCACGTTTGTGCACACAGTTGTATTATACACTCTCTGTATATTCTCTACAACGTCATTAAATATAACTGTCTATTGAAACATCCAATCCCAATGTATTTATACCAGATAGTAACAAAGAAAACGACAAAGTGTTACGAGAATTTCTTGGAATAAAATAACAAAGAGGAAAAAAAAATGAAAAATCACATTCATTATCGAAATGATGACAGGTCATTTTTTTTTTTTCTTTCTTTATCAAACAAAAATATGTTCACATCCATTTTATCAACAATTATATCATTGGTTGCTACAATTATTAATACATTTGTTGACCACTGTTTTATATAGAAAAAAAAATGCAACTCACTTTAATGCGATAATAATAGTTACAATGTTCATGAAAAGATGAAGAGATATTATTCAATGTGTTGATAATTTATAATCGACTTGTCTTTGTTCTCTATTTAATCGTTAACTTTGCAATTTTTTTTTTTTTCAACACCAATTAAAATTAATATCAAACAATTTGTCAGTCACTGTTAAATTATTTAATAATAATTTTCACCACAAGTTTTATTATTATTAAAAATTGTTTCTAATGGAAATAATTCATTCCATTTATTCATTCGTTGTGCATAAATAATTTCATTTTCAATTGACAATTCGTCAGAAAATTTTAAATGTATTGGATTATTTATTGTATCAGGTTGCCAATTAATATTTAAAAAATTTGGATTATTTGATGGAATTGGTTTACCAGTTTTAGCAAAATTTGTTATTATTTCAGTTAAACGATTTAGTGTTTTAACGTCTTTGTTACATAGTGATGGGAATCCAGTCATTCTAAATAGTATAAGTAATTCATCATGATGAACAACACCTGAAACAATTAAATAAAATAATAAAATATATTTATTTAATTGTCGAAACATAAATTGACAATTTTTTTGGTTTCATTTACCATAACGTGTTCCATTTGACCATTTTGCATAAGTTTCACAACCTTTATATGCATATAAATAATTATAAACCGGTGCTGGTGAATATGTTGTCATTAATCTTTCAAAACGATGAGTTCGAAAGATAGTTAATGAATCAGAATAAAGCTAAACAATTTAAAAATATAATATATATATATATAAATATAAATTAATATTTTATTTTATTTTTATTATTATTGTATGAATTAAAAATTGTAATTGATATATTAAATATACTTTTCCAAATTCACGGGCATTATTAATTCCCAATTGTTCATCACCAAGATAAAATAATCTCAATTCTTTACTTATTTCATAAGATCTTGTTGTATTTCTTTCATAATCAAAACTTATTGGTGCTACTATTTCCCATTGTGTATTGTAAACATCAAACATTGTAGTGTCACCATTTTCTGCTTCTTCAACCATGTCTAAAAACATATTTAATGATAATTAATTATTGATTAGTAGTTAAATGGTGTTGATGTTAATTTTTTTTTTTTCACCTATTATTCCACCACCCAATTCATCTTCAGTAACGCCAGTTATTAATGGAACAAAATATCCTTTCTTTTCACGAATAAGATCAACTGGTTGACCAGTTAAAAATGGTTCTACTGTATTGTTTGCACAATTTGGTTGTTCAACAACTGGTGTCCAAATTAAAATTGGTTCTTGATAAAATTCCTAAAATAATTATATAATTTTTAATACTAAAGTGATAATGAATTTAATTTATCCAAATATATATTATAAAAATTTACAGTAAATTGTGATAATGAATTGGCATATTCTTCAGGTGATTTAATATATAAACAATCAAACATATTATCTTCATTATCAATTGGACAATTAAGAAGTTTAGCTTGTTTAATTGCAAGATGTTTTAAATTATTTGGTATTGGTTCTTGTGCAGTTGATGTACCACTCATAGCAATTGCACGATGAAATAAACCTTTACTCATTGGTGATAACATATGCAATGATATACTCCAACCACCAGCACTGTATCCCAATAATGTTACTGAATCAGGATTACCACCAAAATATTTAATATTTTTTTGTACCCAACGAAAAGCCAATACTTGATCTTTAAATCCACCATTTCCTGGCGCACGTTCATCACCAGTACTTAAAAATCCTAATGATCCTAATCGATAATTAATTGTTACTAAAACAATATCACTGTCAAGCATATTTTCAGGACCAAAATCATATGTTCCTGAGAATGAATAAAGTGCACCGGTGTGTAGATAAATTATAACGTCTCTATTTGGTTTTCTATTTTTTTTATTCAATGAAACTTCTGGTAACTGAAATAAACAATAACAAAAAAATAACACACACACACACACACACAGTCTTGTAAATTAATTGCAGATATAAACAATAATTTAAGTGATACTTCAGAATAGAAAATTAAATGAATATTCAACAGTATAAAATAATTCAAATTTCACAAATAAAAATTATATATCAATTATATCTTCATAAATTTATTATTAAAAAACTATATTTCATATAAAAATCATACTGGTCTTATTTCAAAGATAATCGCACGTACATTTTGATAAAAAAAAAAAGTATATAAAAAAATATTAATTTTCCATAAAAATATCACGAGTTAAAGCAAGATGAATTTTTTGATCGACAATATTTATAGACAGTGAATTATTATTTTTGTTTATTTACCTTTGTGGTATATATATTTAAACGTAAACAATCTTCAGACATTGGTCGATTATCAATAACCAATTGTGGACATGATGGTCCATTTTTAGTAGCGTCAAAAATTCCAGTATGTCGTTTAGTTGGTGTCGATTGCTAAAATAAATGAAAAAAAATAAAAAAATTACAATACACACAATAAATTTAAATTAATAATACTTTCTCTTCCTTTAAATTATTCATTTTTACTTTAAAACGATCACGACCAGTTGGTGCATCAGCATAACGTACACCACGAAATGAATAAATATCTTTTCCCAATCTAGTTTTTAATATTGAACCTCGATAAGCTCCAACTGCTGTTTCAACTACTAAATTTATATTACCATAAACCTCAACATCAATTGCCAAAGCAAAACAACATAACAACAAAAAAATCTTCATAATTGTTGAATATTTATTTTTAATACTAAAAACGTTGTACAATACACTTTTATTTATTCTCTTCAATGTTATTGAACATAAATGTGAAAGAATTTAGACTTGTTCACATGTTTATACTCAACAGCAAACAGCGAAATAATACAAATGCAATTTATGAAAAAAAATTATGTTCAAACATTATAATAACTTGAATTATAATTTTTATCTTAATAGAAACCAGTAAAATTATCATTTTTATCAAAAACATACAAGTCATATTATTATCTTTAATAATTATTCATACATATCTGTTTTGTTTATTCACATTGAGATAACATGAAAAATTATCGTATACAAATAAACATAAAAAAAAAATTTCTCTCTCCTTTAAATAATAATAATTAATATAAATATCATTATTGTATTATTATTGTTTGTTTACAATTGTAGCATCAATACAAATTTATTTTTAACAATTATTTATCTATTTTTGTATTCATTCGATATTTATTTATTTCATTTCGTCTTTCTTTGACTTTCCGCTTATTTAACCTTCAAATGTCTACGAATTATTTAAAATTGACATCAGTTAGATAGTAGACAAGCTAAAAATAAATAAATAAACATGGAATATGTGTTTAATAATTCATATGAATGTGAAATAAATTATTTAGAAAATATTATTTTTTGTTGTTGCACTGACTCTTTTATTTTTTTTATTTTTATTTTTATATTGATACATCTACAGATGTAGTTATTATTATCCACATTGAATATTGTAATAGAAAAGTAAAATAACTATTTGATATTTCTTATTTATTTATGAATATATTTTATTCAAGTATATTTAATTTGTGAAAAATAGAGAAATTAAATTGGAAATTTTTGTTGGAATTATATTGAGTATTTAATTTCATTTGTGAAATTGAATTTAATGTTGATGTTGATGACAATTATCTTCATGTTTTGATGTAGGACATGTTCCTGGTGCAGGATCCAATGGCATTGGAAATAATTCATCCCATTCATTCATTCTTCTTTCATAAATAATTCCTTGTACCATTGATAATTCTTTATCAATCATTAAATATTTTGGATGTGTTTTTGTTGACGGTTCCCAATTAACATTAGAATAATCATGATTATCTGTAGGTATTGGTTGACCAGTTTTTGCAAAACTTTCAACCATTCCAGTGAGACGTTCAAGTGTTTTTATATCTTTATCACAAACTGGTGGGAATTGACCACATTTAAATAGTAAAAGTAATTCATCTTGATGACCAACACCTTAAAAAATATAAATAATAATTTAATAAATATCAATTGAGTAATTAATTATTGTGTATAGATAAAATATAATGTAATAGTGAATTAAAATAGTTAATTATTTACCAAAAATTGTTCCATTTGACCATTTAGCCCAAGCTTCACAACCTGGATATCCAAAAAGATAATTATAAACTGGTTGACATGAATAAGTCACCATTAATCTTTCATAAAGATGTGCTTGATAGTGTAATGAATCACCCCACAGCTAAAATACATAATTAATCATTATAAATAATACATTTGTGTTGGAAAATATTTGATGATGAAATATATAAATAAATCACGTACATCTGCGAGTCCTTGATAATTTCCAATACCAACTGGTTTATCATTGAGATAGAATTTTTTAAATTCTCTACTGATATAATGTGATCTTGGTGTATCACGTTCATAACCAACAGCGACTGGTGCAATTTCATTCCAGTTATTATTGAGTTTATCGTATCCTGAATTGTCTCCTTTTTGTGCAAGTTCTTCAGCAGCTAAATATATTAAATAATTAGTATACGGAAATATTTATTAATTAGACATTATTAATATTATGTTTGGTGTATTGAAGTATTTAAATTATGTTGACTTGCCCATAGCAGCGCCAGCAAATTCGCCTGTAGTGATGCCAATCATTAAAGGAACAAAATTGCCTTTTCTTTGGAGGAAAAGATCGAGTGGTGGTGTAGTAAGGAAGGGCTGTATATTTTTATTGTTTCCATAGTATTCTTGTTCAATAGCTGGTGCCCAAAGTAAAACTGTGCCACCCGTTCGTGCCTTTAATTAAATAATTGAAATAATTGAATGTGATAATTGTTTGTAATTTTATACAACTGGCGTTATTGAAAATTAAAAAATTTATCAATCAATTTATTACGAATAAAATTTATTCAATTAAGATTTGTATTTTCTATCGTACTAACTAGAATTGGAATAATCATGTGGAAATTTAGTATAAATAAAAATTTATACTTACAAAAACTTGTGAATAAGAGTTGGTGAAATCATCTGTTGATTTGGTGTAGAAACATTCCATCATTTTATCATTAGTGTCAGTGGGACAACCGAGTACTTCAGCTTGTACTACAGCAATATTTCTTTGTTCACGTGGTAATGGAAGTGGATAGATTGCTGAACCACTCATCATAATTGCACGGTGGAATAAACCTTTGCTTATTGGTGCTACCATGTGTAATGAAATACTCCATGAACCAGCACTGTAACCTAATAGAGTAACTGAATTAGGATTACCACCGAAGTTTCTAATATTTTCTTGCACCCAACGAAGTGCTAATATTTGATCCTTGAGTCCAGCATTTCCTGGCGCACGTTCATCACCAATATTCATCCATCCTAATGATGCCAATCGATAATTAATTGTTACTAGAACAATATCTCTATCGAGTAAATATTGTGGACCAAAGTCAAATGTTGTTCCTGAGGATTCGTAAAATCCACCATGATGTATGAATACTACAACGTCTTTTAATGGTTCATTTCTCTTTGTGTTTGATGATTTGGTAGGGTGCGCTGAAGTTTGTGGTAACTGAAATGGAAATTAAATTCGTCTGTATTATTTCTATATTTAATTTATAATTCATCGTGATGTTTAGATTAATTTTCGTAATTTACTTTAGCGGTGTAGACATTCAGTCGAAGACAATCTTCAGAGACGATTCGATTATTCTTGATGATTTGTGGACACGATGGTCCGTCTTGTGTAGCGTCAAAAATTCCAGTATGTGGTTTAGCTGCAACCGGTGCCTGAATTAATTAGAAATTAATTTTATTTACACTCCATCAACACACAAACATAAAATAAATCATAGCTACAAATAATTATTTAAATTAGACTTACTTTGAAACGATTTCGACCAAGTGGCGCTTCGCCATAACGAATACCACGGAATAAATAATAATCTTTTCCCAATCGTGTCTTCGATATTGAACCTTTTATTGGTCCATTTGTTGATTGCACCACTGGATTTTGATTGTTTTGTGCCTCAGCGACAATTGCCAAAGCACAAAAAAATAACAACACAAAAATCTTCATAATTGTTACAATACAAAGAAGATTTTTTCGTTGATTGTTAAATATCTATTCTCCACAGCAACGTTGTATAATAAATTGTGTATTCACTATAACGTCAACGAGGTGACTGCAAAGTTAACCAGTATCCCCGATGTATTTATACACAATCGCAACAAGGAAAAAAACCAGGGCAATTTCTAAGAAATATCATAGGAAAAAAATAAAACAAAATTTATTTCTTTGTCTCTACAATGACTGGTCAATTCTCAATTTTTATCATAAAACAACAACTCAAAATATATAGTTTTATCAACAAATGTTATCATCCACAACAATTATAGATACTGTAATTCTTTCCAAATCATCATTTCGATAAATACAAAATAAGTTATAATTATTTGTTGAAGGCCACAATACCCCATTACAAAATCACGTTATTATATTTAATATGTTATACATTTTTCATACATTTTCAATTCGATATGTCCTCATCTTTCGCCCCTTGAAAAATCTCATGCTAAAATAAAATCAAAATAAGGATAAATAACCACTCAACAAATATCAAAAACATTTAAAATTGCGCCGTCATTTATTTATTTATCCACTCAACTATTTTTCTTTCTTCTATAAATTCTTTGCGTTCGCCTTTTTATTAAATAGTTTCACATAAGGAAATTTTACTCGTCTATCTTACGATAATAATAATATGAAAAAAGTTGTGATTAAATTGAACTTAAACGTGGAAATAATAAAGCAAATTAAATATATTCATAAGAATAATATTGTGAATCAAATTTATTTGTAAACTACAATTTAATGATGATGATGATGATGATGGTGTTCGTGGTGATGTTGATGACAATTTTCTTCATGTTTTAAAGTAGGACATGTTCCTGGTGCAGGATCAATTGGAAATGGAAATAATTCATCCCACTTATTCATTCTCTCTTCATAAATAATTCCTCGTTCCATTGACAACTCTTTATCAATCTTTAAATACTGTGGATAATTTTTTGTCGAAGATTCCCAATTAACATTGGAATAATTACGATTATTTATCGGAATTGGTCGACCAGTTTTTGCAAAACTTTCAATAATTCCAGTGTGACGTTCAAGTGCATTTATATCTTGATTACAGATTGATGAAAATCCACCAATTTTAAATAGTAAAAATAAATCATCCTGATGTCCAACACCTTGGAAATAAAAATTAAAAAATATCAATACTACAATAAATATTTTTATTTTGTTTAATTAATTTAATTTTGTTATAGATAAATAATTATTTACCAATTATAGTTCCATTATTCCATCTTACAAAACTTTCACAGCCCTGATAAGTGAATAAATAATTATACACTGGTTGACAAGAGAATGTAGTCATCAATCTTTCAAATCGATGTATTTGAAAGACTACTGAATCAGTATAAAGCTAAAATACATAATTTTAATTCAGAAAATTGAATAATATTCTACGTAAATAATTGATGTATAATGTAAATATATTAAAATTGATAACAGTACCTCTGAAAGTCCTACATAATTTCCAAGACCAACTGGTTGATTATTGACATAGAATTTTCGAAATTCTTCATTGATATAATGTGATTGTGTTGTATTACTTTCATAACCAACATAAATTGGCATAACTTCATTCCAATTATTATTAATTAAATCGTATCCTGAACTATTTCCATTTTGTGCTGCCTGTTCTGTTACTAAATATTTAAATAAATAAATTATTGTTACTTATATTACCAGTATTATAATTTTATTTAGTATTAATGTTGAGTTACAAGCAGCAGAGGCGAGAAATTCGTCTTTGGTAACACCAGTCATTAAAGGAACAAAATTGCCATTTCTTCGTTGAAATAAATCAACTGGTGAAACAGTAATGAATGGTTGTTCATTTTTTATATTTCCATAATATTCTTGTTCAATAACTGGTGTCCAGAGTAGAATTGGATTGTCTGCAGATGCCTGAAATAATTGTAACAGTTGAATATTATTTTTACCGAAGAATTTAAATATTGAATTGAATTAAATTTGTATGAATAAATAATTTGTACTTACAAAGACTTTTGTGAGTGAATTGGTATAATCATCAGTTGATTTTGTATATAAACATTCTAACATGTTATCATTAGTATCAGTGGGACAATTAAGAACTTCAGCTTGGACTTTGGCAATATTTCTTTGTTCAGTTGGTAAATTTTGAGAATTAATTGATGAACCACTCATCATAATTGCACGATGGAATAAACCTTTGCTTATTGGTGCTACCATGTGTAATGAAATACTCCATGAACCAGCACTGTAACCCATCAATGTAACAGAGTTAGGATTACCATTGAAGTTTTTGATATTTTGTTGAATCCAATGTAATGCTAAGATTTGATCTTTGAGTCCGGCATTTCCTGGCGCACGTGCATCACCAATGCTCATCCATCCTAATGATGCCAATCGATAATTAATTGTTACTAGAACAATATCTCTATCGAGTAAATATTGTGGACCTAAGTCGTATGATGTTCCTGAGTTTTCGTAAAATCCACCATAATGTAAGAAAACTACAACGTCTTTTAATGGTTCATTTCTCTTTGTGTTTGATGATTTAGTAGGGTGCGCTGAAGTTTGTGGTAACTGAAATGGAAATTAAATTCGTCTGTATTATTTCTATGTTTAATTTATAATTCATCGTGATATTTAGATTAATTTTCGTAATTTACTTTAGCGGTGTAGACATTCAGTCGAAGACAATCTTCAGAGACGGTTCGATTGTTCGTGATGATTTGTGGACACGATGGTCCGTCTTGTGTAGCGTCAAAAATTCCAGTATGTGGTTTAGCTGCAACCGGTGCCTGAATTAATTAGAAATTAATTTTATTTACACTCCATCAACACACAAACATAAAATAAATCATAGCTACAAATAATTATTCAAATTAGATTTACTTTGAAACGATTTCGACCAAGTGGCGCTTCACCATAACGAATACCACGGAATAAATAATAATCTTTTCCCAATCGTGTTTTCGATATTGAACCTTTTATTGGTCCATTTGTTGATTGCACCACCACTGGATTTTGATTGTTTTGTGCCTCAGCGACAATTGCCAAAGCACAAAAAAATAACAACACAAAAATCTTCATAATTGTTACAATACAAAGAAGATTTTTTCATAGACTGTTAAATATTTATTCTCGAAAGCAATGTTGTACGATAAATTATGTATTCACTCCAACGTCACCGAGGTGACTGCGTAGTTACCCAGTCAACCAGTTATATTTATACTCTATATGGCAACAAGGAAAAAACCAGGGGAATTTCTGAGAAATATCATAGGAAAAAAATAAAACAAAATTAGTTTCTTTGTTCCAATAATGACTGTTGAATTTACAATTTTTATCAACCAATGACAAATCAAAAAATAATTTTATCAACCATATTATCATCGACAACAATTATCGACACATTTATTTTCTCAACACCAATAATTCAATAGAGAGAAAATAAGTCATACTTATATGTTGAAGGTCACATTAATGCATTGCAAACTCATATGTGATAATATTCAATATCTATTTTATTTTTATTTATTTTCTATCTGATTTGTCTTCATCTTTGGCCTCGCAAACTGGTCCAGGTCAATGGTATCAAAACAAAGATGAATGTTCATTGCATCTGTTCAATTAAAATCATTCGAAATTATCTCATCACTTCAAACTCCAACTGGTGGCAATGGAAATAATTCTTCCCACTTATTCATTCTCTTTTCATGAATAATTCCTTGTTCCATTGACAACTCCTCATCAATTTTTAAATATCTCTGATGATCCTTTGTCAAAGTTTCCCAATTAACGTTAGAATAATTACAATTATCTACTGGTATTGGTCGACCAGTTTTTGCAAAACTTTCAACAATTCCAATAAGACGTTCAAGTGTTTTTATATCTCTGTCACAGACTGATGGAAATTCACCAAATTTAAACAGTAAAATTAATTCATCATGATGACCAACACCTAAAGAAAAACATAACAATACTTCAATAAATATTTATTCTCAATATTATCAATAAAATTAATTCATTTGTTGGATAAAAGAACTAAACAGTGAATTTAAAATTAAATTATTCACCGAAATTTGTTCCATTTGACCATTTCCAATAACTTTCACATCCTGGATAAACATAAAAGTATTTATACACTGGTTGAGAAGAGTATTCAGCCATTAATCTTCCAAATCGATGTACTTGAATATTTAATGCATCAGCGTAAAGCTAAAAATTCCCAATCACAAACCATAAATAATAATGTTGTAAATAAAATTCTATGTAGAATGGAAAAAAATAAAAAAAATAAATGACAAACATTTGCGAGTCCTTGATAATGTCCTAAACCAACTGGTTCATCATTGAGATAAAATTTCTTAAATTCTCTACTAATATAAATTGATTTAGATGTATCACTTTCATAAACAAGCGCTTTTGGTGCAAGTTTTTCCCAATTATTATTCACATTATCATAAATTGAGTTGTTTCCTGCTTGCGCTAATTCTTCTGCGGCTGAATATTGAATAAAATAATAGTACAAATAATTAATTAATTAGTTATTATGATAATTAAATTAATTAGTTGATAAGTTATTGTTATATTACGTATTATAACGCCACGAAATTCGTCTCGGGTAACGCCAGTGATAAAAGGAACAAAATTAGCTGTTTTTAATCGTAGAAGATCTATTAATTGAGTGGTGAGAAAGGGCTGTGTATTATTATCACTGTCGTAATAATTTTGTTCAACAGCAGGGAACCAAGGTACAGCTGGATTACCAAGAGTTTCCTAAATATAATGAGGATATTTAGAGATAACAGTTGGTAATTATTTATCCTGGTTAATTTCAAGTGTTGTTTTAATAAATATGAAAGAGAATTAGACTTACAAAGACTTTTGGAATGGATTTGACATAATCTTCAGTTGATTTGTTGTATAGACATTCAAACATGTTGTCAAGTGTGTCAATAGGACAATGAAGAACTTGGGCTTGAGCTTTAGCAACATTTAATTGATTTGTTGGTAAAATTTCGGGAAATGTTGCAGAACCACTCATAGATATAGCACGATGGAATAAACCTTTACTCATTGGTGATACAATGTGCAATGAAATACTCCATGAACCAGCACTGTAGCCTAATAAAGTTACTGAATTAGGATTGCCACCAAAGTTTCTTATGTTTTGTTGGATCCAATGTAATGCTAAGACTTGATCTTTTAATCCAGCATTTCCTGGTGCGTGTCTATCACCAGTGTTTAAAAATCCTAATGATGCCAATCGATAATTAATTGTCACTAAAACAATATCTTTATCGAGTAAATTTTGTGGACCAAAGTCAAATGTTGTTCCTGAGTACATGTAAAATGCACCGGGATGTATAAATACTACAACGTCTTTTAATGGTTCATTTCTCTTTGTGTTTGATGATTTAGTAGGGTGCGCTGAAGTTTGTGGTAACTGAAATGGAAATTAAATTCGTCTGTATTATTTCTATGTTTAATTTATAATTCATCGTGATATTTAGATTAATTTTCGTAATTTACTTTAGCGGTGTAGACATTCAGTCGAAGACAATCTTCAGAGACGGTTCGATTGTTCGTGATGATTTGTGGACACGATGGTCCGTCTTGTGTAGCGTCAAAAATTCCAGTATGTGGTTTAGCTGCAACCGGTGCCTGAATTAATTAGAAATTAATTTTATTTACACTCCATCAACACACAAACAAAAAATAAATCATAGCAACAAATAATTATTTAAATTAGACTTACTTTGAAACGATTTCGACCAAGTGGCGCTTCGCCATAACGAATACCACGGAATAAATAATAATCTTTTCCCAATCGTGTTTTCGATATTGAACCTTTTATTGGTCCATTTGTTGATTGCACCACTGGATTTTGATTGTTTTGTGCCTCAGCGACAATTGCCAAAGCACAAAAAAATAACAGCACAAAAATCTTCATGATTGTTACAACACAAAGAAGATTCTTTTCTTTTCTTTGGTTATAAATCATTTACTATTGACCGTGCAAACGTTCTTTGTATCATAAACTGTATTACTCACTGCAACGTCGCGAACGTGACTGAAAAACAAACAAGACCGGCCGGTATATTTATAAACGATGAGCTATAAACAAAACACTTCAAGTAATTCCCAATAATTTCTACATAACAAAGAAATTAAAAACTACACTCCCTGTCGCAAGATTATAACAATTATATTATCACGTATAATTATTAACGCATTTATATTTTATTATCATTACGATAAAGTGAAAATATTACGCAGTATTGATGTGATAATAGTCACAATCTTAATTACAAAATTATTGATATCAAATATCAAACGTGTTCGTTGTTTTTATAATTGTATTGCTTTTATTTTTCCTGTTTCGATATCAACAACATTGACATAGTTTAATTCGGAGAATTTTGTTAATTCTTTGTTTTTGTAAATAATTATGCAGGTTTATGCTTGAAGAAAGTATTTATTTAATTGTTATAACAAATGAATTACATTATTTGTTGAACTCTTATTTCATTAATTATAACTCTGGATTCATTATCGAATATTCATGAGGTTGTCAACAGTGTCGATATATTTTAGTGTGAGATTTCGTTTTTGATATATGCAGATATTATAGATTGAGAATCTATACAGAAATCAGAATAATATTGCATATTGGATGAGTTTTGAGAGTCTTGATTTAATGGTGGTGTTGGTGGCCATGTTGATGTTGGTGGCCATGTTGATGGTGGTCGTGATGACAAGGCATTGCTTGAATATTCATATTTCCCAAAGGTGCTATTGGGAATATTTGATCCCATTTAGCCATTCTCTCGGGATGAATAACACCACTCTCCATTGACAATTGTTTTCCAATTTTTAGATATTTTGGAGATGAGACTGTTGAAGGTTCCCATATAATGTTGTTGTATTTTGCACTGTTTGCTGGAATTGGTTGACCAGATTTAGCGAAATTTTCAACTATTCCAGTGAGACGTTCAAGAGTTTCCACGTCTTTGTCACAAACTGCAGGGAAATCGCCGACTTTGAAGTAGAGAAGAAGATCATCGTGATGAGAAACACCTGGAAGAAAAATCATGATCCAATTAATTTTTTTTCAGTATCATTAATTAAATTGAATTTTGTGATGGAGAAAAAAATAGTAGTGCAGTAAAAATTGAATTTGTACCGAAATGTCTTCCATCTGACCATTTTGCAAAAGTTTGACAGCCAGGATAAGCAAACAAGTAATTGTACACTGGTTGAGAAGAGTGAATTGCCATTAATCTTTCGAATCGGTGAGTTGGGAAGGTCATTCTGTCACCGAACATCTGGAATTAACCAATTTTTATTTATGAATAATGTCTTGCAAATGGAATTACGTGCAATACAACAATATAAAAGATAACTACGTACATTAGCGAGTCCTCTCCATCGTCCCAGACCAACGTCTATACCATTGAGATATAGATTTCTGAATTGAGCACTGATTAATGGAGATACTGGATCAGGTTTGTAAATGAGAATTTTGGAGGCCATTGCTTCCCATCTGACATTAAATTCATCGTACATGGTAGAATTTCCACTTTCTGCTTGTTCTTCGATGGCTACAAACATGTAACAATGAATAAATTATTAATTAATGTTTCATGTATGAAAATGTTTGCGTAATGATGAATTACAAATAGTCAACTTACGCATGACATCGCCACCAAATTCGTCTTCCGTGACACCAACGATTAAAGGAACGAACTCGGCTTTCTTCTCAATAAGAAGATCAACTATTTGGGCAGTGAGGAAAGGTACTTCTGTGCTATTACTTCCATAAGTTGCTGGTTCAATAACTGGCTGCCAAACGAAAACTCCTTGTCCAAAAGGATCTTCTGCCATCTAAATAAATTTTTCGTTGTAAGAAAATTTAAAACGCAACGCGAAATGGATGAAACAAAAATTGAAACTTACATAGACGTGATGGATTGAGTTGGTGTAATCTTCAATTGGTTTTGAATACAAACATTCAAACATATTGTCAAGTGTGTCAATGGGACAGCCAATAGCTTCAGCTTGAATTTCAGCGAGATGTTTTTGTTCGGTTGGCAAAGGATTTTGTGATGTTGCAGCACCGCTCATGGAAATAGCACGGTGGAATAAACCTTTGCTCATTGGTGATACCATGTGCAATTGAATACTCCATGCACCGTGACTGTAGCCCATCAATGTCACTGAGTCAGGATTACCACCGAAGTATTTGATGTTTTTTTGTATCCAACGTAATGCCAAGACTTGATCTTTTAATCCAGCATTTCCTGGCGCACGTTCATCACCAGTGCTCATAAATCCTAATGATCCCAATCGATGATTAATTGTCACTAAAACAATATCTCTGTCGAGCAAATTTTGTGGACCAAAGTCAAATGATATTCCTGACCACATGGCGAATACACAGGGATGAATGAATACTACAACGTCTTTCTTCGGTTGGGGTATTCCTACTCTCGATGAATCGCTTACATTTGCTGATGGTAACTAAAATAGAAAATTTAATTCATGTGAATTTAAATATACCAATTGATTTTTTTCCTCCAACTTACATCTTTAGAGTACACGTTCAAACGAAGACAATCTTCGGAAAAGGTTCGTGGATGAAGATCATGGACCATTGTTGGACATGATGGTCCCTCTTCTGAAGCATCAAAAATGCCAGAATGTGGTTTGGCAGGTTGAGCTTGCTGATAAAAATCGACACAACAATGCACAAATAATTAGTGATGAATATTTTACGGTTGAATTTCGTTCAATGAATTGTGTTGATCACTGCAATGACTGTGGCAAGATTTATTTCTCTTTGGATCTTTTTCATTGACACACGTGTATAGACAAATCACAGCAGCAAATTATAATGTGAATTAAACTTACCTTAAAACGATCTCGACCAAGTGGTGCTTCTCCATAACGAATACCACGGAATGAAAAGATGTCCTTTCCCAATCTTGTTTTCATTATTGAACCTTTTATGGGTCCATTTAATGATTCTACAATGGGGTTTGCGTTGCTTTGTGGCTCAGAAGCAAGAGCCAGTCCGCAACAAAACAGCAACACAAAAATCTTCATGATTGTCTTAACACAAAAATAATTTTTTGTTGATATTCAAATATTTATTCTCGAAAGCAGAACGTTGTGCGATACAATGTATCAATTACAACGTCGGAAATATTACAGTGAAGTAGGTGAGAGAACCTGGTATATTTATACTCGATCACAACGAGAAAGAAATCTAGGCAATTCTTAATTAATTTCTCGTATCAAAATAGGAAGAAATTGGATTTCTTATCCGAATGATAGTTTACCAATTTCGAAATTTCATCGAAATTAAACGTTTGAAGAAGTATTATCAACAACCACATCATCGATAGCAATTACTAGTACATGTATATTTTTTTTATCAGTGCAATATAGAAAAAGAAATGGCAGGTAAACCACTGTGATAAAAACAAACATAATATTTTTTTCAAATTCATTTAATATTATTTTATTTGGTAATTATATATATAATTACTTTGTTTTCATTTCATTTTTATCTTTAGCCTTGCAGAGTCTCGATAACCACAGGATGTACATGAATATTTTCAGTCCACCACTGAGTTCAAGGGACAAATTATTTCCATAGAACATTTTCAAAATTCAAACCATCACAACTCTATGAAAAAATATTGAAATAAATTCGTTCAGTGTTCATCAACTTTGCAAGCATATACAAATGATAAAAAAAATCATGGACTAATATTCATAGCACAATTCAACAGCTGCTCTTCACCATCTTCAGTACCAACGTCACAGGATAATAGCACTGCAATTTTTATTCAACAATCATTGAGAAATAATGTCACCAATACTTGTGTCATTAAAAGATACAAAATTATTTATACCTACTCCTCGTATCTATAAATCCTTTCATCAATTCTATCTCTATCAATAGTGAACAAGGTCATAGATAAAAGAACAACAAAAACAAACCAATTATATATAATTAAATACAATTGAAACCATTTTGGGATTCACATTAAATAATTGCTTTCTATCATATCAATAGAAAAAAAAAAATATATATATATATATATATATATGAGTTAATAATAGTAGATGATGTTATAACTCTTGATAAAATTATTATTTTATTTTTTGAAAATGATACAAAAACAAAGCATAAAAAAAAAAAAATTAATTTTTTATTTCTTTTTCATGATTTTTCGAAAAATTTTCCGTGTGATTTTTTTTTGCCACTGTCATTATTTTTTCCGGGGTCATAAGAGTATCTAGAATTGTTTGTGATAGGACACGTGTCAGAGTAATCATATCAGAATGGAAAATAAAATAGAAAATAAGAGTAAGACAGATAATTGATGATTTTGTGTATTTTAATTACAACGTTTTGTTTCTTATTTTTTAGCTATTGATATAAATAAAAAAAATTGGAGTGCTATTATCCTGTGGCGTTGGTACTGAAGATGGTGAAGAGCAGCTGTTGAATTGTACTATGAATATTAGTCCACGAATTTTTTTATCGTTTGTTTTTCATGAAATGTAGAAAGAGAAAAATTATGCAGATAAGAAATTATAATTCTACTCTATTTAAATACGGGGAATTTATTGAGAATTGTCTATGCTTTTTCCTCGTTACGATTGAATATAAATACATCAGATCCACTCGCCTCATTAACAGTCATATTTCTGACGTTGTAGTGATTACATTGTATCCAACAATATTCTACTCTCAAGAATAAATATTTTAAGATCAACAATAAATTATTTTTGTGTTAAGACAATCATGAAGATTTTTGTGCTGCTGTTTTGTTGCGGACTGGCTCTTGCTTCTGAGCCACAAAGCAACGCAAACCCCATTGTAGAATCATTGAATGGACCCATAAAAGGTTCAATAATGAAAACAAGATTGGGAAAGGACATCTTTTCATTCCGTGGTATTCGTTATGGAGAAGCACCGCTTGGTCGAGATCGTTTCAAGGTAAGTTTAATTCACATTATAATTTGTTGCTGTGATTTGTCTATACACGTGTGTCAATGAAAAAGATCCAAAGAGAAATAAATCTTGTCACAGTCATTGCACTGATCAACGCAATTCATTGAACGAAATTCAACCGTAAAATATTCATCACTAATTATTTGTGCATTGTTGTGTCGATTTTTATCAGCAAGCTCAACCTGCCAAACCACATTCTGGCATTTTCGATGCTTCAAGAGAAGGACCATCATGTCCAACAATGGTCCATGATGATCATCCACGAGTCTTTTCCGAAGATTGTCTTCGTTTGAACGTTTACACTAAAGAAGTATGTTAAAAGAAAAATAAACAATTGGTATATTTAAATTCACATGAATTTAATTTTTTATTTTAGTTACCACAGTCATCAGTGGACCAGAACAATTCATCAAATATAGAAACTGTACCTACGAAAAAAGATGTTGTAGTATTTATTCATCCCTGTGTATTCGCCATGTGGTCAGGAATATCATTTGACTTTGGTCCACAAAATTTGCTCGACAGAGATATTGTTTTAGTGACAATTAATCATCGATTGGGATCATTAGGATTTATGAGCACTGGTGATGAACGTGCGCCAGGAAATGCTGGATTAAAAGATCAAGTCTTGGCATTACGTTGGATAAAACAAAACATCGAATACTTCGGTGGTAATCCTGACTCAGTGACATTGATGGGCTACAGTCACGGTGCATGGAGTATTCAATTGCACATGGTATCACCAATGAGCAAAGGTTTATTCCACCGTGCTATTTCCATGAGCGGTGCTGCAACATCACAAAATCCTTTGCCAACCGAACAAAAACATCTCGCTGAAATTCAAGCTGAAGCTATTGGCTGTCCCATTGACACACTTGACAATATGTTTGAATGTTTGTATTCAAAACCAACTGAAGATTACACCAACTCAATCCATCACGTCTATGTAAGTTTCAATTTTTATTTCATCCATTTCGCGTTGCGTTTTAAATTTTCTTACAATGAAAAATTTATTTAGATGGCAGAAGATCCTATTGGACAAGGAGTTTTCGTTTGGCAGCCAGTTATTGAACCAGCAACTTATGGAAGTAATAGCACAGAAGTACCTTTCCTCACTGCCCAAATAGTTGATCTTCTTATTGAGAAGAAAGCCGAGTTCGTTCCTTTAATCGTTGGTGTCACGGAAGATGAATTTGGTGGCGATGTCATGCGTAAGTTGACTATTTGTAATTCATCATTACACAAACATTTTCATATATGAAACATTAATTAATAATTTATTCATCGTTACATGTTTGTAGCCATCGAAGAACAAGCACAAAGTGGAAATACATCCATGTACGATGATTTCAATATCAAGTGGGAAACAATGGCCTCCAAAATTCTCAACTACAAACCCGATTCAGTATCTCAAAGAGTCAGCGTTGAATTCAGAAATCTATATCTCAAAGGTATGGACGTTGGTGCGGGACGATGGGGAGGACTTGCAGATGTACGTAGTTATCTTTTATATTTTTGTATTGCACGTAATTCCATTTGCAAGACATTATTCATAAATAAAAATTGGTTAATTCCAGATGTTCGGTGACAGAATGACCTTCCCAACTCACCGATTCGAAAGATTAATGGCAATTCACTCTTCTCAACCAGTGTACAATTACTTGTTTGCTTATCCTGGTTGTCAAACTTTTGCAAAATGGTCAGATGGAAGACATTTCGGTACAAATTCAATTTTTACTGCACTACTATTTTTTTCTCCATCACAAAATTCAATTTAATTAATGATACTGAAAAAAAATTAATTGGATCATGATTTTTCTTCCAGGTATTTCTCATCACGATGATCTTCTTCTCTACTTCAAAGTCGGCGATTTCCCTGCAGTTTGTGACAAAGACGTGAAAACTCTTGAACGTCTCACTGGAATAGTTGAAAATTTCGCTAAATCTGGTCAACCAATTCCAGCAAACAGTGCAAAATACAACAACATTATATGGGAACCTTCAACAGTCTCGTCACCAAAATATCTAAAAATTAGCGAAGAATTGTCAATGGAAAGTGGAATCATCCATGCCAAGAGAATGTCTAAATGGGATGAATTATTTCCAATATCACCTATGACTGGCATAAAAAGCCCATCGCATTGTCATCACAAAGAAATACACCAACAGCACCAAAAACATCAACACAACCACCATCAACATGTCCACCACCAACATCACCACCACTAAATCAACACCAACAAATAAATCTAACAAACAGAATTATTTTTATTTCCATAAATACATTCAATCAATAATATCTACAAATATCAAGAAGTAAATCTCAAACTTCAATATCCGCTGAACAAATAAACCAACTACATTGTCCAGACATTTTTATTACAATAATTTCAATAATCTTCATCGAGAAAATATTGTGAACCAGACTTAATAAATCTGCATTCAATATTCCAAATACAATTTCAACAACTATACTAATAATATCAGATAATAAAATAAATGACAAATTAATCTCAGCATAAATAATATTACAACAAGAGTATCAATTAAATATATCAATCATTTTAATTTCTATCAATTATTGTACTGTCTCTATCGGAAATAATTCGTCCCATTTATTCATTCTCTCTGTATAAATTAATCCATCCACCATTCCAATTGTTGTATTATATTTCATGTATCGTGGATTAGTTGCTGTAGATTGTTCCCATTTAATTGGATATTTATGACTTAATTGTTCTGGTATTGGATAACCAGTTTCCATAAAATTATTAATCATTCCCATAACTTGTTCAGAAATTGTTGCATCTCTTTGACAAAGTACAGGATGACTACCAATACCAAAGAGTAAAAGTAATTCATTATAATGAGGTGGACCTGTGAAACAATATTAATAAAATAAAATATTTAATATTCGTTTATTAAATTTTGTAATAGAGAAAAGTAAAATTGATTATTACTGTAATGTGTTCCATTTGACCATGTTGGAAAACCACCACAACCTTTATAAACATTGTAATAATTATGAATTGGTTGAGTTGAGTAAGTGGCCATTAATCTTTCGAATCGATGCATTGGAAAAATAGTAAGTGCATCATCGTACAGCTAAAATTTATCATTTTTATTATTAAATAATCATTTTGGAGAATTTATATTGATTAAATGACATACTTCACCAAGTCCTTTATCATTTCCAGCTGTAATAGGTAAATTTTCAAGATAGAATGATGTTAATTCACGTGTAATTGATGCAGAACGTGGATTATTATTGTAACCAAAAAGTTTTGGTGCTAATTCCATCCAATTTTGATTAAACTCATCAACGGTTGCAAAAAGACCATTTTTTCCATAATTATGAGCGTCTAAAAATAAAAAAAAAAAAAGAATAATTATTAATAATCGTTACAATAGTGTGATAATTATTTTTTAAATAATAAATTAAAATATGTCAATTTACGTATAGAACTTTTGTGAAAATCAACTTTATCAAATCCAGTAATGAAAGGGACGAAATTAGCTTTTCCTTGACGAATAATATCAGCTGGTTGATCAGTTAAAAATGTTTCTTCATTATTATCAATACCAGTATTAACTTGTTCAATAACTGGAGTATAAATTGGCAATAAATATATATCCAAGTCCTGAAATAATTAAATAATAATCAAACAAATAAATAAAAAAATAGTGGAGGTGGGAAAAAAAGAATAAAATGAAATAATAAACTTACAGTGAGTTCCTTGATTGAATTACCAAATTCTTCAGGTGATTTTTTATATAAACAATTGAACATATTGTCAAGTGTATCAATAGGACATTCAAGAATTTGTGCTTGTTTTTTAGCCAAATCTAATTGATTTGTTGGTAAATTATTTTGTCCAACTGTAGCACCACTCATAATAAATGCACGATGAAATAAATCTTTACTCATTGGTGAAACAATATGTAATGATACACTCCATGCACCTGAATTGTGACCACCCAATGTCACAGAATCAGGATTACCACCAAAGCTTCTGATATTATTTTTAATCCAACGTAATGCTAATACTTGATCTTTTAATCCAGCATTACCTGGTGCACGTTTATCACCAGTGCTTAAAAATCCTAATGCACCTAATCGATAATTTAGTGTCACTACAATAATATCTCTTATAAGCATATTCCTTGGACTGAGGTCATATGATGATCCAGAAGATGTAATAAAATTACCAGAATGAAGAAAAACTAAAACTGGTCTTATTGATTCATTTAATGATGAATTTGTTGGTAGCTAAAGTAAATAATTTTTTATTAATTTCCTATTTATAAATACTAATTTAAATTCATTTTTAATTTTATAATAAATTGTCTTTGTAATTTATTGATTTGTAAACTTGGAATTTGTTTTTTTTTTTTTTGGGTTAAATTTATTAAATTAATTGTTTGTAATTTACTTTTGTAGTGTAGATATTTAAATTGAGACAATTTTCAGCAATTAAACGATTTCCCAATGGTGGTTGTGGACATAATGGTCCATCTGCAGTTGCGTCATAAATTCCAAAATGTGATTTAACAATTGTCGCTTGCTAAAATAATTACACAGATAAATATAATACAAATGTAAAATATAATTGTTGTTTTATTTATCAATTATAATAAAACGGAGACAGTTATTTTGTAATAATATTTTTTTTTTTGCCACTGAGAAAAAACACAAATGAAATAAATATTATATATGAAAATGTTTTCTTTTACAAATGGATAATTAAGAAATAAATAAATTTGCAGCCAATATATAATGACAAAAATAGAATGTAATTATTGTTATGAAAATTGAATAAATTGTGAAGATAGAAATATTTTATATCTTTAAATAAACACAACTACTTTAATTATTATTAATTGAATTTTAACTTACTTTAAAACGATCATGACCAGTTGGTGCATCAGCATAACGTACACCACGAAATGAATAAATATCTTTTCCCAATCTAGTTTTTAATATTGAACCCTGATAAATTCCAGTTGGTGAATAAACCAAAGGTATTACATTATTATCCAATTCCGTAGCAATTGCCAATGAACAAAAAGCCAACAATCCAAAAATCTTCATCTTTATTACAATAAAGAAAAAAATAATATCAATTGATTATAAAATATTAATTATCTAATGCAATTATTTGTAACTATTCACTGCGATGTTTAAAATGTGACTGGTAGAGACGTTGAGTTGAATCAATTGTATTTATATACTCAATTTAATGCCAAGAATATCCTAAATCATTTTTACATCAATTTATTTTATCAAATGAAGAATAAATTGGTATTATTATCCTGATAATTATCAATCGATTTCAAATATTTATCTATAATGTACAGGTCAAGAATAATATTATATATCATTCGTATATAATAAAATTGAATGCAATTAATAAAAGATTTATTTTTTATATTACAACAAGGTGGAACAGGAAAAATAATTGAGTTTTATCAGTGTACTACGATTTGAACTGTAATACTGATTATAAAAACTTGGATTTGATTATTATTTAATGTGTTGTCAGTGGTATTTCATCATTATATTTATTTTCTCTATCTTCATTGGAAAAAAAAAAATAAAAATATATAACAAGACTTGAAATAATAACTCAGGATTTAGTCTTTTTATAATAATTCACAAGTAAATAATACATATGTATTTATTTATATTATTATAAATTGATTTAGTATTAATAAAAGCGATTTCAATTGCTGCACTGTTCAACTGGTTTCAATGGAAATAATTCATCCCACTTATTCATTCTTTTTTGATAAAAAAATCCATCTACCATTTTTGAATTTGTTGAACTGTAATCGAAGTATTGTGGATGATTTAATGTTGAAGGTTTCCATCCAGCAGTACATGCAGTTTCTATAAAATTTAAAGATAATTTCGTATCGCGTTCAGAAATTTTTAAATCTTTTTTACATGGAATAGGATGTCCAGTAATTGAGAAGAGTAAAAGTAGTTCGTCATAATGTGGTATGCCTAAAAGATAATAATAATACAATTAATTATTTCATGTTTTTTTCTATTAAATTAATTTTGTATATATGCAAGAGAATAATATTTACTGAAATGTGTTCCATTTGACCATTTAGAAAAAATGCGACGTGACTTATAGTTGTCGAGATAAATCCAAATTGGTTCATGAGAGTAAGTGGCCATCAATCTTTCAAATCGATGCAGTGGAAAGATAGTTAATGCATCATCATAAAGCTGAAATTTAATTTATAGTTTGAAATACCACATTGTTCTTACTAACATTGTAATGATTCATGTAGAACTTTGATTTATTTCAATAGATTTAAACTTTAAAGAAGACAAAAATACTTTGTCAATAATAAATAACATACTTCAAAGAGTTTGTGATAATTTCTCAGACCAATTGGTTTATCATTGAAGTAGAATGACTTCAATTCTTTACTGATAAAAGACGATCGTGGATTGTGAACATAACCAAATAGTTTTGGTGCAATTTCCTCCCATTTCTCATTGAATTCATCCATTGAATCAAAGTCAATATCCATTGCTTGAATACGAGCATTAAAAAAAGGAAAAGAAATAATGAAGCATTGATGGATTCGTTGGTGTTTCAATATCAAAATTCAATTCAATAATATATTGAAAAATGTAAATTTACGTTTTGCAACATTTCTAAAGTCAACGTTGTCAACACCAGTGACAAAACGAATGTGATTGGCTTTTCCTTGACGAATAATATCTATTGGTTGAGCAGTTAAAAATGGTTTATTAATATTATCGCAACATTTATTTGACTGTTCAATAACTGGAGTATAAATTGGACTGAGATATAAATTAGGATCCTGGAATAATAATTAAATAATTACAAACAGCAAAGAAAAATAGAAAAGTAATTGAAATAATATTTGTTTCAATGAATAAAATAAACTTACAGTAAGTTCCTTGATTGAATTACCAAATTCTTCGGGTGATTTTTTATATAAACAATTGAACATATTGTCAAGTGTATCAATAGGACATTCAAGAATTTGTGCTTGTTTTTTGGCCAGATCTAACTGATTTGTTGGTAAAGAATTTTGTGCAACTGTAGCACCACTCTCGATGAATGCACGATGAAATAAACCTTTACTCATTGGTGATACTATATGTAATGTAATACTTATTGCACCAGCACTGTTGCCTATCAATCCCACTCTATTTTCATCACCACCAAAGGCTTTAATATTTTGTTGTACCCAATGAAATGCCAGAACTTGATCTTTTAATCCAGCATTACCTGGTGCGTGTTTATCACCAGTGCTCAAAAATCCTAAAGCACCTAAACGATAATTAATTGTAACTAAAACTATATCATTATTAAGCAACACTTCAGGGCCATATTCATTTGATGATCCAGTGATAAATCCACCGGGATGAATGAAAATAAAGACTGGTCTGTTTAAAATATCTTGTGATGAATTGTTTGAAGGATTTGTTGGTAACTGTAATGAGTAGTGAATATTTGTTGAGTTATTTATAATTAATTGTAATGTGGGAATTAAATTATTTTCAATTTACTGCAGTGGTGTAGACATTTAAACGTAAACAATCCTCAGAGATTATTTGATTATCAGTGATGGGTTGTGGACACACTGGTCCTTTTTGTGTAGCGTCGAATATTCCAGTATGACAATTACTCGGTATCGCATGCTGAAATAATTATCAATAATTAATAATCAACACGTTAGAATTTATTTCACTATTAATAATGGAACTGGTTGTGTTCTTGATTATTAAATAGACACAGCAATATTTTTACATAAATTAAACTTACTTTGAAACGATGTCGACCAGTTGGTCCATAAGCATAACGAATACCACGAAATGAATAAATATCTTTTCCCAAATATGTTCTTAACATTGAACCCCGAAATAAACCAGTTGGTGTTTCAATCACTGGATTTAATTTATTTTCCAAGTGAGTGGCAACTGCCAAAGCACAACACAACAACAATCCAAATATCCACATGATTATTACAACTAAAAAGATATGTTTCTTTTATATAAAATAATTATTTTTGAATTGCACTGATGATATGTTATATAACAGTATTCACTGCAACGTTAAAAATTTAATTTGGGAATGAAAATAGTGGCACTGATGAATTTATACACTTGTGTTACCAAGATTTCGTATTAACCCTCCTGAAAAAATAATTCAAATAAACGAAAGCTTTTATTATTTTATAATAAATCAATTCCGAATTTTTACCAGACACAATCAAAATAAAAAATATGATATTATTGAATATTTTATTGATGATAATTCTTGTCATTTATTTATTCATTTTTATTCTTCTTAAAATGAATATTACGGATCAAAATAATAATTATATCAGTATTTATGTTTGCTTGAATTTAAATGATCAAGTATTTATTCATGTAAATCAAATTACTAAGAACAAAGTATTTTAATTGTTCAAGAGTTAAACTGACGTTATTGGAAATAGTTCATCCCATTTATTCATTCTTTCTTGATACTCATTGGTGATACAACGTGTAATGATAAACTCCATGCACCTGCTGCATGTCCTATTAATATCACACAATTAGGATTACCACCAAAGCTTTTAATATTCTGTTTTACCCAACGTAATGCCAAAACTTGATTTTCTAATCCAGCATTTCCTGGTGCACGTGAATCACCAGTGCTTAAAAATCCTAAAGCACCCAAACGATAATTGAGTGTAACTCAAAACAGTATTCTTATTGAGAAAGAGTTCAGGGCCATATTCATTTGATGATCCAGTGACGGGTTGTGGACACACTGGTCCTTTTTTGTGTAGCGTCGAATATTCCAGTATGAAATTTACTCGGTATCTATAATTATATAACTCGGTTTATCTATAACGTACAGGTGAAGAATAATATTATATACCATTCGTATATAATAAAACTGAATGCAATTAATAAAAGATTTATTTCTTATATTATAACAAGGTAAAACAGGAAAAATAATTGAGCTTTATCAGTGTACTACGATTTGAACTGTAATACTGATTATAAAAACTGATTTAATATTATGTAATGTGTTGTCAGTGGTATTTCATCATTATTTTTATTTTCTCTATCTTTATTGGAAAAAAAAAAAATAATATAACAAGGCTTGGAATAATAACTCAGGATTTAGTCTTTTTATAATAATTCACAAGTGAATAATACATATGTATTTATTTATATTATTATAAATTGATTTAGTATTAATTAAAGCGATTTCAATTGCTGCACTGTTCAACTGGTTCCAATGGAAATAATTCATCCCACTTATTCATTCTTTTTTGATAAAAAAATCCATCTACCATTTTCGAATTTACTGAATTGTAGTCAAAGTATTGTGGATGATTTGATGTTGAAGGTTTCCATCCAACAGTATGTGCAGTTTCTATAAAATTTAAAGGTAATTTCGTATCGCGTTCAGAAATTTTTAAATCTTTTATACATGGAATAGGATGTCCAGTAATTGAGAAGAGTAAAAGTAGTTCGTCATAATGTGGTATGCCTGAAAGATAATAATAATACGATTAATTATTTCATGTTTTTCTTATTGAATGAATTTTGTATATATGCAAGAGAATAATATTTACTGAAATGTGTTCCATTTGACCATTTAGAAAAAATGCGACGTGACTTATAGTTGTCGAGATAAATCCAAATTGGTTCATGAGAGTAAGTGGCCATTAATCTTTCAAATCGATGCAATGGAAAGATACTTAATGCATCATCGTAAAGCTGAAATTTAATTTATTGTTCTTATTAACATTGTAATTTTAGAACATTATAACATTAGAACTTTGATTTATTTCAATGGATTTAAACTTTAAAGAACACAAAAATACTTTGTCAATAATATATAACATACTTCAAAGAGTTTGTGATAATTTCTCAGACCAATTGGTTTATCATTGAAATAGAATGACTTCAATTCTTTACTGATAAAAGACGATCGTGGATTGTGAACATAACCAAATAGTTTTGGTGCAATTTCCTCCCATTTCTCATTGAATTCATCCATTAAATCAAAGTCAATATCCATTGCTTGAATACGAGTATAAGAAAAGGAAAAGAAATAATGAAGCATTGATGGATTCATCAATTCAATTCAATAATAAGTTGAAAAATATAAATTTACGTTTTGCAACATTTCTAAAGTCAACGTTGTCAACACCAGTGACAAAACGAATGTGATTGGCTTTTCCCTGACGAATGATATCTATTGGTTGAGCAGTTAAAAATGGTCTATTAATATTATTGCAACATTTATTTGATTGTTCAATAACTGGAGTATAAATTGGACTGAGATATAAATTAGGATCCTGGAATAATAATTAAATAATTACAAACAGCAAAGAAAAATAGAAAAGTAATTGAAATAATATTTGTATCAATGGATGAAATAAACTTACAGTAAGTTCCTTGACTGAATTACCAAATTCTTCGGGTGATTTTTTATATAAACAATTGAACATATTGTCAAGTGTATCAATAGGACATTCAAGAATTTGTGCTTGTTTTTTAGCCAGATCTAATTGATTTGTTGGTAAAGAATTTTGTGCAACTGTAGCACCACTCTCCATAAATGCACGATGAAATAAACCTTTACTCATTGGTGATACTATATGTAATGTAATACTTATTGCACCAGCACTGTTGCCTATCAATCCCACTCTATTTTCATCACCACCAAAGGCTTTAATATTTTGTTGTACCCAATGAAATGCCAGAACTTGATCTTTCAATCCAGCATTACCTGGTGCGTGTTTATCACCAGTGCTCAAAAATCCTAAAGCACCTAAACGATAATTAATTGTAACTAAAACTATATCATTATTAAGCAACACTTCAGGGCCATATTCATTTGATGATCCAGTGATAAATCCACCGGGATGAATGAAAATAAAGACTGGTCTGTTTAAAATATCTTGTGATGAATTGTTTGAAGGATTTGTTGGTAACTGTAATAAGTACAAAATATTTGTTGAGTTATTTATAATTAATTGTAATGTGGGAATTAAATTATTTTCAATTTACTGCAGTGGTGTAGACATTTAAACGTAAACAATCCTCAGAGATTATTTGATTATCAGTGATGGGTTGTGGACACACTGGTCCTTTTTGTGTAGCGTCGAATATTCCAGTATGACAATTACTCGGTATCGCACGCTGAAATAATTATCAATAATTAATAATCTACACGTTAGAATTTATTTCACTATTAATAATGGAACTGGTTGTGTTCTTGATTATCAAATAGAGACAGCTATATTTTCACATAAATTAAACGTACTTTGAAACGATGTCGACCAGTTGGTCCATAAGCATAACGAATACCACGAAATGAATAAATATCTTTTCCCAAATATGTTCTTAACATTGAACCCCGAAATAAACCAGTTGGTGTTTCAATCACTGGATTTAATTTATTTTCCAAGTGAGTGGCAACTGCCAAAGCACAACACAACAACAATCCAAATATCCACATGATTATTACAACTAAGAAGATATGTTTCTTTTATATAAAATAATTATTTTTGAATTGCACTGATGATATGTTATATAACAGTATTCACTGCATCGTTGAAAATTTAATTTGGGAATGAAAATAGTAGCACTGATGAATTTATACACTTGTGTTACCAAGATTTCGTATTAACCCTCCTGAAAAAATAATTCAAATAAACAAAAGCTTTTATTATTCTATAATAAATCAATTCCGAATTTTCACCAGACACAAACAAAATAAAAAATATGAGATTATTGAATATTTTATTGATGATAATTCTTGTCATTTATTCATTCATTTTTATTCTTCTTAAAATGAATATTACTAACCAGAATAATAATTATATCAGTATACATTGTTTGCTTGTATTTAATTGATCAAGTATTTATTCATGTAAATTAAATTCGTATGAACAAAGTATTTCAATTGTTCAAGTGTTGAACTGACTCTATCAGAAGTAGATAGTTTAATCTATTATTTGTTTTGTTTCTTTATGTTTTTTATTTTTATCTTCATCATAAAATCATAATAAATATTCAAAACTGAAATTATAACACGTCATTTAGGTCCTCGTCTTTCATTCAAGTCATTTGTATATTTATTTATATTTATTAAATATATTAATGTTAAATTAAATTTTAAATATCTACCAGGAATATTATTATTTATATTAACGTATGTGTTTTGTAAATTCAAATTAAATTTCACTGTCATTACAATGTTCAATTGGTTCCAATGGAAATAATTCATCCCACTTATTCATTCTTTTTTGATAAAAAAATCCATCTACCATTTTTGCATTTGCTGAATCGTATTCAAAGTATTGTGGATGATTTAATGTTGAAGGTTTCCATCCAACAGTATGTGCAGTTTCTATAAAATTTAAACTCAATTTCGTATCGCGTGCAGAAGTTTCTAAATCTTTTTTACATGGAATAGGATGTCCAGTAATTGAGAAGAGTAAAAGTAGTTCGTCATAATGTGGTATGCCTGAAAGATAATAATAATACGATTAATTATTTCATGTTTTTCTTATTGAATGAATTTTGTATATATGCAAGAGAATAATATTTACTGAAATGTGTTCCATTTGACCATTTAGAAAAAGTGTGACATGACTTATAGTTGTCGAGATAAATCCAAATTGGTTCATGAGAGTAAGTGGCCATTAATCTTTCAAATCGATGCAATGGAAAGATAGTTAATGCATCATCATAAAGCTGAAATTTAATTTATTGTTCTCATTAACATTGTAATGATTCATGTAGAACTTTGATTTATTTCAATAGATTTAAACTTTAAAGAACACAAAAATAATATTTTGTCAATAATAAATAACATACTTCAAAGAGTTTGTGATAATTTCCCAGTCCAATTGGTTCATCATTGAAGTAGAATGACTTCAATTCTTTACTGATAAAAGACGATCGTGGATTGTGAACATAACCAAATAGTTTTGGTGCAATTTCCTCCCATTTCTCATTGAATTCACCTATTAAATCGAAGTCAATATCTATTGCTTGAATACGAGCATAAAAAAAGGAAAAGAAATAATGAAGCATTAATGGATTTATCAGTGTGTCAATATTAAACTTCAATTCAATAATAAATTGAAAAATGTAAATTTACGTTTTGCAACATTTCTAAAGTCAACGTTGTCAACACCAGTGACAAAACGAATGTGATTGGCTTTTCCCTGACGAATAATATCTATTGGTTGAGCAGTTAAAAATGGTTTATTAATATTATCGCAACATTTATTTGACTGTTCAATAACTGGAGTATAAATTGGACTGAGATATAAATTAGGATCCTGGAATAATAATTAAATAATTACAAAACAACAAAGAAAAATAGAAAAGTAATTGAAATAATATTTGTATCAATGAATAAAGTAAACTTACAGTAAGTTCCTTGACTGAATTACCAAATTCTTCGGGTGATTTTTTATATAAACAATTGAACATATTGTCAAGTGTATCAATAGGACATTCAAGAATTTGTGCTTGTTTTTTGGCCAGATCTAATTGATTTGTTGGTAAAGAATTGTGTGCAACTGTAGCACCACCCGCGATAAATGCACGATGAAATAAACCTTTACTCATTGGTGATACCACATGTAATGTAACACTTATTGAACCAGCACTGTTGCCTATCAATCCCACTCTATTTTCATCACCACCAAAGGCTTTAATATTTTGTTGTACCCAATGAAATGCCAGAACTTGATCTTTTAATCCAGCATTACCTGGTGCGTGTTCATCACCAGTGCTCAAAAATCCTAATGCACCTAAACGATAATTAATTGTAACTAAAACTATATCATTATCAAGCAACACTTCAGGGCCATATTCATTTGATGATCCAGTGATAAATCCACCGGGATGAATGAAAATAAAGACTGGTCTGTTTAAAATATCTTGTGATGAATTGTTTGAAGGATTTGTTGGTAACTGTAATAAGTACAAAATATTTGTTGAGTTATTTATAATTAATTGTAATGTGGGAATTAAATTATTTTCAATTTACTGCAGTGGTGTAGACATTTAAACGTAAACAATCCTCAGAGATTATTTGATTATCAGTGATGGGTTGTGGACACACTGGTCCTTTTTGTGTAGCGTCGAATATTCCAGTATGAAATTTACTCGGTATCGCATGCTGAAATAATTATAAATTATTAATAATCAACACGTTAGAATTTATTTCACTATTAATAATGAAACTGGTTGTGTTCTTGATTATCAAATAGACACAGCTATATTTTTACATAAATTATACTTACTTTAAAACGATTTTCACCAATTGGTGCATCAGCATAACGAATACCACGGAATGAATAAATATCTCTACCCAATTGTGACTTCAATATTGAACCCCGAAATGATCCAGTTGGCGATTCCACCACTGGACTCACGTTATTTTCCAAGTGAGTGGCAAATGCCAACGCACAACAAAACAACAAAACAAAAATCTTCATTATTATATTAATAAAAAATCAACTTCAGTTATACTATTTAAAAAATTGTTATTCTCATTCGCAGTGAACTGTAATATTGAAGTATTTATTGCAATGTCTATAAATTAACTGAGAAAAGGATCAATCGCACCGACGAATTTTTATACTCAATTGAGACTAACAAAAACCCAAGACTTCGTATAAAATATTTTTAACAATGACAAAGTAAATTGAATTTCTTATCCTAAATTACAATCATTTGATTTCAAATTTATTATCAGAAAAAAACAAACCAAAAATCAATTTATCGAAACGATGTGTCGAAAAAAGAATTAAATTGAATCATATCACTTCATGATAACAATTAAATTGTTTACCACAAGATAACTTGATATTGTTTAATGTGTTAGTTGTGTTGTTTCTTCATATTTTTTATTTTTATCTTCAACATAAAATCCATAATAAATATTCCAAACTGAAATAATAACACGTCATTCAGTTCGTCGCCTTTTATTCAAGTCATTTATATATCTATTTATATATATTAAATATACAAATGTTAATTCAAATCGAAAATAATTTTTGACAAGAATAATAAAGAGTTTAATGTTAAATTAAATTTTAAATATCTACCAGGAATATTATTATTTATATTCACTCATGTGTTATGTAAATTTAAATTAAATTTCACTGTTACTACAATGTTGAATTGGTGGCAATGGAAATAATTCATCCCACTTATTCATTCTTTCTGGATAAATAGATCCAATTACTATTTTCATTTCCTCGCCACTTTCTTGGTATATTGGTCGATTCTTTGTTGAAGGTTCCCATTTAATATCAGAATTATCCGGCCGTGGTTTACCAGTTTTAGCAAAATGTTCAAATATTCCAGTTATATTTTTGATTATCTTTAAATCTTTTTTACATGGTGCAGGACGATCACGTACTTTAAATAACAAAAATAATTCATCTTGATGAACAATACCTGTAAAACAAACAAAAAATTAAACATATACAGTTATTTAATAAATACTTTGATTAATTTTTTCGTTTGATAAAATTTATGTGATTGATTGTAGGACATTTAATATATTTTTAAACAGTGTTTAAAAATAAAATAGTATTTTTTTTAGTGTTATTACCAAAACGCGTTCCATTTGACCATTTTGCAAAAGTTTCACAACCATGATAGACATGATGATAATACCAAGTTGGTTCTGGTGAATAAGTAGCCATCAATCTTTCAAATCGATGTACTTGATAGATAGTTAATGAATCAGCATAAAGCTAAAATAAATTAACAATTACAAATTAACTAGATAATATTAATAAAATAAATTATATTTAATACACTTAATTTAATAATAAATAACATACTTTTGCAAGTCCATGATATCTTCCAGCTTTAAGAGGTTTATCATGGAGATAAAACGATCTTAATTCTTTACTAATTTGTAAAGATCTTTGTGTACCAATTTCGTATTCAAAACGTCTTGGTGCTAATTCTTCCCATTTATTATTCCACTCATCGTACAATGTTATATTACCACGTTGTGCTTGCTCTTCCGCGGCTTAAAATCATAGAAATAATATTAAATAATAATTGATTGATTAGTTTGATTAAATCAAAAGTCGATTTTATTTATAAATAAATAAAAGAAAAATTTGACAACTGCTAATATATTGTTTATTCGATAATAAAATTGAAAAAATAAACAAAAAATGTCAACTTACGTATGACAAGATATTCAAATTCATTTTTATTAAAACCAATAATTAATGGAACAAAATTGGCTTTTTTTCTACGAATAATATCAACTGGTTGAGAAGTAAGAAATGATTCATCAACATTATTCCTAACATGATTTACCGTTTCAACAACTGGTGACCAAATTGAAAATGGATATTCAAAAAATTTCTAAAATCATAAAAAATAAAATCATTCAAATACATTTATGAAATCTATTTATTTTATTTTATTTTCACCACTTTATCAATTAATAATTAATATAAACTTACCGATAGTTCTGTAAATGAATCACTGTATTCTTGTGGTGATTTAGTATACAAACAATCAAACATATTGTCAAGTTTATCAGTGGGACAACCAAGAATTTTTGCTTGTTGTTTAGCAATATCTGTTTGATTAATTGGTAAACTATTCTGATAAGTTATAGCACCACTCATAACAACAGCACGATGAAATAATCCTTTACTCATTGGTGATACCATATGCAATGTAACACAAGTTGCACCTGCAGTGTGACCAGTCAATGTCACTCTATTTGGATCACCACCAAAGTGTCTAATATTTTTTTTAATCCAACGTAATGCCAATACTTGATCTTTTAATCCAGCATTACCTGGTGCATTGTTATCACCAGTGTTTAAAAATCCTAATGCACCCAATCTATAATTAAGTGTCACTAAAATAATATCTCTATCAAGCATTATTTGTGGACTATAATCCCATGATGAACCAGAGAATGCATAAAATGCACCAGGATGAAAGAAAACTATCACTGGTTTAGGTTTTTGATAAAATGATAATGTAACTTCTGGTAACTGAAATAAAAAATTCAATTGTGTATTAAATATACTTTCTCGTTTCTTTACTAATATTTTTAATTTAATTCTAAATGTCAAGAATTAATTGGTTATTTATTTACTGTATTGGTGTAGATATTTAAACGTAGACAATCTTCAGATATAATTCGATTACCAATAACTGGTTGTGGACATGATGGTCCATCTTTAGTAGCGTCAAAAATTCCACGAAATGGTTTAGTTAAAGTTGCTTGCTGAAATAAATCAAAAAATAATGTATAATAATAATTTGAATACAATTTTTCCACTTTGATATTATTTTACTGTCAATTATGAAGCTGGAAGTGTTTTATTTATTTAAATAAATACATAAACTTCAACTGAGACAATTTATGTCTATCAATCATCACAATTTTCACATAATAAATATTGTTAATTGAATTTTAACTTACTTTAAAACGATCACGACCAGTTGGTGCATCAGCATAACGTATACCACGAAATGAATAAATATCTTTACCCAATTGTGATTTTAATATTGAACCTTTAAATATTCCAGCTGAAGAATAAACCACTGGATTTGGATTATTATATGCATCAGCTTTAATTGCCAAAGCATAACAAAATAGTAATACAAAAATCTTCATGATCCTTTCAACTGAACGATTAATTTTTTATACCAACTGTTGAATAATTATTCTACAAACAAACATTCCATATTATTCACTACAATCATAAGAATATTATTGAGTATCATCTGATACTCAATGCACATGAATTTATAGTCGATAGTGACAAGTAAATAGCAAAAGATAATTTTATTGAAAATAATTGCACAAAAATTACGATATTAAATCATATAAGAATTATTATCTATCGTTTATTATTCTTTATCAAACATAATACAAAATAATATAATAAATCACATTGAAATTAGTTCAAACCATTTATTTATTTCATAATTCAAATAATATAATTGATGAAATAATAATTGAACAATTTAAATCAATAAATTATGTCACAAGTTAATTTGTCTTCACTTATATATTGTTATTCATTGTTTCGTATTTATTAATTGCTACTTCTATCAATTGAACAAGTACTGTTTTAAAAGTGTTGTTAATTAAAATTAACAATAATAAACAGAGAATAAAAATGACCATAGTCCCCAGAAAAAAAAAATAAATAAATATAAATTAAACTTCTTTGTTCAATTTCTTTAATTATTTATGTCAATGGAAATAGTTCATCCCATTTATTCATTCTCTCTTGATAAATAACACCAGATATCATTTTCATTTCCTCACCTCTATATTCTAAATATTGTGGTTGATCTTTTGTTGATGGTAACCATTTAGCAGAATATTTATCACATTCATCTCCTGGCATTGGATCACCAGTTCTCGCAAAATTCCAAATCAAATCCCATATTTCTTCAACACGTTTAAGATCTCTTGGACATAAATCAGGACGATCAGCAATTTGAATGATTAAATGTTTTTCATCATAATGAACAATACCTAAAACAAAATGATAAATTAATATATTTATATATTTATATATATATATAATAGATAATTATATTGTTAATAATTGTTCTTTGCATTTTGATAAACTAGAAGTAGTAATATAAATTTATTTCCACACCAAAACGCGTTCCGTTTGCCCATGTTGCCAACGTATCACAATTCTCATAATAATATTGATAATACCAGACTGGATAAGGTGAATAAGTAGCCATCAATCTTTCAAATCGATGTACTTGAAAGAAAGTTAATGAATCAGCATAAAGCTAAAATAAATTAACAATTACAAATTAATGAATAATAATTCGATGAAATAAATTATATTTAATATATAAATATAATAATAAATAACATACTGTTGCGAGTCTTTGGTATTTGCCTGCCTCAAGTGGTTCATTATGAAGATAAAATGATTTTAATTCTTTGCTAATTTGTGACGATCTTGGTGTACCTATTTCATAACCAAAATGACTTGGTGCAAGTTCATCCCAATTATTATTCCACTCATCGTACAATGTGTTGTTGCCATTTTGCGCTTGTTCTTCCGCAGCTAATATAATACAAAATAAAATATTATTTCAATAATAAAATAGAGAAAGATAATGGATGAACTTACGTATAACAAGAAATCCCCATTCATCTACATTAGCACCAGTATAAAATGGAACAAAATTAGCTCTTCCTTCACGAATAAGATCCTCTGGTTGATCAGTTAAAAATGGTACATCAACATCATCAGTGTTATCATAATGTTCTTGTTCAATAACTGGTGTCCAAACAAAAGGAGAACGTTCAAACATCTAAATACAATAAATAAATAATCATTATCTGTGTTAGAAGAGAAAAAATAAAATAAGAAAGAACGTAAACTTACAGCAAGATTACGAACAGAATGTGAATATTCTTCAGGTGATTTATCATACAAACAATCAAACATTTTATCAAGTGTATCAGTTGGACAATTAAGAAATTCAGCTTGTTTTTTAGCAACATGTCTTTGATCAGTTGGTATTGGCAATTGTGTTGTTGCAGCACCGCTCATAGTAAATGCACGATGAAATAAACCTTTACTCATTGGTGATACAATGTGCAATGTAATACTCTGTGAACCAGCACTGTGCCCCATTAATGTCACAGAATTAGGATTACCACCAAAGTTTTTAATATTCTGTTGTACCCAATGTAATGCCAAGACTTGATCTTTTAATCCAACATTACCTGGTGCACGTGAATCACCAGTAGTTAAAAATCCTAAAGCACCCAATCGATAATTAAATGAAACAAAAACCATATCATGATCCAGCAATCTCATTGGTCCAACTTCATATGATGCTCCAGATGATATTGTAAATATTCCAGGATGAATAAATACTATAACGGGTCTGTTTGGTTGATATGAATTATTTGATAACTGAAATTAAATAATATTAACATCAGTATTAATTATTACCATTTAATTGTACTATTATTAAATTAATTATTTCATATTTACTGCGGTAGTGTGAACATTTATTCGAAGACAATCTTCAGAGAGAACTCGTGATCCTGGGTGTGGTTGTGGACACACTGGTCCATCATCAGTAGCATCAAAAATTCCATCATGAGGTTTAGCTAAAGTTGTTGGCTAAAATCATAGAAAAAAAAAAATAAAAAAATCAATCTCACAATTAAATATCTATATTTAAATATTTATTAAATACTATCAATTATTTTAAACTTACTTTAAATCGATTTGAACCAGTTGGTGCTTCAGCATAACGAATACCACGGAATGAATAATAATCCTTTCCCAATTGTGTTTTTAATATTGAACCTCGATAAACACCGTTTGTAGTTTGCACCATTGGATCAGTTATATTTTGTGCATCAACTTCAATTCCTAAAGTGCAACAAAATAAAAGCCCAAAAATCATCATTATTGTTAATGATACACAAAAAGGATTTTTTTTTTCTTTTATATATCAATTGTTAAATATTTATTTTTAATTGTACAACGTTATATCAATCACTGCAACGTTAGAAATATTACTGCAAAGTGAACAAGTTCATTTTATGAATTTATAGTCGATTGTTGAAATTGAAAATTCAAAGACAATTTGCATACAAATTTTTTGGAATTAATTAAAAATGAAATATAAATAATTAAATATAATGAATACAACTTTAATTTTTATCATAAAGACATTAGAAATACTTTTATCAATAATTATATATTAGATATTCATTCGAGTGAATCATTTATTTTGGTAATGACAAATAATTAATAAGAAAATTAAAATAATTGAATCAATATTTCGATATTGAAAATGACACAATTGAATGATAAGAATGATTTATAATTATTTAAATTGTATACAGTTTAAATTTACATTTATAAAAGTGAGTAGTGCATTTATTAAACACGAAATGTATTATATTAGTTGGACTTATCTTCATCTTTATCGTAACTGATATTAAATTCATAATGATACATCTAATTTAAGGTATACTTTAAATGACAAGTTGCGGTCATAATGACCGTGAACAAATATATTCTGCTGTAATTTTGTTACAGATACATTTATTTTGAATTCGGTGTGAATATAAATTGTACATTAGGATAAATGAATCCACGTTACCCTTTTTCATTTTCTTGTTTCGATTTTTTATATGTTATGGATGATGTTTTGTTTATGGTAAACATTGAACTTGATTTTAAAGAGTAGAATTTCTGCGTTTAATAATGAACAAACGACCTTGTCGCGTTTTAAATAATTATCAGGGAAAATATTTTTAAAAACAGCACAGGAATAAATATTATTTTTTGTGCAAATCGACATAGTTTTGTCAACGCAAACAAATAAAGTTCAGTGGAAAATTGATAAACAGTGATATCGCGAACTGGCAAGCGAAGATAAATTTTAATGTTCGCTTACAAAACAAAAGAACGTTCGTCTAATGTACGTCAATATTTATAGAAATTGATGATGTGTCGTGGTAACGAAGGTCACTCTTTCAGGTATTCCAATATTTTCCTCATCATTACAAAAGTGATGAGAAGTAATTCAATTATCCTGTCTCTGCTTGTTACATTAATCAATAAAGCACAAACGACTCTGTATTCTACTTACATTTTAGAATAAATATTTCCAAAAACAGCAGAGAAATAAATATTATTTTTGTACAAACCGACATAGTTTTGTCAACGCAAACAAGGAAAATTCAGTAAAGTACTAAAAAAAAAAATGATAACAACGATTGGAAAGCGAAGATAATTTTTATTGTTCGCTTACTATCAGTGGCATTTGCGTATTAGAATAGACAATGCTAATGGTGGTGGAAAGTTTATATATAGCAGATGCTGCACTAATTTTTACCATAACATTCGTCGATACAGTTCTTATTGCAACAAAGCTCTAAATTCCTGTTGATCAGCAATGGCGCGACTAATATTTCATTTTACAATAATAATTATAGTCATTCATCTCCAATTGATGTCAGTCAATTCAGATGATGATGATATCAGGAAAAGTATATTAAAAAAACAATTGATATCGATATATATTTTGTAATTTCGTACGATTGACGAGTAATATAATTTATTATCGAGTAATTGTAAATGATAATTCAAGTGTATGAGAATTTTTTAAAGTCACTTTAACATATTTCAACATTATAAGTTGTAATTTGACATCTACCAACCCGAAATACAATTGAACGTCAAGAATGCTTGCGGGAAATTAGAGAACTTAAATACTCCCATCTTGAGATATGAATCCAACAGTTTTGGATTTTTTGAGCTACTATATATCAGATCTCGCGTTGTAGTAAATTTCTATTATATCTCCAACGTTTCCTTCAGCGATATTGTTACCGTGATTTTTATTTCGGTTATATTTCCGCGACAGTGATATTCAATGACACGTCATCGAAACTTTACAATAACAATCCTCGTAATTGATACAAACAAATGGAAATAAAAAAATTACATTAAATACCAGATACAAATAGGAGAACAATAAATAAATTAAATTCCTCCGATTTCAATTCGCGAATCTGTTATATTTCGACAGTTATTATTCATTAATGTGTTTGTATTCTTTATTCATAAATCCCTTTACGGATTTTATTTTAATTCTCAGATCCGATCATAATGACAACTACTATATGCGCTGGTTGGTATATACCTAAACCATGTCGGAGTGAGTGTGGGGGATGGAAATGGAGTCCGTTCAAATCTGTTATGATGAGTTTCTTTTGCATAGGCAATGTAACGGAACCAGTTGATTGCGGGGTGGGAATTACTATATTACATAACTGTGAATGATTATATTTAAAAAATAACCATATTACATTCGCTGAAAAAAAAAACAAAAAACAAAAAAACTTTTCAATCAGTTCCTATAATAATGATTCAATAACATCTTCTAAATCAGATATGAAACATTGATTTGAATTCAATGAAAATTCAGAAATATATATAACAAAAATAATTTTGCATCATATACAACAATGATTCGAATGAAATTTGTATCACAGTTATAGTATTTTGATTTACATTATTCTCTCCCTGTGTAAAATATAGCATACTGCGCTGAAATTGAAATGGGACGAAGATGATTCGATTCCAAGTTGCACGTCTCCATCTACATTGAGCGATAAAGACGCATGTGTCCCTTGTTCTTGCGTGACTAGTTGCGGTCGTCAGCCGTCTGCACCACATAAGTTCGATGCAAAGTGGAAAATATCTGACTTCACGAATAACAAGTAACATAGCCTTTATTAGTGTAATAGTTGGGGCCAAACAGATGAAACCAGTTATAGTTTCAATTTTAAAATGCTTTCAGGATCATCACCAGCGTAGGACTCTCGGCAGACTCGACATACACTAGTTTTGATATTAAAGACACTATACTACCAACCCCTGGTACAGTGGCCCTAGATTTATTGACGTCAAACCTCTCGAATTTTAAAGATCCTACAGAATGGATCGATCATGAACCATCAAGATCCGACTACACTTTGGCTATATATGATCGAAACCTCTACCTTGACGAGATTTTCGTACCGTCTGATTACGTTGTCACTGGTAAATGGTCCTACAAATTGAGCGCAAATATACCTCAACAGAATAAATAATAATTGTTTCTAGGTGTGGCATTCCATAAAACTGGGGCGGATGTTTCGTCTGCAGTACAGATGATGGTACAAGGTACCAAATATAATCCTTTAACCTATCAATTAACCGAAGGTTCAAGCAAATGGTTTGACGGTGATCACCAAGCCGAACCTCGTAACGCTGCATACAGCCGTCCAAGGTATGATACCACTACGTGATCCACAAGTTCAATGTTACTTCTGATTAATGAATTAACATTGTGCTTTCAGATCCCAGATACCTTTGAAAAATTGTGACCGGCCCGACGGAGCGACACTTATTGAGGAATATTTGGATACGAATCACTATGTTCGATTCAGGGCATCAGACGAGACAAAAAGTGAAATCGCTTTGATACCGTATTTGAGCCGTAATGTAGCTGATGCTGGAAGAGTTCCTCTACGTGGTATCGGTTTGGGCTATATACACCAGGATGGTTTTGGCGGTTACGTCTTCGTTAAAGTCTTTCGCCACGAAGCATGGAACATTCCGTTGAAACCAAAAACTACACCTGTACCGATCACAACAGAAACTACAACCAAACCGACCACGACAGAAACTACAACCAAACCGACCACAACAGAAACTGAAACCAAACCGACCACAACAGAAACTACAACCAAACCGACCACAACAGAAACTGCACCCGAACCGATTCCGATTGAACCCTCAATCAAACTCCGGAATTTTACAAGAATTGGAGGTAACAATAATGCGATTCAACATGGTTCACGGGAACCATACGACAAAAAAAAACATCATGTTCCATTTTTTATTGAACTATTACGAAGTTCTTCCTCCATATGTCATTGTCAGTATATTGTCAATGTAATTTTGATTTTATTAATTGTTCTCCAGTAGATGAGACTATGTAATACTTAAGATGTATTAATCAGAAAAAAACACGAATGTTTTACTGAAAACATTTCTATTTGCATGTCATATCGATTAAATAAAAAAAAAAATGTATTAGATATGTGAATGAATAAATGTATTGATGATTAAATTACTTGAATAGTTATTTCTTTGTACTGCCTGATTGATAATTTCATATTCGTTATACATATAAGGGCTAATATAATTTTAGAAGATGATGAGGTGAAAGGCCTCTTTTCTGAGGAATAAAAATTTATTCCAACGCCTCTATTATTTTGAAAAAAAATTTAGAAACTATAGAACAATGTTCCCATTTTCTTTTCTCACGTTGTCACGTAGGTGATTTTTTTTTGGGTATTTCAATACTTTCCTCATCATTACAAAATGATGAGTAGTAATTCAATTATCCTCCGTCTCGATGCGTCATTAATTAATAATGAACAAACGACCTTGTCGCGTTTTAAATAATTCTCAGGAAAAATATTTTTAAAAGCAGCACAGAAATAAATATTATTTTTGTGCAAATCGACATAGTTTTGTCGACGCAAACAAATAAAATTCAGTGGAAAATTGATAAAAAGTGATATCGCGAACTGGCAAGCGAAGATAATTTTTAATGTTCGCTTACAAAACAAAAGAACGTTCGTCTAATGTACGTCAATATTTATAGAAATTTATGATGTGTCGTGGTAACGAATGTCACTCTTTCAGGTATTCCAATATTTTCCTCATCATTACAAACGTGATGAGAAGTAATTCAATTATCCTGTCTCTGCTTGTTACATTAATCAATAAAGCACAAACGACTCTGTATTCTACTTACATTTTAGAATAAATATTTCCAAAAACAGCAGAGAAATAAATATTATTTTTGTACAAACCGACATAGTTTTGTCGACGCAAACAAATAAAATTCAGTGGAAAATTGATAAACAGTGATATCGCGAACTGGCAAGCGAAGATAATTTTTAATATTCGTTTACAAAACTAAAGAACGTTAGTCATCAATTGTTGTTTAAAAATCGTTCTCCATAGCGCGTGTTGATACAAAAATGGAAATAATTCGTCCCATTTATTCATCATTCTTTCTTGAAAAATATTTCCCTGTATTATTTTCATATTTTCATCAAATTCGAAATGTTGTCGATGATTCTTAGTCGATTGTAACCATTTAACTTGATAAACTACATTTTCCAAAATTGGATCACCATACTTTACATAATTCGTGATGTATTCCCAAAGTATATTGGTTGCTATTAAATATTTTTTACACTGGAGAGGACGTCCACGAACATTGAAAATTAGATATCATTTTTATTTCTATTCAGTTCTATTTTATTCTTTCAATTATTTCTTGATTGACTCTGGATAAATTCAATGGTATAAATATTCTTTATAAGAGTGCATTTAATTTTGTAATTAAAGACCACGAAAGACATAACAAAAGTACAGGATATCAAGACATAAAAATGTCTGTATGAATAATATAAAATAAATAAAGTACATGTGTAAATTTAAATTGAATTTTGGTTCAAGAATAATTTTATATGGCATCAATTGATGTTCATGGAAATAATTTGTCCCATTCATTCATTCTCTTTTCATAAACAGATCCACGTATCATTCTCATTCCTTCACTGAATTCTAAATATTGTGGATGATATTTTGTCGATGCTTTCCATTTAATAGGAAAATGATGAATTTTATTTTCAGGAGTTGGTTCACCAGTCTCTGCAAAATTCTTAACAAATTTCATAATTAAACCCGCTGTTTCTACATCTCTTTCACAGTGTTCAGAATGTCCACCGATTTTAAATAGTAAAAGTAAATCATCGTAGTGAGAAACACCTGAAAATTAATAAAAACATTAATTAAATCATTTTGATGATTATTCAGAGGGCATAAGAAAAATTAGACTTTGTTATAGAATTTATATCTCTGGAATGATTAGGAATAGAAAGATAAATGAGATGTCAAAAGTTTCGTTATTTCATTGAGAAAACTTCTACAAAATTTTGAATTAAATATAAATTTTTCTCACCATAATGTGTACCATTAGACCATTTTGCAACAGTATCACAACCTTGATAAATATTGAAATAAAAATGGACAGGTTCAGTAGAATAATTGGCCATTAATCTTTCCAATCGATGCACAGGAAAGAAAGTCATTGAGTCAGCGAGAAGCTGAAAATTTACAATTACAATTCACAGTTAAAATTCACTTTCCATTGTATTGTTCCAATGAAAAAAGAAAATTACATACTGCTGCAAGTCGTGGATAACTTCCGGCTCTTAAAGGTTCATCATTTAAATAAAATGATCTCAATTCTCGACTGATATAAAATGAACGTGGATTACGATTGTAACCAAAACGTATTGGAGCAATTTCATCCCATTTCACATTTAATTCATCGTACAATGAATGTCTTCCAGCACGTGCTGATTCTTCAACGACTATAAAATCATATAAATAATAATTAAATACTGCTTCAAAGACTTCATATAAAATAAAACAATAACAATTTACATATAACAGCAGCGCCAAATTCATCCTTGTTAACGCCAGATAGAAATGGAACAAAATTAGCTTTTTTCTGACAAATAAGATCAGCTGGTTGACCAGTTAAAAATGGTTTCTCATTATTATTATTTCCACAATATTCATTCTCAACAACTGGAGAATAAATTGGAATAGAATATCTATTCAAGTCCTGTAATAATCGAGTAAAGTATTCACGTAAAGAAAAAAAAACAAGAAAAAAAAAGAATGAAGTAAAAAAGTAAATGAATTTAAATTGAAATAAATTTTACAGTGAATCCTAAAAGTGATTCGGCATATTCCTCTGGTGATTTAACATACAAACAGTCAAACATATTGTCAAGTGTATCAGTTGGACATTCAAGTAGTTCAGCTTGCTTTTTGGCAATATCTAATTGATTAAATGGTAAAGGATTTTGTGTTGTTGCAGCACCACTTATAGGAAGTGCACGATGAAATAAACCTTTACTCAATGGTGAAACAATATGCAATGATACACTCCAACCACCAGCACCGTATCCCATCAATGTCACAGAATCAGGATTACCACCAAAGTTTCTAATATTTTGTTTTACCCAACGTAATGCCAAGACTTGATCTTTTAATCCAGCATTACCTGGTGCACGTGAATCACCAGTGCTTAAAAATCCTAATGCACCCAATCGATAATTAGGTACAACTAAAACAATATCTGTATCGACCATTATTTGTGGTCCTAAATCATATGATGATCCAGAGAATGCAACAAATCCACCAGCATGTAGGAAAACAATAACGGATCTGTTTGATTGATTAGAATTTAGTGATAACTGTAATAAAAATTTAATATATATAAATTATTTTGATAAAGTGTTTTATTATTTTTAATTTGTCATTGAATATTGCAATTAATTAAATTGATAATTACTTTGGTTGTGTAAACGTTCAAATTGAGACAATCTTCAGACATGATTCGTTTACCATTTTGAGGTTGTGGACAAATTGGTCCATCATCAGTTGCGTCATATACTCCATCATGTTGTTTAACTGGAAATGCTTGCTGAATAGATTAAAGAATAATTCACTATTAATTGAATATGTTTTACTGTTAATATAATGAAACTAGAAGTATTTTATCTCTTTAAATAAAACACAACAACATTATTGAAGCCAATTTATTTATTTCAATATAACTATTTTCATATGTGCATTAAAATTAATAGATAATAGATATTATTACTTGGATTTAACTCACTTTAAAACGATTTTTACCTATTGGTGCATCAGCATAACGAATACCACGAAATGAATAAATATCTTTACCCAATTGTGATTTTAATATTGAACCACGATAAGATCCAGTTGGCGTTCGAACCACTGGATACACATTGTCACCACAATCTCTAGCAAATGCCAAGGTACAACAAAACAATAATCCAAAAATCTTCATAACTATTACAATTGAATGAACGAAATTTTTCTATTACTAATTAATAATTATCAATTATCATAAACGATAATCTTTAACAAAAGTGTATTCACTACAATGTCAACAATACAACTGCAAAAATGACAAAGTGACTCGATGAATTTATACTTGATCAGTGCAATTAACATCTAAACACGACATCATATCTAATTGTAAAGAAGAATCTAGAAAAAAATTAAGTCTACCAATTTTTTTTTTTACAACAACAGGACAATTGTTGAATCTCTATTAGAAATAATATAAAGTAATAATTCTTTCATCAATTTTATTAATTATATAATTGCCTGAAAATGATACTGGAATTTTATTGAATTTTCATACATGTGATATCAATTGTAATTATCATCTATTAACATTTGTAGTTATCGTTTGTATTTCTTTCCATTCTATTGGTTCATTTCATTCCTAGCTTTGTATTTTTTCTTATTCATTCCAGATCAATTGATAGAATATTTAATTATACAATGAATTGTTTTTATATTCATTTATATTCAACTGTTAGCCATATTTGTTTGAATTGTTATTATAAACTTGAAATATATAGTTGTGCAATTTATATTTATCTACGTGACGATAAATTTAATTGTGGACTGTGATATTTATTCCAATGGAAACAATTCATCCCATATATTCATTCTCTTTTGATAAATGACACCAGGGAACATTCTTTTTGTCTCGCCTCGATATCCAAAATGTTGTGGTTTATCTTTTGTTGATTGCAACCATCTAACTGGATATTTATCAGCAATATCATCCGGCATTGGATTACCAGTATCTGCAAAGTTTACAACTAATTCCCAAATTTCATTGGCATATTTCACATCTTTTTTGCAAATATTAGGACGATCAGCAATTTTAAAGAGTAAAATTTGCTCATCATAATGAACAATACCTAGAAGAAAAAAAGTACAATAAATAAATTGTGTAATTATCAATTTTTGGAATAGTAAAGGAACAAAAATGAAAGTGGAAGAATTAATTTTAATTGCTTACCAAAACGTTTCCCATCTGACCATCTGGCATAAGTATCACAACCCTGATAAAAATGATGATAACACCAAACTGGATATTGTGAATAAGTAGCCATCAATCTTTCGAATCGATGCACTTGGAAGTTAACCAATGAATCAGCATAAAGCTGAAATAAATTCACAATTAACAATTAACCCAATAACACTTTGGAAATAAATTATATCTAATACACCTAATTTAATAATAAATAACATACCTGTGCGAGTCCTTGATACTTTCCAGCTTCAAGTGGTTCATCATTTAGATAAAATGATCTCAATGCTTTGCTGATTTCACGCGATCTGTCTGTATCACTTTCGTAACCGAAACGTCTTGGTGCCAGTTCTTCCCAGTTACAATTCCACTCATCGTATAATGTAGTGTTACCACATTGAGCTTCTTCTTCCGCGGCTAATAATACAAAAGAAATATAGTTTATTAATCTGCTAATAATGAAAATATATTTTTATTAATAAAATTGAACAGACTGTTAACTTACGTATGACAAGGAAGCCGTATTCATCTTTGTTCGCACCAATATCGAGAGGTACAAAGTTGGCATTACCATCACGCATAATATCAGCTGGTTGTCCAGTTAAAAATGGTTTCTCATCATCATCACAATCATCATCATTAGATTGTGTTTGTTCAACAACTGGAGACCAAACTAATAATGGATATTCACTGAACGTCTGTGAGATTTGAATAAAAAATCACAAAGTTCAATTAAAAAAAATAAAACGACTGAGAGATAAATGTTATCAGTGATACAAAAATGAAATAAACTTACAGCCAGTTCATCGTAAGAAGCGGCAAATTCTTCAGGTGTTTTTTCATACAAACAGTCAAACATTTTATTTAGTGATTTAGTTGGACATCCAAGAATTTTAGCTTGCTTTTTAGCGAGAGACCTTTGATTGGTTGGTAAAGGCATTTGGGTTGTTATAGCACCACTCATAACAAAAGCACGATGAAACAAATCTTTACTCATTGGTGATACAATGTGCGCTGTAACACTCATCGAACCTGTACCGTATCCAGCCAATGTCACACTATTTGGATCACCACCAAAGGCTTTAATATTTTGTTGTACCCAACGTAATGCCAAGACTTGATCTTTTAATCCAGCATTACCTGGCGCACGTGAATCACCAGTGCTTAAAAATCCCAATGCACCCAATCGATAATTAGGCGTTACTAAAACTATATCATGATCGAGCAACAATTGTGGACCTAAGTCGTATGATGTTCCAGAAGATGTGATATCTGCATCTGGATGTAAGTAAACCATAACGGATCTGTAATGTTGATGTGGTTTTCGTGGTAACTGGAATTGTAATTGTATTAAGAGTAATTTATAATGATTATTTCTGTGGCATTAAAAATTAATTATTTCATTGTTACATTAGTGGTGTAGACATTTAAATACAGACAATCTTCAGACACTTCTCGATTTACACTGTGAAGTTGTGGACACAATGGTCCATCTTCGGTGGCGTTGACAATATGACGATGTGGTTCAACTGGATGAGCATGCTAGAATAAATCATAAAAATAAATATTCAATGGAATTACAATCTCATCACAATTGTAACACTGGTGTGAAATAAATAATAAATAAATATTATTAATTGAATCAAACTTACTTTAAAACGATCACGACCAGTTGGTGCATCAGCATAACGTATACCAAGAAATGAATAAATATCTTTTCCAAAATGGGATTTTAATATTGTACCTCGGAATGAACCAGTTGGCGTTTTAACCACTGGATTCGCATTGTGATCTGGACGTTCGGCACATGCCAAGGTACAACACAGCAACACCACAAGAATCTTCATGATTTTTACTATCAAAAAGAAATGTTTAGTTTATCTAAAACACTAATCTTCAAGTGCAATAATCTGTTATATAACAGTATTTACTGCAACGTTGAAAATATAACTAGTGAAAAAAAGAATTCCACTGATGAATTTATACAACTGTACAGTGTCAACAAAATGTAATCTCAATTCACCTACACAAAAAGATCACAAATAAATTTCATTATCATGGGTATATTATTCGTCTTCGATGTTTCATCAAAAACAAACAAACAAACAAAAAGAAAATAATCGACATTGTTTATCACAAGACGACGTAATCATATTCAATTGTTTATTTATATTATTTCTTGTCATTTATTTATTATTCATTTTCATTGTACGAAAATAAATATTACACACTGAAATAATAACTTGTCAGCATATATTCTTTTCATCTGTTTTATATTTATTCATGTAAATTATTTCACTACACTTTAACATAACAACAAAAGACAATATAATTTCTCAAGTGTTAATCTATTGGAAATAATTCATCCCATTTATTCATTCTCTCTTGATGAATAACACCAGATACCATTCTCTGTTCTTCGCCTTTATATTCAAAATATTGTGGATGATCTTTTGTTGATGGTAACCATTTAAATGAATTTTTATCAGCTTTAGTTTCCGGTGTTGGATTACCAGTGTCTGCAAAATTAGCAATCCATTCCCAAATTTCCTTAACACGTTTCGAATCTCTTTCACAAAGATCGGCACGACCAGGAATTTTAAACAATAATATTAAATGATCATAATGAACAGTACCTGAAATAAATAACAAATATTTATTAAATAAATAGTACAACAGTGTCAATTAATTATTAATCTCAACATTTCTCTTGATTCTTATCACTTATGTTTAGAAATTGAGGATAAAAATAAACAGAAAAGTGTTATAATAAACTATTTTTCCATACCAAAACGTTTTCCATTCGACCATTTTCTGTAAGTATCACAGTTATCATAATTATTTAAGCCATTCCAAACTGATTCAGGTGAATAACGAGTCATCAATCTTTGGAATCGATGCACTGGGAAAGAAACTGAAGAGTCGGAATAAAGCTGAAACAAATTGACAATTAAAATTGTCAAATAATATTTATAAAATAAATTGAATGTAGTACACAAATATAATTATAAATAATATACATTTCCAAGTTGTTGATAACTGCCGGCTTTAAGAGATTGATTATTGAAATAAAACGAACGTAATGCTCTGCTAGTTTCTAATGATTTTGATGTGTCACGTTCATAATCAAAACGTTTTGGTGCAATTTCATTCCAATTATTATTAAACTCGTCGTACAATTTGTTATTTCCACTTTGCGCTTGTTCTTCTGCGCCTAGAAAAAAAAATATTGCTCATCAATTAATTAATAATTACAATATTACTTCAATAATAAAATTGGTATAATAGTTTATTTACGTATTGCAAGATATCCAAATTCATCCTCCATAATAACAGAACAAAATGGAACAAAATTAGCTTTTCCTTCACGAATAAGATCAGCTGGTTGTCGAGTTAAAAATGGTTTCTCATCACTGTCTTCATAATATTCTGGTTCGATAACTGGTGTCCAAACAACTGGATGACCATTAAATTCCTGCAAATAATAAAATAGATAATATAATTACTAACGTGATGGAAGAAAAACAAGAACAAATAAACAAGTAAAACAATAAACTTACAGAGAGTTTTCGGTATGAATTAATAAAATCTTCAGGTGATTTTTCATATAAACAATTGAGTATATTATCACTTGTGTCAATTGGACATCCAAGAAGTTCAGCTTGTTTTTTAGCTAAATCTTTTTGATCATGTGGTAAAATGTTATGAGTTGGTGAAGCACCACTCATTATTATTGCACGATGAAATAAATCTTTACTCAATGGTGAAACAATGTGCAATGTTACACTAGCTGAACCAATATTGTGTCCAGCTAATGTTACTGAATTTGGATTACCACCAAAGCTTTCAATATTTTGTTTTACCCAACGTAATGCCAATACTTGATCTTTTAATCCAGCATTACCCGGTGCGTGTTTATCACCAGTGCTTAAAAATCCTAATGAACCCACTCGATAATTAATTGTCACTAGAACAATATTGTGATCAAGTGCATATTGTGGACCAAATCCATATGATGATCCAAAGGGTTCCCAAAATGCACCAGTATGAAGATAAACGACAACAGATTTTCTTGGTGAATTTAATGACAATTGGTGTGATGAATTTTGTGGTAACTGGAATAGAAATTAAATTGTTCATTTGTTGACGATGAAATTGATTTTATTGATTTATAGTTACTTCATTGCTGTAGATATTTAATCGGAGACAATCTTCAGAAGTTGGTTCGTTATGATTGTAAGGCAGTGGGCACACTGGTCCATCATGAGTAGCGTCATAAATTCCATCATGTGGTTTAGCTAAATATGCTTGCTGAAAATAAATAATAAAGAAATGTGTATTGATTTAGTTTGTGAATTGTTTAAGCTTGCTAGATATTTGTGTTATCAAAATTATGTAATTTAATAGGATAATAATGAAGTATTAATATTATTATTTGGATTAAACTTACTTTGAAACGATTAGTACCAGTTGGTGCTACAGCATAACGAATACCACGGAATGATAAAATATCTTTGCCTGATTGTGATTTCAATATTGAACCTTTGAAAACTCCAGAGGGTGAATTAACCACTGGGTTTGCATTGTTTTTCACGTCTTCGGCAATTGCCAAAGTAGAACAAAGCAATATCACAAAAATTTTCATGATTATTGCAATTCTATAAAGATTATTGTCAACTACTGAATTACTATTTTCAAATGCAAAAGTCTGTGGTACAAAGTGTATTCTCTTCAACGTTAAAAATTCCGCTGTGTAGTGGATCAAGACAACCCACTGAATTTATACTCGATTATTCCAGCACTGTAACAAAGAAACCAACGCAATAATTCTCATCAATTCTAAAATCAATGATAAAAAATTGAACCATTAATTTGACATTAACAGTTTTTATTTCTAATTATTTTCAACAAACAAACAAAAATTTTCGCCTTTATCAATCAATAATTACACAACTTGTTGTATCATTATTGTGATAGAGGAAAATTAAAAATATATTAGCAAACAAAGAAAGCAAACTCTGACACACAATTTCTTTCTATTAATTCTCGTTCTATTTTTTTTTTTTTTCTTCTCCTCATCCAAACAAAAGATTCTAATCAATATCACAATTATTTATCCAATAAATAAATACACTCAATATATAATATAAAATAATAATAAAAACATACATTCAATAACTCTCCATGCAAAACATGTTCTACCATACACACTCACGTTTTCTATTCTCATTTAATAAATAATATTCTCTCTCTGTCTTTCATCATCTCCTTCTCTTTATATTATTCATCCATTCGTAACATTACATCTATACTATTAACATCATATACACTACACATAAATAATACTTAACAATCTTTCCTCAATAGTGTAAAAGGTCATCAGATCTAATGTCATAAAAATAAATATATAATAAGGAAAATCACAAATAATAAGATAAACAATTAAAAATGTATTTGTTATATATTCAATACAATATAAAGAATTATTATTATCAATTACGATATTTAATGAACTGAATATTAAATTGCGACACCTCGAGGGAAAATAAAGAATTGTTTGTTAATGTATTATGAATTACTATCACGTGATCAGGAAAACGTTGTGTAATGTTAATATTAAAATGTTTATTAGCATATGTTTCACATATTTCCTCAAATCATTATATAATAATAATTATTATTTATCCTTGAAAAAAATTGTAACAAAAGTATAATGTTTATTTCGAGTAAATTTAATTGTAGTGATGTAAAAAAATTTGTATATTCATATTTTTTTTTTATATTCTTATAATTCAGATGTATTATTTATATATAGACTTTGACATTATGTATTTAATTAAAATTGATTGAGCAATTTGTATTTATCATTGAACAAGGTGATTAATTTTCTTCATCAATTGTAATATTTATTCAATTGGATATAATTCATTCCATTTATTCATTCTCTCTTGATAAATAACACCAGATACCATTCTCTTATTATCACCATTATATTCTAAATATTGTGGTTGATCTTTTGTTGATTGTTGCCATGTAAAAGAATATTTATTAGCTTTATTTTTCGGTATTGGATTACCAATTTTTGCATAATTTCCAAATAATTCCCAAATTTCAGCAACACGTGGTAAATCTTTTTCACAATGAGCAGGACGATCACGTATTTTGAACAGTAAATATAATTCATCAAAATGAACAATACCTAAAATAAATAGAAAAATTGAAGAGAAAAAATAAAAATAAATTGTACAGTTATATATTTATAATATTTATTTGTCAATAATATTCTTACCAAAACGTGTTCCATTCGACCACCTTTTATAAGTATCACAACTTTCATAATTATTTTGAAAATACCAAACTGATTCAGTTGAATAAGTAGCCATCAATCTTTCAAATCGATGAACAGGAAAGAAAGTTAATGAATCAGCATAAAGCTAAAATAAATTAACAATTACAAATTAATTAAATGATATTAGTAAGATAAATTATATCTTGTACACTTAATTTAATAATAAATAGCATACTTTTGCGAGTCCTTGATATCTTCCAGCTTTAAGAGATTTATCATTGAGATAAAACGATCTCAATTCTTTGCTAATATGTGACGATCTTGGTATACCACTTTCATAATTAAAATGTCTTGGTGCAAGTACATCCCAATTATTATTAAACGCATCGTACAATGTGGTGTTGCCACTTTGCGCTTGTTCTTCTGCACCTATATATAAATAGAATAATAAATATTCATTTCATCATCACAATGTCAATAATAAAAATATTGTGTTAATAATATAATTGTAAGAAGTATTAATTTACGTATAACAGCTGATCCAAATTCATCAACATTAGCACCAATCATAAGTGGAACAAAATTAGCTTTTCCTTCACGAATAAGATCAGCTGGTTGTCCAGTTAAAAATGGTTTCTCATCACCATTACTTTCATTGTACATTGGTTCAATAACTGGTGACCAAATAACACCATCTCCAAAAGACGCCTTAATAAATTAAATAAATAATAATAAATATATTAAATAAAATTACTGTACTGTAGAAAAATAATTAACTCACTGCAAGTTTATCGTATGAATTTGCAAATAATTCTGGTGATTTTTTATATAAACAATTAAACATATTGTCAGGTGTATCAATTGGACATCCAATAAGTTCAGCTTGTTTCAATGATAAATCTTTTTGGTCTTTTGGTAAAGGTTCTTTTGATGCATAACCACTCATGGCTAATGCACGATGGAATAAACCTTTACTCAATGGTGATACAATGTGTAATAATACACTCATTGAACCTACACAGTGACCCATTAATGTCACTGAATTAGGATTACCACCAAAGCTTTCAATATTTTGTTGTACCCAACGTAATGCCAAGACTTGATCTTTTAATCCAGCATTACCTGGTGCACGTGAATCACCAGTGCTATAAAATCCTAATGCACCCAATCGATAATTTAATGTAACAAACACAACATTTTGTTCAAGTACAAATTGTGGTCCTAATTCATTTGATGATCCAGAAGATGTGGCTAATGCACCAGGATGAATAAAAACAATGACTGGTCTGTTTGGTTTACTTGAATTTTGTGATAACTAAAATGTGAAATTAAATTTGTATTTTTAAATATATATATTATTTATTGTTTGGGGTTATTAATTTTAATTGTTTTTGTATTTACTGCAGTGGTGTAGACATTCAAACGGAGACAATCTTCACCGATAATTTGTGATCCTGAATTTGGTTGTAAACACGCTGGCCCATCGTTAGTAGCATCAAAAATTTCATTGAGTCGTTTAGCTGGAGTTGCTTGCTAAAATTAATGATAGATATTTATCTACAGTTAATTTATCGTCAAATTATTTTGATTAAACTTACTTTGAAACGATTAGTACCAGTTGGTGCTACAGCATAACGAATACCACGGAATGATAAAATATCTTTGCCTGATTGTGATTTCAATATTGAACCTTTGAAAACTCCAGAGGGTGAATTAACCTCTGGGTTTGCATTGTTTTGCACGTCTTCGGCAATTGCCAAAGTAGAACAAAGCAATATCACAAAAATTTTCATGATTATTGCAATTCTATAAAGATTATTGTCAACTACTGAATTACTATTTTCAAATGCAAAAGTCTGTGGTACAAAGTGTATTCTCTTCAACGTTGAAAATTCCGCTGTGTAGTGGATCAAGACAACCCACTGAATTTATACTCGATTATTCTAGCACTGTAACAAAGAAACTAACGCAATAATTCTCATCAATTCTAAAATCAATAATAAAAAATTGAACCATTAATTTCACATTAATAATTTTTATTTCTAATTATTTTCAACAAACAAACAAACATTTTCGCCTTTATCAATCGATAATCACGTAATTGGCTGTGACATCGTTGTGATTGAGGAATGAGAAAAAAATATTAGCAAACAAAGCAAGCAAACTCTGACTCATAATTTATATCTAAAAATAAAATTATATCATCCAATTCGAAGTATGGTACATTAATGATCAATAGTTTTCCATATATATATATATATATTTTTTCTTATTCTAATAATTTGAAACTATAATTCATACATTTTAACACCATATATAAAGTGGATTTATAGATAATGCACCAAACAAAAGGGAATGAAGGAACTTGAATAACAAAATTGTCTGCATTATCTTATTCATATTATGGATATTAAATTATTAACATTAACAGACAAATGAAATTTATTAATTTGCACTTATTTATCACATTCCAATGGAAATAATTCATCCCATTTATTCATTCTCTCTTGATAAATAACACCAGACACCATTCTATTTTTCTCGCCTCTATATTCAAAATATTGTGGATGATCTTTTGTTGATGGTAACCATTTAAATGAATTTTTATCAGCTTTACAATCGGGTGTTGGATTACCAGTTTCCGCAAAATTAACAATTAAGTGCCAAATATCATAAACAATTTTCACAGCTCTATCGGGAATTTTAGGACGACCATGGATTCTGAAGAGTACAATTAGTTCATCATAATGAACAATACCTGAAAACAAAAAGTATAATAAATAAATGAAGAAATAAATAGTTATCAATTTTTTTTCAATGTAATAAACAGAGGTGTAAATATCTATTTTTATTCATTACCAAAACGCCTTCCATCTGACCATCTTGCAAAAGTATCACAATACTTGTAGTGATTTTGATAATACCAAACTGGATAAGGTGAATAAGTAGCCATCAATCTTTCAAATCGATGTACTTGATAGATAGTTAATGAATCAGCATAGAGCTGAAATAAATTAAACAATTACAAATTAACGAATAATATTAATAAAGTAAATTATGTTTGATATACAAATTTAATAATAAAAAATATTACTTTTGCAAGACCATGATATCTTCCAGCTTTAAGAGTTTTATCATGGAGATAAAACGATCTTAATTCTTTACTAATTTGTAAAGATCTTTGTGTACCTATTTCATAACCAAAACGTTTTGGTGCTAGTTCTTCCCAGTTGCAATTCCACTCATCGTATAATGTAGTGTTACCACATTGGGCTTGTTCTTCCGCAGCTAATAATACAAAATAAATATTATTAATAAATTAATAAACAATGAAAATATTCCAATAATAAAATTGAACAAAGTGTCATCTTACGTATAACAAGAAATCCAAATTCATCTACATTAGCGCCAGTATACAGAGGAACAAAGTTAGCTTTTCCTTCACGAATAAGATCTTCTGGTTGACCAGTTAAAAATGGTCCATCAACATTATCATAATCTTCAAAATGTTCCTGTTCAACAACTGGAGTCCATACTAAAAATGGATGTTCACTAAATTTCTGTAACAACCAAATAAAAAATCACAAACAAATTGAGATAAATGATGTTATCAGAGTGATACAAAAGAATAAATAAAACTCACAGCCAATTCTTCATAAGAAGCAGCAAATTCTTCAGGTGATTTTTCATACAAACAATCAAACATTTTTTTATGTGATTTAGTTGGACATCCAAGAAGTTCAGCTTGCTTTTTAGCAAGATATCTTTGATCATTTGGTATTGGTAATTGTGTTGTCGCAGCACCACTTATAGTAAATGCACGATGAAATAAACCTTTACTCATTGGTGATACAATGTGCAATGTAACACTCATCGAACCCGCACTGTGTCCCATTAATGTCACTCTATTTGGATCACCACCAAAGGCTTTGATATTTTTTTTAACCCAACGTAATACCAAAACTTGATCTGTTAATCCAGCATTACCCGGTGCATGTTTATCACCAGTGCTCAAAAATCCTAATGCACCCAATCGATAATTAAATATAACTGCAACTACATCATGGTCGAGCATTAATTGTGGACCCAAGTCGTATGATGATCCAGAAGATGCAACAAATCCACCCGGATGGATAACAACAATAACAGGTCTATTAGGTTGCTTTGATTGTCGTGGTAACTGTAATAATAATAATTAAATTAACAATACTTTATAATTCTTTCTTTTCTTCTCGCTGATATTAAAAACAATTGTTTATTTGTTACTTCAGTGGTGTAGACATTCACACGCAGACAATCTTCAGATATTTCACGATCTCCTTTATGAGGTTGTGGACATGATGGTCCATCTTTGGTAGCGTCAAAAATTCCACAATGTGGTTTAACTAAATGAGCATGCTAGAATAAATCGAATAATAAATGTTAAATAATGTTTTTTATTTAGCTAGAAGTAGTTTATTATTCTAAATTAACACAACAACATCAACCAAACCAATTCATATCTCACAATTAATAAATAAAGAATAAATATTATTAATTGAATAAAACTTACTTTAAAACGATCACGACCAGTTGGTGCATCAGCATAACGTATACCACGAAATGAATAAATATCTTTACCCAATTGTGATTTTAATATTGAACCTCGGAATGATCCAGTTGGCGTTTTAACCACTGGATTCGCATTGTGATCTGGAAGTCCGGCACATGCCAAGATACAACACAACAACACCACAAGAATCTTCATGATTTTTACTATCAAAAAGAAATGTTTAGTTTATCTAAAACACTAATCTTCGAGTGCAGTAATCTGCTATATAACAGTATTTACTGCAACGTTTAAAATATAACTGGTGAAAAAAAGAATTTCACTGATGAATTTATACAACCGTATAGTGTCAACAAAATTTAATCTCAATCCACCAATATAAAATGATGGCAAATAAATTTCAGTATCATTGGTATAATATTTGACTTCGAATTTTGATCGAAAACAAACAAACAAAAGAAAATAATTGACATCGTTTATCACAAGACGACGTACATATATTCAATTTTTAATTTATATTATTTCTTGTCATTTATTTATCATTCATTTTCATCGTACGAAAATACATATTACACACTGAAATAATAACTTATTAAACAAAGAAATATATTAATCTTTAACATTTTTAAAATGTTTCCCCTAAAGACGGATCCATAAATATAATTATTCAGATATTTATTCATGCAAATTATTTCACTACACTCTAACATGACAACAAAAAACAATATGAAAAATTAAAATCTCCATGCAATGAAACACTTTAATTTCTCAAGTGTTAATCTATTGGAAATAATTCATCAAATTTATTCATCCTCTCTTGATTGATAACACCAGATACCATTCTATTTTTCCCGCCTCTATATTCAAAATATTGTGGATGATGTTTTGTTGATGGTAACCATTTAAATGAATTGTTATCAGCTTTACAATCCGGTGTTGGATTACCAGTCTCTGCAAAATTAGCAACAAAATTCCAAATATTATAAACAATTTTCACATCTCTATCGCAAATTTCAGGACGACCATGGATTTTGAAGAGTAAAATTAGTCCATCATAATGAACAATACCTGAAAACAAAAAGTATGATAAATAAATGGATAGTTATCAATATTTTTCAATGTAGTAAAAAGAGGTGTAAATATCTATTTTTATTCATTACCAAAACGCCTTCCATCTGACCATCTTGCAAAAGTATCACAGTTCTCGTATTGATATTGAAAATACCAAACTGGATAAGGTGAATAAGTAGCCATCAATCTTTCAAATCGATGTACTTGAAAGAAAATCAGTGAATCAGCATAAAGCTGAAATAAATTAACAATTACAAATTAACTAATAATATTGGTAAAATAAATTAAATTTAATACACTTAGTTTAACAATAAATAACATACTTTTGCAAGTCCATGATATCTTCCAGCTTTAAGAGGTTTATCATGGAGATAAAACGATCTTAATTCTTTACTAATTTGTGAAGATCTTTGTGTACCTATTTCATAACCAAAACGTTTTGGTGCTAGTTCTTCCCAATTGCAATTCCACTCATCGTATAATGTAGTGTTACCACATTGAGCTTGTTCTTCCGCAGCTAATAATGCAAAATAAATATTATTAATGAATTAATAAACAATGAAAATATTATTTCAATAATAAAATTGTACAAAGTGTCATCTTACGTATAACAAGAAATCCAAATTCATCTACATTAGCGCCAGTATAAAAAGGAACAAAGTTAGCTTTCCCTTCACGAATAAGATCTTCTGGTTGACCAGTTAAAAATGGTCCATCATCATTATCACAATCTTCTAGATGTTCCTGTTCAATAACTGGAGTCCATACTAAAATTGGATATCCACTAAATTTCTGTAACAACCAAATGAAAAATCACAAACAAATTGATATAAATGACGTTATCAGTGATACAAAAAAATAAATAAAACTCACAGCCAATTCTTCATAAGAAGCAGCAAATTCTTCAGGTGATTTTTCATACAAACAATCAAACATTTTATTGTGTGGTTTAGTTGGACATCCAAGAAGTTCAGCTTGCTTTTTAGCAAGATATCTTTGATCATTTGATATCGGTGATTGTGTTGTTGCAGCACCACTTATAGTCAATGCACGATGAAATAAACCTTTACTCATTGGTGATACAATGTGCAATGTAACACTCATCGAACCCGCACTGTGTCCAAATAATGTCACTCTATTTGGATCACCACCAAAGGCTTTGATATTTTTTTTAACCCAACGTAATACCAAAACTTGATCTTTTAATCCAGCATTACCCGGTGCATGTTTATCACCAGTGCTCAAAAATCCTAATGCACCCAATCGGTAATTAAATGTAACTGAAATCACATCATGGTCGAGCAAGAATTGTGGACCCAAGTCGTATGATGATCCAGAAGATGCAACAAATCTACCCGGATGGATAACAACAACAACAGGTCTATTGAGTTGCTCTGATTTTCGTGGTAACTGTAATAATAATAATAATAATAAATAAATTAACAATGCTTTATAATTCTTTTTTTCTTCTTACTGGTATTAAAAACAATTGTTTATTTGTTACTTCAGTTGTGTAGACATTCAAACGAAGACAATCTTCAGATATTTCACGATCTCCATTGTGGAGTTGTGGACATGATGGTCCATCTTTGGTAGCGTTAAAAATTCCACAATGTGGTTTAACTAAATGAGCATGCTACAATAAATCAAATTATAAATACTAAATAATGTTTTTCATTGAGCTAGAAGTATTTTATTATTCTAAATTAACACAACAACATCAATCAATAAATAAAGAATAAATATTATTAATTGAATTAAACTTACTTTAAAACGACTTCGACCAGTTGGTGCATCAGCATAACGTATACCACGAAATGAATAAATATCTTTACCCAAATATGATTTCAATATTGAACCTCGGAATGATCCAGTTGGCGTTTTAACCACTGGATTCGCATTGTGATCTGGGTGTTCGGCACATGCCAAGATACAACACAACAACACCACAAGAATCTTCATGTTTTTTACTATCAAACAAAAATGTTTAGTTTATCTAAAACACTAATCTTCAAGTGCAGTAATCTGTTATATAACAGTATTTACTGCAACGTTTAAAATATGACTGGTGAAAAAAAAGAATTGCACTGATGAATTTATACAACTATACAGTGTCAACAAAATTTAATCTCAATCCACCAACATAAAAAGATGGCAAATAAATTTCATTATCATTGGTATATTATTTGACTTCGAATTTTGATCAAAAACAAATAAACAGAAGAAAATAATCGACATTGTTTATCACAAAACGACGTAAATATATTCAATTTTTTATTTATATTATTTCTTATCATTTATTTATTATTCATTTTCATCGTATACGAAAATACATATTACACACTGAAATAATAACTTGTCAGCATATATTCTTTTCATCTGTTTCTGGCAAGTCGATTGCAAGGAAAATTTTTTCAAACTTATTAAACAAAGAAATATATATTAATCTTCAACATTTTTAAAATGTTTTTCCTAAAGACGGATCCATAAATATAATTATTTAGATATTTATTCATGCAAATTATTTAACAACACTTCAACATGACAACAAAAGATAATATGAAAAATTGAGATGTTCAAGCAACGAAACACTTTAATTTCTCAAGTGTTTATCTATTGGAAATAATTCATCAAATTTATCCATCCTCTCTTGATTAATAACACCAGATACCATTCTCTTTTTCTCGCCTTTATATTCTAAATATTGTGGCTCTTCTTTTGTTGATGGTCCCCATGTAAAATAATAATCATCAGCTTTACTTTCTGGTATTGGATTACCAGTGTCTGCAAAATTAACAACAAGTCCCCAAATTTCATTGAAGATTTTCACATCTCTACTGCAAGTTTTTGGACGATCAGCAATTTTGAATTGTAAAAGTAATTCATCATAATGAACAATACCTAAAAAAAAAAAAAAGACAAACAGTACACAATAAATAAATTAAAAATACTTATTAATTGTTATCATAAAAGAAAATATGTTTAAGAATTAATTTTAATTCCTCACCAAAACGTCTGCCATCTGACCATCTGGCATAAGTATCACAACCTTTATAATGATGTTGAAAATACCAAACTGGTTCAGTTGAATAAGTAGCCATCAATCTTTCAAATCGATGTACATGAAAGAATATAAATGTATCAGCATAAAGCTGAAATAAAATTTACAATTAAAAAATGGTTCAATAATATTTTCAAGATAAATTAATTGTAATATAAATATATAATAATAAATAATATACATGTGCGAGTCCTTGATATTTTCCAGCTTCAAGTGGTTCATCATTTAGATAAAATGATCTCAATTCTTTGCTAATTTTTACCGATCTTCGTGTACCACTTTGATAATCAAAAATTCCTGGTGCAAGTTTATTCCAATTATCATTTAACTCATCGTAAAATGTAGTGTTACCATTCAGCGCTTGTTCTTCCGTTGCTTTAAAATAAAATAAAAGTATTATTTATCAATTAGTTAATGAACTAAATATTATTCTAATAATAAAATTGAATAAAGTTTCGTCTTACGTATGACCATAGAACCAAATTCATCTACATTAGCACTGGTATAATAAGGAACAAAGTTGGCTTTCCCTTCACGAATAAGATCTTCTGGTTGTCCAGTTAGGAATGGTCTGCCACCACCACCATCATCATCATCATCATCACAATCATCATTATCAGAATGTTCCTGTTCAATAACTGGTGCCCATGTTAAAAATGGATATGTACTGAATGTCTGTAACAATTGAATAAATAATCACAAACTTAAGAATAAAAAAAAAAATAAATAAAACAATTGAAGTAGATTTTATCATTAAAAACATAAAAAATAAACTTACACCAATTTCTTCATAAGAATTAGCATAATCTTCAGGTGATACTTCATACAAACAATCAAATATATTATCAAGTGTATCAGTTGGACAACCAAGAATTTCAGCTTGTTTAAAAATCAAATCTTTTTGATTATTGGCAAAAGTATTTTTTGGTCTATAAGTACTCATGCCTAATGCACGATGAAATAAACCTTTACTCATAGGTGATACAATATGCAATGATACATGCAATGAACCTACACAATGACCCATTATTGTCACTGAATTAGGATTACCACCAAAGCTTTCAATATTTTGCTGTACCCAACGTAATGCCAATACTTGATCTTTTAATCCAGCATTACCCGGTGCACGTGAATCACCACTGCTTAAAAATCCCAATGCACCCAATCGAAAATTAGGTTTAACATAAACAACATCTTGATTGAGCAAGAATTCTGGACCTAGTTCATATCCTGTACCAGAAGGTGCTATAAATGCACCAGGAAGTATAAAAACTATAACAGGTCTGTTTGGGTTATTAGATCCTTGTGGTAACTGAAATAATAATTGTTATTAACAGTTATTTATAATTTATTATTATATAGTATTGATATTAATTAATTTGCATTGTTACTTCAGTGGTGTAGACATCCAATTGCAGACAATCTTCCGAGATTTCGTGATTACCAGTGTGAGGTTGTGGACACCATGGTCCATCTTTGGTAGCATTAAAAATATGTCTATGTGGTTTAACTGGATGAGCAGGCTACAATAAATCAAATAATAAATACTGAATAATGTTTTTTATTAAACTAAATTAACACATCATAATCAATCAAACTTAATTTATATCTCACAATTAATCAATAAAGAATAAATATTATTACTTAATTTTAAACTTACTTTAAAACGATCACGACCAGTTGGTGATACGGCATAAGGTATACCACGAAATGAAAAAATATCCCTGCCTGATTGTGATTTTGATATTGAACCCCGATAAGATCCAATTGGTGTTTCAACAACTGGATTTTTATTGTGATTTAAATGTCCAGCATATACCAAAGTACAATATAATAATAAGCCAAAAATTATCATTATTATGTGAATTGTAAAGAAACTTTTGTTATATATGAAACACTAATTTTTCGAGTGTTATAATCTGTCAAACAATTGAAACGTTGAAAATGTGTCTGGCAAAAAATAGAATTACTCTGATGAATTTATACACTCGATAAGTTCCAACAGAATTATACACTAATTAGATATACTTATGAATAAATATATTCATCCTATCAACAATATGATGTACAAAAATAATATTGAAATAAATTACTGCGTATTAAAAACAATATTTTCCATCCCAAGATGACGTGGTATTATTCAATGTTTTATTTATATTATTTCTTTGAGTTTATTTATTTATTTTTCATTTTTCTAAAGTTAATATTACAAACTGTAATAATAACTATACACAAGGGCTTTTCTGTTTCGTTAACAAGTTGATGAAATATTTCTTTGTATTAAATTTTATTAATTAAATATTAAAGTGTATTTGTGCTAATTTTAATTAATTTTTATATTGAATTTATTAATTGAATTAAAATTAGTAATTATCCAGTGTGTTAATATAAAAATTTGAGTTTAATAATAAGAATATTATTTGCATTATTGATATTATTATGGATATTTAGTTTTTTTATTTTTAATTATAGAAATTTAATTGAATCATTTGCATTCAACTTTATTGGATGACAATGGGAATAATTCATCCCATTTATTCATTCTCTCTTGATAAATAACACCAGATACCATTCTCTGTTTTTCGCCTTTAAATTCAAAATATTGTGGATGATCTTTTGTTGATGGTAACCATTTAAATGAATTTTTATCAGCTTCACTATCCGGTGTTGGATTACCAGTTTTCGCAAAATTAGCAACAAAATGCCAAATATTATAAACAATTTTCACATCTCTATCGCAAATTTTAGGACGACCATGGATTCTGAAGAGTAAAATTAGTCCATCATAATGAACAATACCTGAAAACAAAAAGTATAATAAATAAATGGATAGTTATCAATATTTTTCAATGTAGTAAAAAGAGGTGTAAATATTTATTTTTATTCATTACCAAAACGCCTTCCATCTGACCATCTTGCAAAAGTATCACAGTTCTCGTATTGATATTGAAAATACCAAACTGGATAAGGTGAATAAGTAGCCATCAATCTTTCAAATCGATGTACTGGGAAGAAAGTCAATGAATCAGCATAAAGCTAAAATAAATAAACAATTACAAATTAACTAATAATATTAGTAAAATAAATGATATCTAATACACTTAATTTAATAATAAATAACATACTTTTGCAAGTCCATGATATCTTCCAGCTTTAAGAGGTTTATCATGGAGATAAAACGATCTTAATTCTTTACTAATTTGTAAAGATCTTTGTGTACCTATTTCATAACCAAAACGTTTTGGTGCTAGTTCTTCCCAGTTGCAATTCCACTCATCGTATAATGTAGTGTTACCACATTGAGCTTGTTCTTCCGCAGCTAATAATACAAAATAAATATTATTAATGAATTAATAAACAATGAAAATATTATTTCAATAATAAAATTGTGCAAAGTGTCATCTTACGTATAACAAGAAATCCAAATTCATCTACATTAGCGCCAGTATAAAAAGGAACAAAGTTAGCTTTCCCTTCACGAATAAGATCTTCTGGTTGACCAGTTAAAAATGGTCCATCAACAACTGGAGTCCATACTAAAGATGGATGTTCACTAAATTTCTGAAACAACCAAATAAAAAATCACAAACAAATTGAGATAAATGATGTTATCAGAGTGACACAAAAGAATAAATAAAACTCACAGCCAATGCTTCATAAGAAGCAACAAATTCTTCAGATGATTTTTTATACAAACAATTAAACATTTTTTTATGTGATTTAGTTGGACATCCAAGAAGTTCAGCTTGCTTTTTAGCAATATATCTTTGATCATTTGGTATTGGTAATTGTGTTGTTGCAGCACCACTTATAGTCAATGCACGATGAAATAAACCTTTACTCATTGGTGATACAATGTGCAATGTAACACTCTGTGAACCCGCACTGTGTCCAAGTAATGTCACTCTATTTGGATCACCACCAAAGGCTTTGATATTTTTTTTAACCCAACGTAATACCAAAACTTGATCTGTTAATCCAGCATTACCTGGTGCATGTTTATCACCAGTGCTTAAAAATCCTAATGCACCCAATCGATAATTAAATGTAACTGCAACTACATCTTGGTCGAGCATTAATTGTGGACCCAAGTCGTATGATGATCCAGAAGATGCAACAAATCCACCCGGATGGATAACAACAATAACAGGTCTATTAGGTTGCTTTGATTTTCGTGGTAACTGTAATAATAATAATTAAATTAACAATACTTTATAATTCTTTTTTTTCTTCTCACTGATATTAAAAACAATTGTTTATTTGTTACTTCAGTGGTGTAGACATTCACACGCAGACAATCTTCAGATATTTTACGATCTCCTTTGTGGGGTTGTGGACATGATGGTCCATCTTTGGTAGCGTTAAAAATTCCACGATGTGGTTTAACTAAATGAGCATGCTACAATAAATCAAATAATAAATACTAAATAATGTTTTTCATTGAGCTAGAAGTATTTTATTATTCCAAATTAACACAACAACATCAATCAATAAATAAAGAATAAATATTATTAATTGAATTAAACTTACTTTAAAACGATTTCGACCAGTTGGTGCATCAGCATAACGTATACCACGAAATGAATAAATATCTTTACCCAATTGTGATTTTAATATTGAACCACGAAATGATCCAGTTGGTGTTTCAACAATTGTATTTGCATTGTAATGTTTTGAGTGTTCGGCATATACCAAAGTACAACAAAACAATATCACAATAATCTTCATAATTATTACAAACCACAAAAGATATTTATTATCCAATTAATTAATTTCAACTCTCTCCAAGCAAAAGAATTTATGATACAAAATATAATCTATCCAACGTTGAATAATCTACTGTAAAATAAAAAACACAATCCATTGAATTTATACCAGAGATGATAAGGAAAAAATAGATACATCATCGAATTAAATTCTAGAATCATCTCAGATATAATTGAATTAATTCTTACAATAACACATTAATTTTGCATTGTCATAAAAAAAAATAGCATTCTAAATACATTCATTAAAAAATGATGCAACTTTACAGCTTCAGATAGTAATCCAATTTGTTTAATTATCATTGATATAATTAAAAATAAATTACATAATAAACATTGAAAAATTCCAATCACTACAATACAATCTTGCAATAAATACTCAACAATTATTTAATACAATTTAATTCCAATTGTTTTGTCTTTCCACACCAATTCCACATTTTCCGTCTCATTAATTCAATCAACAATATATTCAAACAAATATATATTAAATATCTATTAAATTCGAAAGTTAAATAATTTAAAAGAATCCATTCAATTTCTTTTAACAACATGAAACGTAAATGTGTCTTCAATTAAAATTTGTATATAAAATAAATAAAAGTCTTTCACGCGTATTTTTCTTTTGCAAATAAGTCAATAAAATATTTATTCATGCATATCAATTTAGTACATATAATTTACAATAAATGTACATATATTTAGACAAAATACGAATGAATAATTAGATAATTAAAGAGAAAATGATACGTTAAATAAATCAGGTATTGAGTGATCCTCCATTCGTTTGCATAAAAAATAACCATATTCAATTCAGTAATGGTTATTTTAATGTGTGATAAGTCCATTTTAAGCTGCGATATTTGTCATAGGAAATAATTGATCCCATTTATTCATTCTGTCTTGATAAACAGAACCAGGTACCATTTTCAATCCACCAATACCAAATTCCATATATTGTGGATAATCATTTGTTGATGGTTCCCATTTACATTTAAATATCTCAGGATAAATACCTGGCATTGGTTCACCAGTAGTTATAAAATTCATTAACAATATCATTATTTGTCCAGCAACCATTACATCTCTTTGACAATGTGCTGGTCTACCGCCAATTTTATAACCTAAAAGAAGTTCATCAGCATGAGCAACACCTGTAACAATAATAATAAATTAATTAATTAATTGATTAATAAATATTATATAATATCAATAGATAAAATTATAAATGAAAAATAAGAATACAATAATAAAGTAACAATTAAATTTATACCAAATTCTGTTCCAGTCCACCATTTTCCATAAGTATCACAACCCACATAAATATCATGATAGAAATAAACTTTTTCCGGTGAATAACGAGCCAACAATCTTTCAAAACGATGCATTGGAAAGATGGTAAACGAATCAGCGTAAAGCTAAAATAAAATAATTAATTATAAAGTTAATAATAATTTATATATCAAGATATTAATTTAAAATTAGAACAAAATAATAAATAATATACTTGAGCTATTTCTTTATACATTCCCAATCCATAAAATTCATTTTTAGAATAGAATTCTTTAAATTCATTGTATACATAAGGTGAAATTGGTGTCAATGGTTCATAACCAAAATTAACTGGTGATATTTTTGCCAATTTTTCATTAAACTCATCAGTGAAAGAAATATTTTTATATATCACATCTTCTCTCTTAGCTAAAATATTAAAGAGAATAATCAAACATTTATCAAATTACTATTAACATTATATAATTTAATAATAAATTAATAAAAGTATTATCTTACGTATCACAACTTGGCTAAATTCATCTTTATTAATTCCAGTATATAAAGGAACAAAATTAGCTTTTCCCTGACTAATAATATCAACTGGTTGAGCAGTTAAAAATGTTTCATCATCCGAATTATTTGGTTCAATAACTGGTGTATAAATTAAAGCTGGATAATAATTAATTTCCTGTAAACAATTGTATTGAATAAAATCAAAGAATGAGAAAAAAAAAACTCATTTTAAAATTAAATAAATTGGAGTTTAAATAACAAAATTAAATTACATCAAATTGTGTAAGTGTATTTGCATAATCATCTGCTGATTTTGAATACAAACATTCAAACATTGTTTCAAATTTATCAGTAGGACATCCAAGTAATTCAGCTTGCTTTTTAGCAAGTTCTTTTTGATTATTTGGTAATGGTTTGTGAACAGTTGAAGCACCACTCATGGTAATAGCACGATTAAATAAACCTTTACTCATTGGTGATACCATATGTAATGTAACACTCATTGCACCAGCACCATGACCAGCTATTGCTACAGAATTAGGATTACCACCAAATGATTTAATATTTTGTTTTATCCAACGTAATGCCAAAACTTGATCTTTTAATCCAGCATTTCCTGGTGCACGTGAATCACCAGTACTTAAAAATCCTAATGCACCTAATCGATAATTAGGTACAACTAAAATAAGATCTGAATCAACAACGAGTTGTGGTCCTAAATCATATGATGATCCAGATGAAGAATGAAATGCACCAGGATGAAATAAAACAACAACAGGTCTGTTTAATTCATTCATTGATGAATTATCTGATGTTTTGTTTGGTAACTGAAGTAAAAATTATATTGCATGTTAATTATTTAATTTAATTAATATTCTATTTATATATCTATTTATATTTTTAATTAATTGTTTTATATTTACTGCGTTTGTGTAGACATTTAGATACAGACAATCTTCAGAGATAATTCGATTACCAATAACTGGTTGTGGACATGATGGTCCATCTGATGTTGCATTAAAAATTCCCTCATGTGGATCAGATGGTACTGCATGCTGTAATTTAATAAAAAAAAATAACGTAATATTTTTTAAATTAGTTTTGAATTAATTGTGGAAATTATTGTAAAGAAAATTATTTATTTAATTTTTTTTTTTACCTCAATTATGAAATTTGAAGTAACAAAAGTGTTTTTATCTTACTAAATAAATACAACAATGTCATCTAGGACAGTTTATAATATAGTTTATATATAAAATGAATTAAAGATAAATATTATTAGTTAAATTAAACTTACTTTGAAACGATTTGAACCAGTTGGTGCAACAGCATAACGAATACCACGAAATGAATAAAAATCTTTTCCCAATTGTGTTTTTAATATTGTACCCTGAAAATCTCCAACTGGTGTATGAATTATTGGATCCACATTGCTCTTTAAATCTTGAGCAATTGCAATAGTGCAACAGAATAACAGTACAAAATACTTCATGATTGTAATAACAAATTGATAAAGTAATAAAATATTTATTTGAATAATAAAAATTTTATTATTTCCCTATTCAAATTAAATAAAAAATTCGTGATAGATATTAATTCCACCACGTTGTTACAGTGAAAAGACAATGAATGAATCTATTCGAACCAACACTATTTATACTTATTCTCAATCGCCTGAGGGTAAAAATTTGTTTCAATCATTTTCATGAATTACTTTGGACAAAAAAAAAAAATATATATATATAAATCTTGTAGATAACAACAGAATGGTCAGTTTCTTATTGTTTTATCATTCAACAATTGATAAACCCAAGTAATCATAACATTGAATCATTAAATCCGGGTATAATTAAAAAATCATTTAAACTTGAGAAAAAATAAATAAATTTATGGTGAAAAAAAAATAAATAAAATAAAGAGTAAAATCATTTTTATTATGTAATTGTATTATATTTTAAATGTTGAATTATTTATTTCATTATTTTTTCTCCCATACACTTTATAGCAATCCTTTCTTTTTCTTTTTTTTTGTGAAGGATTAAATTTTTTTCATATAATAAAAAATAGTTTGAAACTTTAATGATAAATTGATAAGTTTTAACGATTGTATCAGGAAATATTGAGTTGGATGTAATTAAGAAAATGTTTGTGTCTTGTTGGTGATTTGATAACGATAAATAATAAAAAATATAGAAAACATTTTAAATTGATGTGGGTCATGATTTATATTAAGAAATTATATAGTGTCCAAGGTCTTTGACATTCAAACTATTTTATCATTCTTACAAACTATGTAAAAGATTTATAGATATTTATTTTCTCTTGTCGTAATCAATTGACATCAACAAAGATTGAATATAATTATTTTGTTAATTTATTTAATGTCTAATTGAATTAGATTTAAATAAAATTTATTTATTTAAATCAGGAGTGGATTAAAAATGTGAATATAATTGTAGTTGATACGTTTTGTTTGATTGAACTGGTGGAATGAGAGTTTAGTGAATATTTTCTTGCATTTGATGAAAAAAGAAAAAAAAAATCAATTTTAAAAATTAAGAGAAAACTTGTTTGTTTAACTAAATAAATATCCTTGGATATTTATCTACAGATGTGATTAACTCCACACTCATGAAACGATAAGATTTCTTTTCCACAAAATTGTTTTTAATTGATAAAAAAAAGTTTTACAAAAAAATAGACAAAAAAATATCGAAATGTTCAAATTTTTTATCACACACTTTTTCGTGCAATTAATTCTCTACTGGCGTTATCAATAACTTCCTTATCAATAATTCAAAATCAAAAAATAAAAACAATTTTTAGACACAATGAATACACCTATCTTCCAAACTAAAAATGATTTTGAGTCGCAATTTCCAATGTAAATAAAAATTATTACAAACACACTTTTTTTTTTCTTTTTTTTTTCATCATTGAAACCAATCAATGATATATTTATTCATGCATATTAATTCTCTACACAGCACACAGTATTATATTACCAAGATTGTTCAAGAGAATTGATTAAAAATTTAAAAAACAAGTATATAAACGAAACAAAAAAGAAAGAAGAAATAGAAAAGTAAAAGAAAAATAAAAAATATCTGCATGAATTATAGTGAAAATAACACAGGTAAACAAAAACCTGATTCAAATGTTGTTAACTATTTTCAAATTAATGTTGCGCCAATGGAAATAATTCGTCCCATTTATTCATTCTCCCTTCATTGACATAACCAGGTACCAATTTCATATCAATTGCAAAATGCAAATATTGTGGATGATCCTTAGTAAAAGGTTGCCATTCCACAAAGTATTTTTGACCATTCTTTGGTGTTGGATTACCAGTTCTTGCAAAATTTTCAATTAATCTGTATGCATATCCAACAGCTTTTATATCTCTTTCACAATGTTCAGGACGTCCATTTACTTCAAATCCAATAAGTATTTCATCATAGTGTACAACACCTACAAAAAGGATAATTGATAAATAAATAAATTGATGTAATTGATAAAGTGCGAAGGAAGAAAATAAATAAATAAAACTGTGCAATGTAAAAAAATTGCTTTGACATACCAAAATGTTCTCCATTCGACCAAGCTGCAAAAGTGTCACAACCTTCATGCGCATATTGATAATAGTAAATTGGTTCAGATGAATAATTAGCCAACAAACTCACAAATCTATGTACTTGGAATCCAGTCAAAGCGTCAGCATAAAGCTAAAATAAAGAAATAAAATTCTCCAAATTAATATTAATCAATATCTAATACACAACTATAACAATAAATAAACATACTTTTGCAAGTCCATGGTATTTGCCAGCTTCAAGTGGTTCACCATTGAAATAAAATGCTTTCAATTCACTGCTAATATGTAAAGATTGTGCTTCATTATTTGCATAAGCAAAAAGTTTTGGTGCAAGTTCATTCCATCTGTTATTTAACTCATTGTACAATGTATTGTCACCATGTTGCGCTTGTTCTTCCGCAGCTAATATATAATACAAAAGAAATATTATTAATAAATTACCAAAAACAATAAAAATATTATTTCAATAATAAAATTGAATAAAGTATCATCTTACGTATAGCAAGATATCCAAATTCATTAGTATTAACACCAATATATACTGGAACAAAATTAGCTTTTCCTTCACGAATAAGATGTTCAGGTTGACCAGTAAGGAATGGATGAACATTATCAGAACGTGCTTGTTCAATAACTGGTGTAAATGTTAAAAATGGATAGTCAGTTGTTTGCTAAAAATACAATTCAACAAATAAATAATTACACAAAAGGGCAGGGGAAAAAGAAAAAAACAATATATATAAAAGAAAATAAAACTTACAGATAGTTGTGATTGTGAATGTGCAAATTCTTCCGGTGATTTTTCATATAAACAATCAAGTGCATTGTCAATTGTATCAAATGGACAATCAAGTAATTCAGCTTGTTTTTTAACAAGATCTTTTTGATTATATGGTAAATGATTTTGTGTTGTTGCAGCACCACTCATTATTATTGCACGATTAAATAAACCTTTACTTAATGGTGAAACAATGTGTAATGATACACTCCAACCACCAGCACCGTATCCCATCAATGTTACTTGATTTGGATTACCACCAAAGTATCTAATATTCTGTTGTATCCAACGTAATGCCAAAACTTGATCTTTTAATCCAGCATTACCTGGTGCACGATCATCACCAGTGCTCAAAAATCCTAAAGCACCTAATCGATAATTAGGTACAACTACAACAACATCTCTTTCAAGAAGATAATCTGAACCATAATCTTTTGATGATGCAGAGTACTGTGAAAAAGCACCAGCATGAATAAAAACAATGACTGGTTTATTTACTTCATGTACTGTATTATCTGATGAATTGTACGGTAACTGTAATAAATAATTTTTATTTAATATTTAATTATTGTATAATTTAATTATTAATAGGTAAATTAAATTGTTTATATTTACTGCGCTGCTGTAAACATTTAAATAAAGACAATCTTCAGATGTTTGTCGATTTCCACTGTGAGGTTGTGGACATGATGGTCCATCATCAGTAGCGTCATAAACTCCTTCATGACGTTTAACTTGTGTTGAATTCTAAAATAAATTATAATTATATTTATTAACATGGTTAGTTTTTTTTTTTTTCATTATCTAATTAAACTTACTTTAAAACGATTTGAACCAGTTGGTGCATCAGCATAACGAATACCACGGAATGAATAAATATCTTTTCCTGAATATGTTTTTAATATTGAACCTTTAAAGTGTCCAGCAGGTGATTCAATCTCTGGATTTTCATCATGGTGTTGTGAATCATCAGCAAATGCCAATGCGCAACAAAACAGTAAGCAATAAATCTTCATGTTTATTACTGTCTGATATAATTTTTTTCTATTATAGAAATATGTTCAATGCAATGTCGAAGATGTGACTGTATTGAAACAGCAAAAAACTGATGAATTTATACGAAAAAAATGTCGAAAAAATCACAAAGAAAGTTTGAGAAATTAATTTTATCTCATTTTTTTTGTTATCCACTAAAATTGGTGTGAAGAAACTTTTATCAATAATTATATCCAATTAATTATAACAATTATAATTGAATAATGAACAATTAATAAATATTAAATAATTACATGACATTATTTTATTTACGTGTAATTGTTCATAATTATTTAATTATTTTTTTTTTCTCTCTATTTATTTTTGCCTCAATAATTTTCTTCAATTTTTTTCTCGCATTTAATTGACGTTTAGCTGCAACAGGATCAAAATAAGGATCAATACTGTCTTTAAATGCAATTGAATCAATTGCCAACTCTTTTTCTTTCTGTCTTTTTAATTTTTCACCAATTTCTTTTTCAACTTTTTCACGAAAAAATTCATCACAGCTGCGTTCTTTAAATGGTTTTACATTTGGAAATACTCGACCGTATAACTAGAAATAATTTAATAATTGTTTAGTTTAATTAACAGATAGATAATAAATATTGTAATATTTTTAATGTAATGATAATTTATTTATACAGGCATAGGATAAATTGGTAATCCATATATATTTTTTTCACGTGGTGATAATTTCTCTATTGGTTCACGTGGATTATTTGGTTTCGCTAATTCATTAATTCGCGCAGTAATTTTCTCTTTTTTTCCAAATTTTTTAACACCAAAATTTTCCACTGCCATTATTCCATCAATTTATTATTCCGTTTTCAATCCTGTTATGTAATTATTCAGGTTAGAGTAAATTTAGTCCAAAAATTAAAAAAAATTGAATGCAATAGTTTGATTAATAAAATTACAAATTTATTTGTTTCATTCTTACGAGTATAATACATTTTTATATATATCTAATATATAAAAAAAAAAAAAATATATTGGACGGTTATTTTTTTTTTTTTTTTCGTGGACGGTTTCGAGCATTTTTATCATTATAAAAAAAAAATTGTTTCATTAAAAAATAAAGAAATAATAATAATAAGGTCGCACAGATAAAACTGATATTAAAAAACGTTCAAACATTTTTCATTCATTTTGAAATAAAGAAAAATTCCATCAATTCATATAATTGATGGAATCTTTTTGTTCTCTCCAGTCTTCCACTACAATATTTCAATTGCATTCCACTGATAATAATTATTCCAATTACAAAGTTAATAACTACCATATTAAATTGTACAAAATTGTTTTAATTAATTTGCTATCATTGATAAAAAATTATGAAATAAAAATTGAAACGATGGAAAATTTTTTTTTTTTCTTTTCACAGTTAATTGTCATTGAAGAATAAAAATATGCCTCCACTCTCTAATCAACTGCATGAATACAATTATTTTTGCAACCCTTATTACACTCTCTTATTATCAAAAAAAAATAAAAAAAAAATTTTATCTGCCAAGAATAAAAGCAATTGTGAAACTAAAAATAGAAGCAATTATTGAATAACTAATTGCACTGGCGCCAGCATTGCAATTAACAATTCTTTCAGCTCTCATAAAATCCCTGCCTAAATATCTACTAAATTCTCTTTCTTCTTTAGGCACAACAACCAATTGTTGAGTAGCGTCTTGAAATATTAAATCACTGTACGGTTTATCACTGCTAAACATACTAAAACTATATTCATCAGTTTCTTTTCTACCATAAAATTGTTGTGTATAAAGTAATAAATTAATAAAAGCATTAATTTCAGTATCATTAAATTGATAATAATTATATTGTCCTCTTGTAACAATAGCATTGGCTTTAACTTTACCTAAATTACAATTTTCATATTCTTCACTTGATTTTCTTGTACCATCAGGACATAACAATTGAAAATCTTTAATAAATGTATTACGTGCCCAAGTTTCACTACGTTTGCTATCAGTATTTTCAAATACAGTTGTATGTTTAACAAAAGCAACATCACCACCACCTTCAACTAAACAACGAAATGCACCAGTGTATCCATAAAAATCTTCTGTAGCATCACGTCGACATAAATGTGAACTTGTACCGTGACATAAATCACACATATTATCATAAGGTAAACCAATATTATATTCAACACTTAATGCACCTGGTACACATGATTTTGTAAAATATTCAGCAGCTGCATGAATTGAATCACAACCATAACCACGTATCCATTCATTAGATAATAAATATGCCATTGGATATATCCAACCAGCAGCAGTATTTATTCCAGTATGACAAGTGTATTTATTTTTTAAATATGTTAATTGAGTTGATGGATCTGATTCTTTTGCCACTGCCACAACATAATATTCAGGTGTTGGTAAATTATAAATCTCCGACATAAATGGAATAAGATTGTACAATAATCCAGCAGTGTAAATATCACCTGCATCAAACACTGCAACGTCAGCAGTTCTAGAATGACAATAAAATATATATTTAATTCAATTTAATTAATACATTTAAATATATTTATATTAAATATATAATAAACTATAATTAATAATTACCCATCGCGTATTGCACTCATGCAATTTATTTGACTTGTTGCATGATAACATTCAAGCTCGGGTTTTAATAATTGTGCTTTCAATGCAATCTAAAAAAATATAATTAATAAATAATTTTACTTTCTTTCCTTTTTTCTTCTTCATCTACATAAATACATTTATAAAAAAATTATATTTCACCTTCATTTTCGCACATTTTTCCTTCTCCGGCTCTGAAATAACGCACAATTTCATCGTTCTAACTGGACACTTTCTCACACCCAAAATAGCATTGAGCGCAGTGCCTAAATAATATTTATATGTTTGATCTTTTTCAACGAGTGATATAAATTCTCTCGCAGCATCTGAGAATAATAAATTATGTTGCTTTCCATATTTTGGTGATGATTCAAACATATTAAAACCATCCAATGATTTAACACCCGGTGGATTTAATGGATCATAATTATTATTATTATTACCATTATATTGATCACGATCGTAATAATTTTTATTTATTTCATCATTACCATTGGTATTATAGCCATCATAATTATTAAAATTATTATTCTCATTGTAATTATTATTACTATTACTATTCAATCCAATTCTATTTTCATTTCTTTCCGTTGTATTATCATTATTATTATTATTATTATTATTATTATCATTAACAGTTGGTATATTTTTTTCAAACACTTGAACAGCTCGTTCCAAAAATGTTTGATACAAACGTCGCATTTTAATATCTGTCGCTGATGATGTTACAACAGCGCGTGATGGTACATTACCCCAATTACATTGTTGATAATTGTCAATTGATTTGCGTGTACCATCACGACACAATAATTCAAAATCATTTTTACTTACAGATTCATATTGTAATTTATTCGATGTCATTTCATGAACTGTTGTGTGAATTAAAAATGCTATATCACCAGATTCAACTAAACATTTAAATGCACCTTGATAATCAGCATATGGATCAGAATTGGTACATATTTTACCTGGTACTTCACCAATACATAATTTACATAATTGATCTGAATTATCACCAAGTGGATTGTAACGATCAATTAATGAATTAATAGCACAACTTGGACCAAAATATTCAATTGTTGATTTAACATGATTATTACAATCAACAACTTGTAATCCACCTTCTTGCATTAAAGTATACAATGGTGTTATCCAACCAGCTAATTTACCAACACCAGCAAAACAACCTTTTTTACCACGTAAATTATACAATGATGTTACATCAGTTAATGAATCTTTTTTAATTACTGCAACTGCATACTGTATACTTGTACCAGATTCATATATTTCTTGCATTATTGGTATTAAACTGTGATATCTACCAGCAATAAATACTTCACCAGCATCTAGTGTTGTTAAATGTGCTATCTCTTCATCAAGAAGATTCATACATTCTTCTTTATTGAATGCCTGTTTACATTTTATATTTATATAATCATCATTGTTAAATTGCAATTTTTCATTTTCAAGTGCTGAAGAAAATGCCAAACATTTTTTTTGTTCATCTAATGACACTGTACACCATGTTGCTGTATAATTTTCTTGTATAGATTTGTAATTTGATTGTGAATTGTATGTATCATATGTATTGTAATATTGTTCTGAAATAATAAACAAAAAAAATAAAATAATTCAATTGCAAATGATTAATTAATTATAACGCCACGCCCAAAAGTGATAGAAAAATTTGATTGTTTCAATACACTGATAATATTCATAATTATATTGATAAATTAAATTGTTTAATGATCATTAATATTATTATAATTAATGTGACAATGAACTTGATCGATGTAATTAATTCTTTATCGTATAACTGTTGAATTAATTTTTAGGATTAAAGTATAGTAATAATAAAAATTGTTTACCTGTTGCTGTGTTACAAACAAAATGGAATATAAATAATTGCAATGCGGTACACAAAAGTGTTACACGCTGCATTGTTGTTTATTTATATGTCGAAATTGTTGTTAAATTATTTTTAATACTTCTATTGAACTTTATGTATGTATTTGTTGTTCTTTTACTTTTATAGGAAATTTTATTCTCTTACAAATATAATGAAATGTGGGTGACAATAATACATACACGTATTATATTAAAATGCTAATGAGGATTCGTCAGCGGGCGTCGGCCCTTTCAATTCATCACATTGTACATAACAAATATACTTATTTAAATATTTGATACAGATGTCGCGTCGTTTATTATTCGTTTATGGGAATTGTAGAAGAGCGGTGGATTTGAATTTTATTTTTATGAGAAATATGACAAAAATGATTTATTATCACCTTTTAATATTAATTAACAATGATATTTTATTTATTTATTCATTATTAATTGTGATAGAATAATTAATCACAACAATTTAATAAAATTGAAAATAATATTTGAGGTTATGTGTACAATTTAATAATTAAAATTATATTTTTAATATAAAATAGTAATAAATAAAATTGTAGATTATAATATTAATGTAATAATAGTTTAAATTATTTAAATTTGTTTGAATAATAGCTGTCGATAATTAATTTGATAAATAATTATTGTGGCTGCTGCATAGATGGCGTTGCATTATTTTTCTTCAATCATGTATTTTTGTCAGTGAGTGTACCAGCCGCCATTACACTGCACTTCACTTTTCAAGATGGCTCCCGTAACGCTTCCAACATCGATGCATTATATAATATGCACGGATAAAAGTGTGAGGTGCAATAACATTCAACAAAGAAACGTATATATATATATATATATATATAGAAAAATATTAACTGACTCTTTCAAGTATGTTTACATACACATTTAGCTATTTTTTTCCATCATTTTTACTTGCATTTCACCAATGGACAAAAAATATTTTCAATTAATTAATTCCAAGTAAAATAAAAATGGTTGATTACAATATTTATCGTCGTTATATCGACGATATTAAATTGTATGGAAAAGAAAATGGATTAAATGAATCGGAAATAAATAATATATTCACCAAAACATTCAGTGAACTTGAAACAAAATTTTCACAACGTTTAAAAATTATTATTTCAACAATAAAAATTATTCTTGCAATTTTTATTGCATTTTTTTTGTGTTTAATTGGATTGTACAATCATCCATCAACACATAACCTATTTCTCAGGAATATGCAACACTTTATTTATCCAGGATTAAATATTTTTCGCAAAATTGCTGTGCCAATTATATCAAAATATCCTTCAATAACTGGTAATAATTTTGTTTAAAATCTGTTGTTTCTTTCTCTTTGAATAATAATGTTTCTATTGCAGAATATTATGATGAATGGTGTTTAATTGAAAATGGCAATTTTTACATATCAGAAATGGATTGTTGGCCATGTAGTACAATTCAATCAGTACCTGATGGTACAGGATGGAATATAACAAAAAATTTTAATATTGGAATGCCATTTATTCGTTCTGAGAATGATTCTAATATCAATTTATCTGATATTATTGATATTTATAGTAAAAATAATAATAAAAAAATATTCAACGATGATTCAAGTAGAATTGTATCAAATAATTCAACATTCAGGTAGAATAATTAATTAATAATCCATTTACAAATCATCAAATATATTATTTCTATGAATTTTTTTCCATTTATTCATAGAACAATTGATGAATATTTTGACAAAAGATTGGACAAATATCCATCAAAGAATAAAGATATTCATATTTTTTGGCGAATTAATCGAATGAAACCAGGTAGAATATTACGAAAATTATTTCCTAAACCAATTGATATACCAAATTGGTGGGGACAAAGTACAGAACGTTTTTTATTTATTGACGAATCAAAAGCACCAGCTTATGAACTTGTAAGATTAAAAATTTGTCAATAATTAATAATTCAATTTAATATATTAATAAAAAATGAAAATATATTTTTAGCCAAATCCTGAATGTACTAATATCATTTTACGTTGCACTGATGGTTCAAGATTGATAAAAATGATGCCAAGTCCTGAGTGTCGACAAAATTGTAAATTATCTGCAGTAATTTTGTCCGCTGGTCAAACACGTAATTAAAAAAAAAAAAACAAACAAACAAAAATTCATCTACACAATTAAATTTATCATTATTTAAATAATAATATTTAAAAATTAATTTTCTTTTTATTATTATTATTTACAGTATGGTACAACTGGTGGTATTGGCGACCAGTAAGTTTACCGGCAATAAATTCAACAGAAATATCAATAAATTATTTAACTTCATTCTGTTGAGTGAGAAAAAATTTTTTTTTTTTTTTTTTTATAATTTATTCTATTTTAATAATCATAAATAAATACAATAATTCAGTAGCTAACAAATAAAATATACACTTTGTACACAATGAATTATTATTTTGTTCGGCAAGAAGATAATTAAAAATTAATTAATAATTGTTATACAATATATTTTTCTAAATAAATATTAATACGATAAAATAAATTCAGTCAAACTTTTCACGTAAATTTTTCTTAAACAATACTGGAATTAATGATAAAAATGCAAATAAACATAAAATAATTATACTTGTCCATGACCAAGCGTCACTGGATGAAGTTAATTTATTTAATGTTTGTCCAGCTTGAATAGCAACAAATGATGGTGGCGCAACACCAAAAAATGTACCAACAGCAAATGGAATAATTGGTACACCAATAACTGGACTAGCTAAATTAATAAACCAATTTGGTAATAGTGGTGTCATTCTTAAAAATAATACATAATTTAATAAATTATCTTTATGTTTAATAATCATTAATGACCATTTTTCTGCACGTTCAGGAAAATATTTAAATAATAATTTACGTCCAAGTAATGATGATAAAATAAAACATAAACTTGCACCAATTGCGCTACAAGTACAAACTAATAATAATGCTATTGGAAATGGAAATAAAAATCCTGAGAGTATTGATAAAAATAATGATCCGGGAATTGCAAAAGATTGTAAAAAAATATATGTGATAGATAATCCAGTTAATACTTCAACGTAATATAAATCTTTATATCTTTCCAGTAACTTTCCAAGATTTTTTGCATCTTCAATGTCCAATGGTAATTTGAAATATTGTTTTTCATCTCTGGAATAAATAAAACAATTATGAAGTCACATACAACGGAAATATTATTTCAATTGATAATTACAAAGAGGTGTAATACAATACTTGAGGAACACTACAATTTATATTCAGTAAATTAATTTTAAATATATTTAAACATTGATTTTTATTTCTTGTAAATATTTTTTACTCACTCTTTCAACTCTGGAAAATTTGCGTAGATATAACACAATGCTGTAACGGACACAAGGAACATTAATCCAACAATAGCAACTGCTTTTCTAGTTGAAACACCATTCTCATCATCAGTTACAACTACTGCAACATCAATACCCAAAGAATTAAAGGTTAGAATGCCAAAACATAATAATTATTAAATAAATAAAAAAAGAAATAATATATACCTGGATTTTTAATTTGCACTTTACTATCCATTTTCTCTCTATTTTGTTCTTCAATCGACAATTCTTTTTAATAACAAAGAAGAAAACAATGGCGAGAGGGGAGAAAAAAAAAAGGAAATAAATTAAAAATAAAATGTTTGAAATATTGTCGGGATTTTATGTTTTTTATTGTGGAAATTGAAATTATTTTTGAGTAAATATAGATAAGAGAGAGAGAGATTGATAGTGAATTGGATTAATTTTCCTTTATTATTGTCTTTAGATTTGTTGAATTTTGTTGAATGACTGTGTATGTGGTGTACGTGTCTGCCAACCTAACCTCACTTATTTGACTTTATTTGCTTCTCCCTCTATTATAATCTATACGTTTCGCTGATGCAACATGATGAAGATCGATGATAAGGTGAATTTATTCGTTATGATGTAATTGTATATACATATATACATCTACATATATATATATATAGAAGGTACTAAAAGTTTTAGTATTTAACTGAGCTAATTGTTTTTTTTTTTTCACCTGTTGCTAATCATTTTTATTGTTTAGATTATAATTGTCGGAGAACGGTTGGAAATATGAAGAAAAGTTTGTGATAAAGAATGTTCGTCATTTTATGAAGAAAATTTTCGTTTTTGAATTTTAAAAATATATACAGTCATTTTTGAGATAATCGTAATTGTATAAATCTAAAAAAAATGAATTTTATCAAAACTACTGAAAAAAAAAAAAACAAAAATGAAGTATCTATTTCAAAATTTAAATTGTACACTATCAAATGAGTGAAATCAAATTTAAAAATCCACATTACAAAATTACATTTGATCAATGTACGCTTTTGTTAAATTTCGAGAAAAAAAATTTGGAATTATTTTCATTCACTCCATTTTGATTATCTCAAAATGTAATTGAGATATTTAAAAAATTCAAAAATATAATTATTCGTTTGAAAACGTTGAAGATTTTTTAATCTCAAACATATTTTCGTATCTACAACCATTCATCACCAATTAAATTGACAAAACAATGGAAATAAATTTATTGTTAAAAGTGAGAATATAAAATTTTTCTCATCTCTGTAAAAACATTTCTCACTGGACCTCTCTATACTCTCTCACTACATCAACATTCTTCAGCAGCAGCAGCAGCAGCAATACCACTATACAATAACTATACTCTCTTTTTACATTCTTTCTTTTTGCTTTAATACATTCGTCGGCCGTTACTCGTGGGCGGAAATTAGTAAGAGAGAAAAACCAGTTGTTCAACTAGTCTGAACTAGTCTTTGGTGCAATCGCGACGTGGAACAACGTTTTAAAATAAATTTCTTGACCGATTGACACTGCTGTTGCTGCTGCTGCCGGTCCTTTATAGACTGTATAATATCATTTTTAATAATGTTTATAATATCTCAATATTTATTTTTCAATTAACAATAATCCATCAAATACGCACAACAATTACAAAATTTAATTATATATTATTAAACTCATTTAATTCAATCAAATTATTTATTACACTTGCAAATCATTTTTCATTTTATTTTATTGTAACAAAATATTTTAAAAACAAGAAAAAAAATTAAAACGACGCTATTTAATTGTAGATATTGAGTGTAAAGAAACAAATTCATATCATTATTTTCTGTTCAATTTGTGACGGGGGGGAAAAAAAAAAAATTGTTTTATTATTTATTAATGTGAATTCAATTTTTTTTTCTTTTTTTTTGTGATTTGTTGAATGTTGAGAAGTGATTTATCAACGACGGCCACTCGACTATCGAGAAAATTATATATATATTGTGTGTTGAATACACATTAATATATAAATTAATGAAATAATTCGTTTTGAAGGAAGAATTTAATTAATTTATATTTGTTTGATTTTCAAATATTGGAATTATGGATGTGAATCAATTGCAGAAGGCATCGTAAGTATTATTTCAAATTCCTTCAACAAGTATCATTGATATTCCCATTTATAAACATTTAAAATAATACAAACATTAATTTTACATCCAAATTTTTCATTCTTTTCTCCTATTTTTCTCACCAATAAAAATTCCACTATTCTATCTCTCTCTTTCTCTCTACTTTCCCCTCCACTAAATATTCCACTCTCTCAATATTATTCTATTCCCCAAGTGAAGCATACGGAATGCGTGAAATAATAATTGTAGAAAGTATCACACACACACACACACGTGCCTTTAATAATTATAAATCATTTATAAAAGAGAAATCAATTCTTACAATATCAAAATTATTTTATCACATTAATTTATCAAATTAAATCAATTACAATAAATTAATTAATTCCCTTTAACAATAATCTACCCCCTCCCCCCTCCCCTTTCCTCTTTTTCACCAACAATCAAAAACACATTTACATAAATAAATAAACACAAAAGTTACAATTGAAAAAAAAAAGAAGAAAAAAAAAAAAGAAAGAATTAAATTAAATAATTTATTCCCAACAAACAACACAAATAATATCACGATTAAATTGCGGATGTAATTACGACGTCTCGGTTGGAAATATATTTATATATTTATATATATATATCATAATAAATAATAATAATAATAATAATAATAATATTACATAAAAATAAATAAGCGGAAGAGGAAGTTGTTGTAGTTGTACATTTTTCAATACTGTTTTGAATAATATTACTATCAAGGTCATTCATTCACAAATACAATTTAAAAAAAAAAAATAATAAAATATCATTTAAATGTGGTAAATTATTTTTTTTTTTTTTTCTCTATTTAATTATTGGGTTAGAATTTTTTTTTTTTTTATCATATATATTTGTCTATGTATGTGTGTTTAAATGTTTTATATATATGAATATGTATTTATATTTCTATATATAGATGTATTTTTAGGAGAGAATGTGGGTGTGAATGAAAATAAAAATGAAACTTCTGTGTAATGGTTTTGTTTTCATTTCACTTCCGGGCGATGTTTGATGATGCGTTTGAATTTGTGTGGGTGGATTTGTTTTGAGATATACATAATCTTTTTTTTTTTTTCTTTTATTTTATTTACTGAAGGGATGAATTATGATTAAATGTATTGATAGGGATGATATTGTTTCAGTGATTGATAATAGATTATTTAATTATTTATTCATTGTTGTTTCTTTATTTATTTATTTATTTTTTCTTTTTTTCGTAGGTGATGCCGAGTGAAATAAATTTAAGTCTATTGACAGTGAGCCTGGTGTTACTTAGCAGTTCAATAATTCATCGTACAACATCAAAAAAAATTTCAATATGTCAACCAGGCTTGGAATATTGGTCAAAAATCAAATTATCATGTACACCATGTACAAAATGTGCGCCAGAATTTACAATAAGCCCGTGTGCTATACACAAAGATGCAATTTGTGGTCCATTATCAGCGCTCGATCTCGATTTACCATTTTTAAACAAACGCAACATGAAAATATCATTAGATGAATTAAATCAACGTGAATATAAACAAAATAATAAGCTCGGGCCATTTTCAGACACGCAAATATCCCCTGAAGCATTGACACAATTAAATAATAATAATCCATTGGACTTTGATGAACAGAGTGAGGAAATAATTGATACAGAAAATTTTCAAGTAAGTCTCTATCCAAGTATTTCAATTATAAAAAATAATTTATTTCAACTTATTTAATTCAATAATTCAGTAGCATGATGTGATAAAAATTATCTGTTACAATCATTCGATTAGTCACCGTTTTTCCTTCAATATTCACTACATATACGCGAAATTTGCACCACTAGTTTCAAAGATATGAACGTTCAAAGTTGTGATAAAAATTCCACTTGAACGACTGAACTAAAAATAACAAAATCATACAATAATAAATATCAATAATCCAATAACGTTTAATTAATTATTATTTATTTTTATATTTTTATAGATTCCAATGGAAAATACAGATGACAAAACTCAAATGAATTATAGAAATAACAATAATATTAATAATAATAATAATAAATTGTCATGGGATTGGCAATCGAGTGCATTGGTGCTTGCAGTATGTGCTTGTATAATATTTTTCATTGTCGCTGGATGTTCTGCCATTATCTATATGCGACAATGGCGAAGAATGAAGAGAAATTTTGAACCAGGTAAAATATGAATGAAAAAAAATTATAATTGAAAGAAAATAAAAAAAGAAATGAATAATAAAGATGAAACGTAAGAGTAAAAAAAAATTGTGAGATAAAATCCCTCTTTGGGAATTCATTAAAATGGCCGACAATACGTCTTCTTTACTTTGAATATAATGCCGACAGGATGTGTCTATTCACGCAGGATAAATAGCTCGAAATAAAAAAGAAAAATGAAAAAAAAAAAAAATGATTGTGAATTTTTTATTTATTTAATTTTTTATATATTTAGATAATTATTATATTTTTGTTGGAAAAGGGATTTTTTCATACTCTTTTTTTCTCCTCATTTTCTTTCATGCTAAAATTTATATTATTTACGTACTCTCAATATCGCTTATCCAATATCTCATTTATTCCAAGAAATAATCGTGGATATAATTTAAAAACAACAAAAGTCTGCACACGTCTGTCATATAAACTTACACGCGTGTTTTGTGTTAAGAATATAATATCAATACGTTTATAACGCGGGCGTACAACTTCCCGTTCGATAATAATGTTACAATCAACAATTCAATAAAATAAATATTTCGTTTATTGAAATGAAAAAGAATAAAAAAAAAAATATATATATGAAAACGAATATAAACAATAATATAAAAAGGATTATAATTGATAATATAAATATTAGTATCAATAATATGAAAAAGAAAATAAATTTTTTCGCGTATTGGATAAATTTTATTTTTTTCCAATATTTATTATTACAATAATTGTATTGGAATAAATACATTATATCAAATATTTATTTCACTATTATTATTCAACGTGCAAAAAGGAAAAAAAAAAAAAAATATAATCACGTCACGTTGATCATTGAATATACTGTGGGAATTGATTGTGCAAATAAATCTCGTGATGAGAAATAAAAGAGAGAAAATAAATAAGAAAAAAAAACATAAAATACGTATGCGAATATTATTTCACAATTGAAATGAAAGGGAGAAAATAAAGTTGAAACAAAATTGGTGTATTAAAAATGTTTGTCACGTAATTAAATTGTCATTTTGTATTTATTTATTTAATTTATATTTATTTTTTTTTTTTTTTCAGCTGGCCTTGAAGAAATTTCAGCTAGATTAAATTTAATGGTGAAAGCAGAATTGGCTGAATTAACTGCTGGTGCACCAATGAATCCTGGTGATCCTGAAACACGTTGTCAATATTTAGAAAAACTTCTCGGTAAGTTGTGATAAAATAAAATATATATATTTATCTTTTTTATTATATATTAATGTATTTAGTATATATATTTTTAATTGTTGATTATATTGTTGTATTGAAGAATGTATTACGTATGCAATTGTGGTTTTAATTAATGTGCAAAAAATATTTGGATGTCGTTGCGCGCTCTTGAGAAAAAAAAAAAAAAAAACATTGTTACGCGTACGAATTCGTGATGTGAATTATTAAATTATAATATATTATGTTGTTTGGGTAATACACTGGTGTATATAACAAATATGTGTGTATTTAAAGTTCAATATATGTTTACATTAATTATTAATGTTTAAAGTTGAATTATTTATTTAACAAAATTAGATAATATAATTAAATGTAAAATTTTTACCATTTTTTTATACGACAAATGTTATCACAAATTTAATATTAGTGTATCTATAAATTAATACAATTATTATTGTCATGAAAACAAATGATTGATATAAATTGAAAAGGAAATATTATATTGAGTGTGAATAAATTGGTCTTCTAACTTTCACAACTCACTTGATAAAATAAAACGATCATCATTATCATCATCATCATAACGACAATGACAAAGATAATGATAACTATTTCTTTTTTTACTCTTCTCTCTTGTTCTTCTTTCTCATTTATTACATCTCATACAGTCTGGTTATATTATATGTCCACAGACCGGAAACGTGAAACTCCAACGATGGTGACCGACAACGGATGGCCGGAAACAGGGGGAAATTTGTACATCGAGGAGGGAGCTGAATCTACGAGATGTAAACGCGCACAAATAGCACGAATTCATCGTAACATTGAGAGCATACTCAGTCACAAACGAATAACAAATCATGAATAAATAAAATGGATGAAAAGATAATTATTTAATTATTATTATTAAAAGTGATTGAATAATTTTTTTTTCCATATCTTGAAATTATAAAATGAATATATATATATATAAATAGTATTACATTTTCTCTTGCACTGTTTAAAAACAGACACTATACTTGAGATTATTTATTATTGTTTGTTTTTTTTTATAATAATAATTAATGTAATATACATATATATATGGATAAGTATATATGTATTTTAAAAATGAATTAATAAATACAATGACGCCATGACATTATTTATTGGACAATGAGTTTGGAAAAAGTTTTGAGGAATTTTTAATTCCATAGTTGTATAAAGTGAAACAAAAATGTTGATTTATTGAAATATTATTTATTATTGAGATAAATTTTTTTATTAACTCATTGTAGTTCAGACGATAGTCAGATTTGTATTAATTGAGAAACTTTTTTGTTTTGGTGTTTCAGATAATTTTTCGTGAAGTTATAGTGTCAGCGAGGTGGATAAATTTTCATGGTTTTTTTTTCCAGGATTGAAAATTTTCCATTTCATTTTATTTCAACTTCCAACATTTTCCGCCACTTCCTCGAACATCCTATAAAAAAAAAAAAAACACCACCGACATCCTCACATACCTGAAACAACTCGCTTCGTTGTAAAGATAAAAATAGAGAAGAAAAAAAATTGCAGGTAAAAAATTGAATTAAATAAACATTTGGTTTAATTTTTTTTTTTTCTTCTTTAATGACTTTTACACATGAAATAATTTTGTTTTTTTGTTTGTTTCTTTTTTTTTTTTTTTGTCTTATACATAATTTTCTATTTTGTATTTGTACCCATTACACCGTTTTATAACATCAACAATAATTCATTCAATTTCTTATACAATTAAATATAATTTCCATTTGTTTTTTCGTTTATTTATTTTAAATATTTCTCACAATTCTTCATCTCAACAATTATTTTTCTGCTTCTTTATATATTTTATTTTTCAATTATCTTTGTTTCTGTTAAGTTAAAAAAAAAAGCACAAATTCAGGCAGGATTTCTGTGTCTGTATATATTTATATTTAATGTGCAATTTTATTTGTTTATTAGCCATTTTGCATTCATCATATTTTCGTAAAACAATTTTTCACCTTCAACAAACAAAACATTTAATTGTTTTCATTCATTTACTATCCACTCATTTCACATTAACAACTATTATATATTTTATAATTCATATGTTTTCCTTTGTTCACACTTTATTATTTTGTTTTTTTTATTTTTTTTATTTCTCTTCCCCCATCTTTGTAAAACATGATCACAGTGTAAAGCTTCATTTTTATTTATTTATTCATTCATTTTATCATTATTTATCCATCATTAATATCATTTATATAGATAAATTGTATTTAAATAAATCCGCGAGCTCGTGGTGGTCCATTATCTTCTCCATTAATCAATTAATTAAATTCATCTTCACTCTAATTTATCTCCAGGCACTTATTTATTTATTTATTTATTTTTTTTTCATTTATTTAATCCCCCTCTCACAATCAATCGTATCATTTCATCAACAAAAATATGATGTGCACGCTTCTGTTTATCAATAATAATAGATGAAAAAAAAAAAAACAATTTCTAAATGAAAAACGAAGAAAAAAAAGAAAAAAAAAAGTACACATTAAATAATTGCCAATAAAAATTTTTCATTATTACTTTATCTATATTATTTAAATTCGTTCATAGACTTTGTCTGGATTTATTTATCAATAAATGAATAAACCGTGTTTTAAAATAGAAAAAAAAAGGAAAAAAAAAAAAAAACAACATTTATTAAAAATCTATTTTCTTTTTTTCTTTTTTTTCTTTCTCTCTTCAATTAAACATTCAGCATTTATTAATGTCCCCCCATTTATTATTGTCCGCGTGACAATTGCGCTAAATAATATTATTCTTGGAATGCACGGCAAATAAATTACTTAATAATTAATAAATAATAATATACTGTATTGATATATAATATTAAATATTTCGTGTTTGTATCATATTTTGTTTTTGCGTTGATTTTCATTTTTTTTTTTGTTCCACTTTTCTCTTTTGTTTATCGTGATATATAAATTTTTCACCTCTCATAACTTATAATTCAATTTAAATTAACAAACTACAATTATTTACAGTGCAATTCATATTATTATTATTTTTTTTTATTTTTTTTTTTTTTATATATTTCCCCTCTTCGCGTATAATTAAATAATAATATATATTTAATTTAATTATTTTTCTTTCTCCTTTTCTCTCGCAATATACATATGTGAAAGTACGTGTTATTTAATTTTTTTTTTTTTTTTTTCATTATCACCATATACAATTAATTAATTCACTTATTCACATCACGTAAATGTGTATTCGTGTGTGCATATGTATTTATATATATATATATATATTCTCCACATAATTTTTTTTTTTTTAATCATTATTATTCCATTTGTTTTTGTCCTTTTTCTTCTTTTTTAATACTCATTTTGTACAAATATTTATATATAAAATATTTTTGCAAACAGAGAGGCTATTTATGTGAATATAAATCTGCGCATTTTTTATTATTAATAATTTGCTGTTTTTCCTTTTCATTTGTTCAAATTCACTTCTTCATTTTATCAATTTTAACAATTTAATTGTTTATATTCACATTTAAATATTTATTTTAAAGCCTGTGCTAAATTGTACATCGAATTTGTGTTTGTTTTGTTTATTTATTTTTGTTTCAAAAGCCACCATCAGCCGCTCAAAAATTTCTTTCTTTTCTTTTCTTTTTTTTAATATATATATATATACTCACTGCATATATTTATTTTTAATTTTAATTCACGGCACTTGGGTATATATATATATATATATATATTGTAATTTATTTAAACATTTATATTGAATTGAATTAATATCTCTCCATAATTTAACCGTTGGCAAAAGTAAAGAGAAAAAATTGTCAATGGTATTTTTTTTTTTCGACCAAAAAACAAAATTATTTTCTATTACATTATTTCATATTAATTAATTGTTTTTTTGAATCAATCATTCTATTAAATTGCATAATAATCAAAGCCATCAACTTATCTACTAAATAAAAATCAATAAAAATTACTAATCTTTTAATATTTAAAATTCACGTTGGAAAAAAAAAAAAAAATAATAATTCAATCAGAATTCCGGATTCTGTTTTATCTTTTATCTATTTTATTTATTTTCCCATTTCGCGTCTTTCACATTCACTCTCTATTATCATTAACACACATTCAACACCATTTTCACAACGTTCACCTATTAATATAGAATAAAAACTATCTCTAAAATAGAGCTCGGAATAAATTGTTTAATTCATCTCCTTCAACTTTTATTATCGTTTTTTTTTTTTTCTTTCTTTCTTTCACCTCATTTTTGTAATATTTTTTTTTATTATATCTCTTCCATTTGTTTATGTAAAAGAGCTCTATCGGACGGATTTAAATTCTCGCATTGGTGAAACAATTATTTAACAATTGGACGAGTGATTATAATAATAATAATAATAATATTAATAGTAATAATAATAATAATACATATTTATATATATATATTTCTTGTTTCTTCATTTAATATACTGAGTATATGCAAAGAGGAATAATCACACAAATATGTGAGATATTTTATTCACATTTTGTTGATAGAATAAAATTTTTTGCCAATAATTATTAAATTAATAGAAACAATTATAATTTTAATTTCTTTTGCAGGATTTTGGTTTGTTGGTAATGTGAAGCTACAGTTAAATTTTTTTTTTTTTTGTATCATTGACGATAAACGAGTGATATGAAAAGAAGAAAGAAAAAAGAAAAGAAATGAGAAACTTGAAAGTGAAATGCTGAGAATAAATTATTAAAAATCACACTTTGATTTGCTGTGACTTTGATCGTGTGTAATTCTGAAGATAATCAACAGATTTTAATCGATATATAGTGAATTTAAACGTAAAAATGCTCAGCAATGCAATAACATCAATATAAACACGAAAATAAAAATAGAAAAGAAATTTTTTTCCCACAATCCAATTCAAAATATAAAATTACAAATTGGTAACAACATTATCACCATTGCTCATATACAATTACGTATAAAAACAATATCTATCATCATAAAAAGGCACAAAATTTCCCCCCCCCCCCCCCCCCCCCCCCCCTTTCACTTTCTTTCAATTGTTACACATTTTTTTTTGTTTTTCACCCATTTCTATTGATGACTTTTGCTCAACAAATGTGAATTAAATTGATAAAGATTGCAACACTGTTCACCACAAATATTACACTTCCATGGATTACTCTCGCTGTGACAACCTTTGTGCAAAAAATATAATGTCTGATCCGGAAATGTTATTCGACAATAAGTGCATTGTAAACCTGAACGTGGATCGGGTCGCGTTGACGTTGGTGGTTCACGTAAACCAATTGTATTATTATTATTATTATTATTATTACTATTATTATTATTATTGTTAGCATTATTGTTTATACTGCTATGACTGCTAATAGTTGTATTGGATAACTTACGTCTCAAATCATCGCGCAATAATGATTTTAATGGTGATACTTTGATCAATGATGGCAGTGGTAAATTATTGGATGTTGCACCACTATTATTATTACCACCAGTAACCATATCATCTACTCCATTTGTGTTTGGCTCTTGCTTTATTGGTATTAATGATATTGATGGTGTTATTGTATCATCGCCACCACCAACACTGAAATAATTGTAATAGAGAGGGAGAGATAAATATTTATTGTATAATTTTACACTCACCGGTGGACTGTTGAATTTATTGATAATTGATGATGATGATGGTGATGATGATGATGACTGCTGCTTGGTGCATTACTATTGCTATCAGCACTCTGTGGACTATTTGGACTGTCACCGTTTAATGGAGCTGGACTTTGATTGCGTTGATTTGACGATTGATCATTGGTATATGGAATTGATATTTCAACGTGTGGTGTTAAAAAATGCATTGGTGGTGTTGCATTATCAGCTGAACGATTTCCTGTACTGTCACCGCTGTCTGATAATTGGGCTGATGGCATTGCTTCACCCGGTGAACAACTATTCATTAATGAACTTGAACTATTTGGTCCTGGATTGTCTAAATCTATTCCATGTCTTTGAAAATGGTGAATAATTTATTTTGTTAATTTTAAAATCGTTATTTTATAAGGTGACTATTTTATTGTGTATTGTTGTGAATATTGTGGATGGATTGTTATGAATATTTGTCAAAATTGTGGAAGAGTTTTTTTTTTTTTTTAATTTTTAGATAAATTTTTAATTTTTAGATAAATTTCATTTTTTCTTTTATCACAACGGCGTAAATCATAACTCGAAAATAAATAATTCGATTGATACAATTCTTTCATAATAATGTACGTAATCGCTGTCGCTATCGTCTGAAGTAGCATTCTTTTTTAATATCATCCCCAACAACTTCCACAATTTTTAATAACTCAAACTATCCCAGTGATACAATCATAAATTTTTAAACAATATTATTTTTCTTTATTAATTATTTGATATTTACCTATTAAAAAAATGTAACCTCAAACATTTCATTGTTGCAGCACGATAATTGCACAATGGACATGATTTAACCATATCATGCTGTCCAACGTGTTCATTTTGAAAATGTGCACGCATTGCAATTTGTCGTTGAAATCCACGATTACATATTGGACAATGGTAAGGCAATGTTTTTGAATGTGTTGTGAAATGCTCGGCCAAATGATCTTTACGAAAAAATCGTTTTTGACATACACGACATTCATACGGTTTCACCCCCGTGTGTCTCATCTATAACAAAAATAAAAAACAAAACAAAAACAAATTATACAAATCCACAACTATAAAAAAAATTAATCACTAAATTCAAACTATAATAATTTTCGTTTTTTTTTCTACCATTCTATTTATATAATTCAATAACTAAATATAACTCTATTCTAATATTTAATTTCCAATCTTTATAATTATCATTACCTTGTGTCGTCGCATATTAGCTCCATTAGAAAATTTCATATTACAAACATCGCATTCAAACATTTTTCTATGCGATCGATGTCCCGAATGACTACCTTCATCATTATCAACATCATTTTCATTATTTTCATTACCCTCAACACTCTCACCACCCTCATTACCCGCCAAACATTGATCTTGATGTGTACAAAATGCAGTTTTATTTATTGTTTCATAATTATCACATCTCTCACATCTAAAATAATTATAAAAATATTATTAATATATATATATATATAATCAGATTATTAATTATATTATTAATAGATAAAAATAAATATAAATAACATACCTAAATACAGGTACTGCACCATCACCACTGTCATAATTTGTATTTAATGCTGCATCACCATCCATTTGATCATCATCATCATCATCATTATTATGATAAATATTATTATTATTAATACTATTAATATTATTATTACTATTAATATTATTATTTAATGTATCACCTGGTTCTGGATGCATTGAGGAATGAGAATCAATCTCATTTTCCCCATTTCCAACATCATTACCATCTGACATTATATCAATTGTATTAAATTCTTCATTCACCTGAAAACATTAATAACATAACAATTGTTATTATCTATTTTGATAGATAAACAATAATATAGATATAAAAATTAATAAATAATATAACATCTCAGTATAGATTAATAATTTTTAATAACACATCAACAATAGTTAAAGAAGAATATTCATAATAAATTTAAAATACAATCAACAAACACCTACATAAATAAATCAAATTCATTCTCAATAATCACGTACATATTAATACACAAATTAAATACCAAACATTAAAAAAAAAAAGAAAAACCCCTCTCTCTCTCTCTCTATCTATCTATCTATCTCTCAAACTCTCTTTTCTTTTTGTTTCAGTATCTCTCTGTTAAATAGGCAAAAGTTATTCGAGAGCAAGGTGCAATGGTACGAGAGTTATTACCCAATGCTAAGAAGATTACGGCATAGAAACACCTGGTGGGTAAGAGCGCAATGCCAGGAGTGCACTGCACTTTGTCCCAGTTTTTCGACTCAATCCGTCACGAATGACGTAGTTTTCGCGGCTTTTCCCTGTGGAAATACACATATATATATATATATACACATACACATTTAACATACATTCAATAAACACACATACACATAACTATATACATATAAATGAACAAGTTTTGACATGTATTATATTGACGTTCACTTTATATATTTCACAAATTCTCTTTCACTCTTTTGAAACACACATAAATAATTTGTTTTATTTATTTAAACATATATATATATATATATGCATACCTACATATATATATATATATATATTTATTTGTTATTTAATGTTGTAGATGATAAATATTACGTAAATAAATTATTTAAGTGTGTTAATCTATGATTAAGTGAATAAATGTGAGGAAAAATGATTGGATGTTAAATATTTTTTGATATAATTATGTTGAGTGATTAATTAATTAGTTAAGAGATGAAATGTGTATTGAGGTTAGTTAATAGTTTGTAGATATATGGGATATATATGTGTATATGGATATATAGGTTAGGTTTTTTTTTTCTATATCAGATTGTTGCGTTTTTTTTTTATTATTTATTGTTGTTATATGTACCGTGGTGGTTGATTAAATCCATGCGCGAGATATTTGGAATAAAATTCTTGTGGGCATGGAAGATTTTGCGCGACGAACGACTGAAACGACGGGAGAATTTATAAATGTATTTTATATATTGTATTATTATTATATATATATATATATATATGTGTGTGTGTGTATGTGTGGATATATCTTTCTTTGGAGGTTTTTTTAGTTCTGTGGGATTGTTGGAGAGATGGATTTATGTACAGGTATATGTTTATGTGGAGACACGTGACTGGAATTTTTCTTTTTTTTACGTTTTTTTTTTATGGATTTGGTAATGATGCATGGCAGCCATTTTGTGTTGTATTATAAAATGGCGGTGTGGCGGGAAATTTTAGATGAAAGAATGTGAATTTTGATTTTTATATTTATTTATTTCAATTTTGTAATAATATTTGGGGTTATGTTGGAGTAATAATGAGTATTTGTAGGTTAGGTATAAACAAGAATAATTTATATATAAAACTCAAAAATTTTACTACATGAATATAATAATTAATTTATTATTGTATATTATTAAACAAATAATATTTAATATTATATCGAGACTTATTTATTTCATTGCATTAATAATTCAATTATATAAAATAATTTATATTCAACATCTTCATTGAATTATCAATCAAAAGAAAAAGAGTGAAAATCAGACAAAATTCATTTAATTATTTTCTCCCTTCAGTCAAAACATTTTATCGTTCAATATTAAATGCAGCACATTGATTTATTATTATTGTTTGTTTTATATTTTGCTACTCACTCTCACTCTCTCTTTTAAAATAAAAAAAATAATAAAAATTACACTTCATAATAATAATAATCAGTTGGTCTTATATCAACAATTCTTAAATACGGTGATGTATCAACAATTGTTGACATATCAACTTTAGTTTTATGAATATTTATTTCAAGTATAGTATTATTGGTACGTTGTTTAGTTATTTCAACAGCTTTAATAATTGTTTCATTAGTTATTGAACAACGAAATAAATCTAAAATCATTAAATTTGGTGCTAATGAAATTAATTTCATTATTCCTGGATCAATAATGCTTTCACATTTGGCACATTTTAATACTTTTAAATTATAAAAATGACCAAACGGTTCATTAGTAACTTTATCAAGACGATTGGCAATTAATACTTGTAATTTATCTAACGTAACTAAACTTGAAATACCAACATCAGTAACTTCTTTACATGATGATATATTTAAATATTTAAGTTCTTTTAAATTATTTGATATATTCATAAGAAATATATCATTTATCATTAAATTACGTCGTAAACATAATCGTTGTAAATTATGTAAATTAAATAAATAATTCATTGATGAAATAACAGTTAATGGTGTATTAAACAATCTTAAATCAATTAATGTTCGTTTTTCACCAATTATTTCCATTGTTGAATCATCAAAACGATTAAATGGAAACATTTCAAGTGCACGTAAATTATTAAATTTTTTCAATGCAATATTTAAATAATTTGGATTTAATTTACCCCATCTTATTAAATGTATTTCTTCAATTGAATCATTTGGTAAATATTGTAAACATTTACCACTCAAATCTGTATGTCCAACTAATCCACCAACTGATAAATATTTTAATTTTTTTGTTGCACGAAATAGTTGTGATAAATGATCTTCACATTCTAATTTAACATCAGTCATTATTAATTTATTTAAATTTTGATAATTATTACGTAATGATCTTATATCAGATGTTGATAACCAAAATTTATCAATACCAATTAAATTAATGCATTGAAGATTTGGACAATATTCACAAATAACTGACATTGGTTTGTGATCTGAATTCAATGGCCATTGCAATACATTTAACTGTTTTAAAAATTTTCCACAACGTGTTAGAACATGTTTCACAATATCTAAATTATAATTATTACTCTCTTCTTGTAAACCCCATGTACTCTTTTTCACATCCAATATACGTACTTCTTTCCATGATTCTTTGCCCAAATGTTGCCAGCGTTTACAAACTGTTGAATATTTTTCAATACAATTTGTTTTATTTATTGTATTGAATTATTATTATATATATATAAATAGATTAATATAATATTATTTACCTCTTTCATTGCGTATTCTATCAGCAATTGGTAAAAGCAAAAATATCTCAATTATACAGTCATCATTGAGAATATTAATGCAAGTTTTGTCAATTGTAATATTATCGTCCATTTTCCTGTTAAAATAAATACAATAAAACATAAAACATTAATATATATATATATATATATAAACATATTTGTTTATAAATTCAAATGAAACTGGTGAAAAAAATACTTACAAAAATAATCCTTGTTATTTGATATAAATCAAATAATTTATTTGTTCAACATGAAAAAAAAATATATGGATTTAATTTGTCATTAATATTATCTCCATTAATTTTTATACAACAAAATAAATTATATTCTATTTTATGTGTACTTGTTTCGTGAATTTATTCACAAATGTTAGTACATTAAATTGCGCATGGCGAAGACACATCGATATTTACACGAAAGGGGTGAAATTTTTATGGGTTAGAAGGATGATGGGGGAGGGGACAAAAGAGAAGGGAAAATTATAATACGTATATAAAAACGTTGAATGCACTAGAATGAAGATGGAGCAGCCAACATATTGCTTTTATTTCATGTACTAAATTTGTAGGTTAGAGAGGTTAGGTTGGTTGGGAATAAAAATAATAATAATAATAATAATAATAATGAATATTTTGTGTATATGAAGTTGAATATATATATTTATATGTATATATATATGTATGTACGTGTGTGTATGATTATACAAAATGGCGGCGTTGAGAAGGTTATCAGGATTATTTGGTGTTGTGAATAATTATTATCATTTAAAACCACTCACATCGTTATTTAATAATAATACATCATTGGCAGGTAATTAATTTAATTATTTATCAACTCAATAATTTATTTCAATATATTTTTACGAATTATTCGTAATAGTTGATAAATTTTTATAGGTTATGTACTGTTGTTTGGAGGTTAAATGTGAATGGATTATATCAAGCATATAATTTTCTTTTATGTAATAGTGAATTAAATAATTAATTAATTAAACAAACATTTAATTTATGTTTCAAGTTGGGAGACAATGCCAGTATCAGCAGTTGAAAGAATTGCGAACGATGGTTCCATGGTTACCCGATCCAAGAAATAAAAATGTTGAACAAATTGAAATTCCTGAGCCAACTGAACATGAAGAAACATTATCACTTGGTGAATTAAATATAATCAAACATTTTATATCAATAAATATCACAACAAATTTACATTTCTCAATATTACATTATGTTTTTTTTTTCTCTCTCTTTTTCACAGATATTTTAAAGACAATTAATAATCAATTGGAAACAAACACAGCGAGTCGATTATTCGCTGTTGTTTGGCTTTGTGGTAAACAATTTAAAGTAACAGATAATGATTTGCTAATTGTTCAAGGTTATTGGCCACCAAATCCAGGTGATAAAATAAAATTGGAAAAAGTCATGTTAATTGGTGGTACAGATTTTACATTAATTGGTCAACCAATTCTTAATCGTGAATTGGTTGATGTTGAAGCAACAGTTATTGAAAAAACTTTTTCACATACAAAAACAAGATTTCGTTTTAAAAAACGTAAACAACATCGTCGAATTAATTGTAAGTATCTTCAATATACTATTTATCAATTGTATCTATCAATTTCCAATCTCATTTTAATTCTACTTATCAATTTTTTTTTTTTTTTTTTTTATCATTTCAGTTTTGAGAATCCAACATACAATGTTAAGAATTAATTCTATCAATGTGAAAGCACCAATTGATGTTAAAAAAGAGGTGGAAGGATTGGACAGGATTTATTAGAGTTTAATTTAAAAATATTTCAATGTATTATATATGTATTCCATTAAAAAAAAAAAAATTGAATTTGTGTATACATATTTGCCATACTCGACAATTTTTTATTTCATTTGTTAAACAAAAAAAAATATTGCACGAATAATAACGTCTTTGTTATTTGTATTTTTCAATGTTAAATAATTGTTGTATGTAAAACCAAAAGTATATATTAATATGAATGAACAAAAACTTCATATTTTATATTGATATATATATATATATATATATTTTGTTTATTACATGTGAATATTATTTGTTCTTAAATGTATTCTTCATGGAATACATCTTCGTGATAGAAATTTTGGGTTAAGTCGGTAATTTTTTATAATATCAAGAAAGAGCCGATATTATTTAGTATTGAAATGTATTTTTTGATTTTAGTTCGCAAAAAGTCAATAGGTAACGTCAGATACCGACAATTGCGAAATTTTTCGGATTTTAGTTCGAGAAAAAATTAATAGATGGCGCCAACTACTAAAAATCATAACTTTTTCGATTTTTAGTTCGAGGAAAAATTGATAGATGGCGCCAGTCACTAAAAATCTCAACTTTCTCGATTTTAGTTCGGGAAAAAATCGGTGGATGGCGCCAATGGTCTAAAAAAATCCAAAAAATTTTGTTTTTATGAAATTAAATTGTTTTCACGATTTCGCCGGCATAAAAATACTCAGGGAATTAATAATTCAGTCCAATAATTAATAATATTTGCCATTTCTTGATATTACGAATTTAATAATAATTATTACCATAGTAAAAATATTCCCTTTATAAACAAATAAAAATATGAGGATAAATTAGTTTTATACATGGTAATGATGATAATTAAACAAAAAGTGCTTAGATAAATTGACAAATGAAATTTGTGTCTTGGGACTTGTTGAAATAATAAAATTATTCATTGACGAAATTATTTTTATTTCAATTCCAATAATTACAACGGTTCAATATTCGTAACTGCAAAAATTAAATTGAATTTATTACAGCAATAATAGGTAAGTTATTTTATTTATTATATTGATCTTTTACTCTTCGAATTACTGAGGCACTTCTCTATGTGCCACTTATTCAGATATTATATTTATCCCTAATTGTTTATGAATATTGCGTTCGAATTCATGAAAATCTGGCGATGGATCAGGTGGATATGATATGCGAAATGGTAAGGAAGAATACCGACCTTATTGGCATTGTGATTTTTGGTCGAAAATCTAGCTTTGTATGCGGGTTACAGAATAGTGGAGTTGGTGGCACTAAAACATCCAATGCCCCGCCCGAAAAATGGGCAGTGTAAAGGGAAAATATAGTGTGGAGGGAGAGGCCAACCTCTTAAAATTTTTCGGGGCCTCCCATTTTTTGGGCGTGGCAATAGTGCTGTAGTGTACCTAACTCTACTTTTTTGTCATCCGGATATAAATCACATTTTTTCGTGAATAAAATTCTATTTCTCACAGGGATATATACTAATAAAGTCGGTGGTTTATAAAAAAATGACTCGCGCATTCAGTAAACAATATGGCGATGATAATACATAAAAAAATTATTGCATCTATTATTAATAATACATTTTTAATTCATTTTTACACTTCTGTCATTGAACAAATGGGATTTTAGCAATGAAAAAGTTGAATTGGGTAATAATAATTGAACAACAATTATAAGAGATGAAAAATATTAATTTATTAATTTATTTAGTGTTAACAATACATATAAAATTCATTTTTGATGTCCCATTATCACATAAAAGAGAATATTGCAATGGAGAAGTGGAATTAGATAATAAAAAATTATCAATGAATTAAATTGAATATTTATGTATTTATTATGATTGTCTGTTGCTTTGCGACTACGCGAAACATTTTTTAATATGCCACTAACGTTAATATTATATATCCCTGTTAAACGTTGAAGTTAATTCTCGAAACATGAGCGTTGTATCCGAATCATAGAACAGCAGAGTTAGTGGCACATTGAAACATATCTCGCGGTGTCGCGGAGCATTAGGTGAGCATAATAAATTGAGAGACGGTTGATTTAATATTAAAAATGCATATTTTATTCAATTTACAGAGCTGGTTATTGAATGAATGGAATTATTGAAATTTAGGAGTGGAATTGGACAATAAAAAATTAACAACTAATGTATAAAATGTAATTACTCGTTTATTAATTATTTATATATTAAAAAAACATATAAAATTCAATTCGGAGGTCGCAGAATTAAATAAACAAGAATATTGCAATGGGGAAGTTGAATTAGGTAATAGAAAATTATCAACTAAATAAATTGCATTATATATGTATTGTTAACACTAAATAAATTAATAAATGAATATTTTTCATCTCTTATAATTGTTGTTCATTTATTATTACCCAATTCCTTTCTTTCATTGCAAAAATCCCATTTGTTTAATGTCAGAAGCGTAAAAATGAATTAAAAATGTATTGTTAATAATAGAAGCTATAATTATTCATTCATTATTATTGCAATATTGTTGTCTGGACGCGCCAGGCATTTATTTATCAATCACGAGTTATTATTATTATTTATTACCAGCCAGAAATTGGAATTTATTCTCGAAAAATGAGATTTGTATCCGGATCACAGAATAGTAGAGTTGGTGGCACGCTAACACCTTCCCGCCAAAAAAAAAAGGCGGGACCACCCTTTTGGTATCATGTCGAGAAAATTTCGGTATAACCAGGTGATACAACGTTTTCTCGAATAATAAGAAAAATATTCACATAAATAAACTTTTTATGTATACACGTGAAATAAAATTTTTTTTTACGTCGATATTTCAATGAACCACCTACATAATGTTAATAAAAATTGTATCACCTGGTTAAACTTTTGGAAAATTCATGTGATCAGTTTGCCGTCGGATAACTTTCATTATCATGAGTATTCCAAAAGTTTAACCAGGTGATACAATTTTTATTAACATTATTTAAGTAATTTATTGAAATATCGACGTAAAAAGAAGTTTTATTTCACGTGGTTACATAAAAAATTTATTTATGTGAATATTTATCTTATTATTATGAGAAAACATCGTGTGACATGGATATACCAAAATTTTGCCGTCGGAAGGCGAAAAATGGGCGGTCCCGCCCCAAAATTTTGCAGGGCCTCCCATTTTTCGGGCGGGGCAGTGTGCTCTTGAGTACCTAACTCTACTTTCCTGCGACCCGGATACAAATCTCAATTTTTCGAGAATAAAGTTACCATGGATGTAGAGTAGTGACTTTAGTGGCATATTAAATATTGCTTTGCGCCTTCAATAAAGAATATGGCGATGATAATTAATGAATAATTATTGCTTCTATTATTAATAATATATTTTTAATTCATTTTTACGCTTCTGACATTAAACAAATGAAACTTTTGCAATGAAAGAAAGGAATTGGGTAATAATAAATGAACAACTATTATAAGAGATGAAAAATATTCATTTATTAATTTATTTAGTGTTAACAATACATATATAATGCAATTTATTTAGTTGATAATTTTCTATTACCTAATTCAACTTCCCCATTGCAATATTCTTGTTTATTCACTTCTGCGACCTCCGAATTGAATTTTATATGTTTTTTTATTACGTAAATAATTAATAAACGCGTATTTACATTTTATACATTAGTTGTTAATTTTTTATTGTCCAATTCCACTCCTAAATTTCAATAATTCCATTCATTCAATAACCAGCTCTGTAAATTGAATAAAATATGCATTTTTAATATTAAATCAACCGTCTCTCAATTTTTCAAGAATAAAGTTACCATAGATATGTAGAGTAGTGACTTTAGTGGCATATTAAAAATTACCTCGCGCATTCAGAGAACAATATGGCGATGATAATAAATAAAGAATCATTACATTTATTATTAACAAATTATATTTAACTCATTTTCACTCTTCTGACATCAGACAAATGGGATTTTTGCAATGCAAAAGTGAAATTGGGTAATAATAAATGAACAAATAATATAAGAGATGAAAAATATTAATTTATTAATTCATTTAATGTTGACAAAACATATAAAATTCAATTTTGCAATCGCAGTATTAAATAAACAAGAATATTGCAATAGGGAAAATTAAATTCAATAATAGAAAATTAACAATTAATAAAATTGAATATTTATTTATTTATTATATTAAAAAATGACTCGTGGATTCGCAGAGTAACAACCAAAGACAATAAATAAATGTAAATTTATTATTAATAAAACATATCCTATTTTTATCTTATGTTAAACAGATCATTATCTGTTTGAAGAATTAAAAAAAATGTATATATATTTTCTAAAAAAAAAAAAGAAAAAAATGAATTGTTACCTCTATTTATATCGATTGTGGTTTTGTTGATAACATTTTCACACGTTCCCAACAAAAAACAAAAGGAAAAGGAACCCAGTCGTGGATATAAAAGCCAAGAACAATTTCATCAACAGTATCAGTAATAAATTTTTCTCAATCTATTGCATTGTTGCAATAACAAATTGGCTTTCTTAAAGAAAAAAACGAAATTATTATGGCAACTATTAAATCTATTTAATATATATATATTCAAAATTAAATTGCCATAATTGGATTGGCAACGATGTATATCTATCATAATCATGTTCTTCACATATTCAAAATGTATTTGCTATTTTATTTGGACACGATAAAAACCTAATTGGAGAATAAAATTATTTGTCGATTAAATCATACCTTTATTAGAATAGACTCAGCATAAGATAAATTATTGGTTGAATAAGTTATAAACAAATTAATATTTCATAATGGTTTTACCGGTATTTCTTCATATCGACATAACCTCATTTTTTCCATATTTAATTGTAGTAGAATACAAGTGTGGCGAATTGTTTTAAACAATTTAATTTATTTAAACCAATTCTGTAGTTAACTTATTGCTCGTTATGTAAAGAAGATAGAATGATTCTTCTTTTCTATCTGTTGTTTCAGTGGAAGATTTATTCGAATTTTTAATTTCAATTATCTTGGTAAAACTATTTTTGTTGACACTAACAAGTTGAAACCTGCATAATTATCTTGGACTGTTACACTTTCGTCGAAGGAATAAGCAGAATTGAACCAGTTACCTTCACGTGGTAATTGTTACGTTGAGTGTGATGAACATAATCGATTAATCGAAAAATAATCTAATATTAGTTGTTAGCTATCGTGTAGTCCAATGACAGGATAGAGAATTTGAAATCACCAGCCTCTGATTGGAGGATTCAATTGTAGAGATTATCGTAGGGGCTTATTTTCACAACGAACCGAACGTATTTTTATATATACTAAGCGTCATTTTAAAACGAGTCGAGACGCGTTGGGTATTCTTATGAGAACGACAAAAAAGAAACATAAAAATAGAAAGAGAAACCCATACACCACACACGTATACATACACGTTATATAAAAGGTATTCAATTAATAATGTTCAATATCGTGTAATGTACAGATATTTTTCATCTGTTCATTGCACATCTTATGATTCGATCGTTGGAAATCTAAACAGGAAAAAACTTGTCTTAATATATATTGATACGTTCCCGGCATCCACTCCACGTGCGTTCCCATCTCCACGAACACACACACACGCCAATTAATCGTTTTTTACTCTCTGATCTCCACTCGAATTCGATAAATCGAAATCGAAAAACAATGTTGTAAACGTAAAAGTAAAGGAACAAAATTGATTATAGAAGAATAAAAAATTCAAAGAGAATTGTGAAAATAAAATCAATTTTATCAACAGTTAGAATACAGTCTTTCGAAAATCCAAATATATATCAATAAACTCGAGAATAAAAAGAAAAGGAAGTAATTTTTTACCTGCCGCCATCTTCGATCAAATGATGCGGGCATTAGTACCAGCTGACTACGTCACTGAATAGAAAATATTTGACTCCCGTAGTGTTTATAATACGCTTCTTCCCTCTCTCTTTCGCTCGTCCGTAGCTGTGTCGTTTTGTCTGCCCTCCTCTCCCCGACCAGTTTCCCTCACCCCTACAATGCCCCGCCATGACACACCGGTGTCGACTGTGAGCGCCCCTTCACAACAGAGTCTCGACGTCGCGCGTTTCTCCATCTTTCTCCCACTCTTTTCATCATCCTATTTATCTGCCCACTCTTTCACCAGCACAATTTCCCTCTCTGTCACTCTCGTGCAGTATATGCGTTGGTTACGTCGCGCGCGCCGCGGCGGCTCTCCTCTCATTTCATCGTGTTTGTAGTGGATATATATTGCTGCTGTTGCAACTGTGTGTTGGGACCCGAGTATAATTTTTCCTCGGCCGTCGAATGCTAGTGGCGAAAGAAAGAAAGAAAGAGAATAATAAAAAGAAAAAACGCAAACGAAAAAAAAATATATATGTACATATAAATATATATACATATAATATATAATACATATATATAATAATATAATATAAAATAACTGTAACACACAACGCCAACAACTAGAGAGTGTCTCAGAGTGAGAGAGAGCAAGAGAAAAAAAAAAAAGATTTGTGAACGCGCAATGGTGTGCTGCAAGATATGACGAGAGAGTTGGACTAGAGATTTTTGTGAAATAAAAACGGTAAACTGAAATAAAGTAATGGAAGAAGTAATATTGATATCAACAATGAATTGAGACGAATGTATATATATAATAGATATTTTCTTTCATCGTTCGTGACGCAAGTTTCGACAAGTTCGGACAAGTTTGGTGCGTGCTCCGACTTTTCCATTGTAACCTCTCGTCGGGGTCTATGTTTCAATATATTTATCATTGAAAATTAATAATATTCAAATAATATTGTCGTTCACATTAATATTTATTTTTATTGTGTTTTTATATCATAAAAGAAAAAACAAAAGAACGTTGGTGAAAAATAATTTAAATACAGCAGTTTGGTGAGTGTGCGTGCGTGTGTGTTTCTGTGTCTGTGGTAAAAATGCCGGTAATGCAATTTTACATCCGTAAATTAATTCTTGATAAATTGACATTGCGAAAATTATTCCGGTGTGTTGGAACGAGATTTTTTTCATTGCTGGAAATATTCTAAATCACAATATAAAGTGTGAAAAATAACGAATTAGAAAGAGAAAAGGAAGAAAGATAGGTAGGGGAAATAACGAAAAATAATATTGAGACACACTCTTGTGTGTGAAGTGTGAAGAAAGTGAGGTAATATTCAGTGTTTTCTTTTTTTTTTGTTCATTTCTTTTCTTTTTTTTCTGTTGGTATTGGTGAACGGTGTTTGTGATACCTTAGGACTCGCGAAATCGCGTTTTGTGTTTTTATATCATTTTCTTTCTTTTTTTTTCATTGTCCAATTTATGGTGATGACATGTATATGTCCACATATATATCCGATGCATAATAGTGAGTGTGTGCAAGAGTTTTCGAGGTTAAGTCGCGCCGGTGTATAACCATAACCTCCACAACACAGTTCGAAAACGATGAATATACACACAGTGAATAAATATTTATTAATTATTCATCGAATGAAAGTTTGATCTCTATTCCATCGTTTGATATTCGACGAAAGGAAAGAATAGATAAAAGCAGTGGAGTTGATTTATATAAATACATAAAGATATATATAAAGAAAAAAACATCAAACGTGTACTATGAAGTGAAGTGAACGCAAGACGAGAAATAATGAAGGCTAATGGAACAAATAATGGTAAATATTAATTTTATATTTAATAAGTATATTAATTGGTTTATACTAAAAGGCCAGTTTTGTGTGTTTCCATTCCCAAACATTGTATTAGAAAATATTGTAGAGATATTAACGTATATATTTGTGTGTTTTCAAGGGTGTAGAAACAGTGGGTGAAATAACATTTTAATGATTCTTATTTGTTGTAGAAAGAAAATTTGTTCTATTTGGACTGTGTGGAATTTTTGGGAGTTGCACAACTCGTTGTTATGTTTCTCTTCATCGGAAATTAATTATGAAAATTTTTTCATGATTGTTATTAATGTGGCTATCGTGTGAACTAAGAAAAATTCAATATCATGATAACTTTTATTTATTTTTCCATCAATTTGTGGAAGATAAATAAAAATAACACAGTTCACAATACTCTAGTTCAATTTTTATGAAAACATACAAAGCCATAGGTAAAAACTCTCATACATGATTATTTGTATCTTATATTGAAGAAAGATCCCCAAAATTACCACCAAATTGGCCTTTGCCAGTCGCAAAATTAATAATTAATAATACCAATAATAGAAAAAAATATTTTCCCGCTTATTTTTCAAGGCTGCAACCGGCTAAATACGCCACTAGCAGCTACAACAACTCTCGAAGATCCAGGTACACCAGCATCATGGAAAGGTCCACCACCAGGTTCTGAAGCATCGCCATTTACACCAAATTCAGTAGGTCCAGGTGGTGGACCACCAACAGGACCATATAACAGTTCTGGTGGGCCACCAAGTAATGCTGGTGGTGGTGGTGGTGGTGGTAATTTTCAAGGACCAAGTCCATTTCCTGGTGGTGCTGGTAGTCCAGCAAGTGCAGCACCATATCAACAACCACCACCAGGTTCAAATACACCACAATATACCGCATCACCAGCACCAAGTGGTTCATCAACACCAGGACCTGGACCGCCACCTAATCCAGGATTTCCTGGACCACCGCCAAATAATTCTGGGCAACCTTACAATGGACCTGGTCCAAGCCCTTTTGGATCGCCTAGCGGTGGCCCACCACAATTTGTTGGTAGACCTGGATCATCTGGACCACCATTTGTTCCACCTGGTGCTAATCCACATTATCCAACACCTGGACAGCCATTTGGTGGACCACAATATGGAATGCCACCTGGAAGCCCTTTTGGACCCGGTGGACATCCAATGGGTGGTCCCATGGGACCTGGACATCCAGCGATGATGGGACCTGGTGGACCAGTTGATAGAATGGATCAGGGGTGAGTGAATATTATTATTTTATTATTATTTTTTACACGTGAATATATACAGTGATACACTTTTGCAGAGTGAATGATTCCTTTTTTTTTTTTCGTTTTTTTTTGGGCGGTTGATTGAATAATTTGTATGGTGTGTTGGATATGGATTCTTCTCCAATTTTTTGTCGGTTATCTATTTTAGAGATAAGACTTTTCATGGGGGGGAAACAAATGGAGGTTGAATTTTTTTTACAGATATAATTCTATACGTGGTGATTATTGTGATTGTGTGAAATTTTGTCATCGTTTTCCTGGTCAATCCACATTCTTTCTTTGGCTGATAAAAGTCGTGTTTCTTTTTTTCTTTTTTTTTAAATTATGGTTTTTTTTTCTATCCGACTTGATCGCCATTTTGTGAGTTTGAGAGGCAAAAACATGACTGTGGAATGTTTGAGATGTCGTGATGAAACAATTGGGAGAGGGGGAAAAAAAATTTTTTTTTCCCCCAGTTTTTTTTTCAATTTTGTAGGAGAAAAAGAAAATTTTTTGGCGGCAAACTTTTGATTGGATGTGTACAGAGTATGCGCTACTTTTAGACGTGTCTGTACACGACCCACCTCGCTTCTCCACCACTCCCCCCTCGCTTTTTTTTCCCTCGTATTCCTTTTCTTTTTTTCTTTTCTTCCTCGTTTTTTTTTCTCTTCTTTTTTTTTCTGCGCGCTCTCTCCCCTTTTGTTTCCCTCCCGCTCCCCTACCGCCAAGCCCTCCGAGCCTCCCTGTATTACGAGCGGTGCGCGCGATGGTTCTCATATTCAAAAAAAAAAAAAAAGAAAAGAAAAAAAAAGGAAGAAGAGCGAGAAAGAATTCTTCCTTTTTTTATGTTCTACTCTTTCTCTCTCTCTCTCTCTCTCTCTCTCCCTTGCTCTCGCCCTTTTTACCAATACAGTTATCGACACGGGGAATATTTTCATATTTTTTCCACCTCGTTTTCATTCTGTACACCATTCAGCCAATTTGATTTTATTTCGCACAGAAAAAAAATTTTTCTTCTATCTCGTCCACTTTCAATAAACGAATTGAAAAATATTATTTTTTCAAATGGCGGAAATGAAAATTGGATCATTTTTCATCCCCTAAGGAATAAATGAATATTTGGAATGAATATTAATAATTAATATGGTGAAAATAACGTGAATATTTATTAAAAAAAAAAAAATGTTATGCGAATGAGAACCGTCACAAGAATATTTCTCTCATCCACCTTCTTCCAACATGAAAAGAAGGAGGAACATTCTCTCTCTTACTTCGTCCCTTACCTTTTAACCGTCATTTCACTCTCTTTCACCGTATTCGCCCTCTCTTCACCACCCCTCTACCCACTGTCCGCACCAATCCCCACTTCAACCGCACTACTACTGTTCGCATTTACCCGCGCGCGCGTCTCTCTGCCACCTTCGCGTTTATACAAGTTGAAGCGTGTTTTGTATGAGTAGAGAGAACGAGATAGGTTCGAACGTCAGGAGGTGACACCCGTGTACCGTTTTACCCCGCAATTTATGCTAAGGGATGATGGTGGGATCATAAACCCTCCTACAATACCCACACAACCCTCTCCCTTAATATACACAGTTTACCCTCCAGCCCTCTCTCCATTTCTTTCGGTTGAGGTCGCATATTCGTCTGTCTAGATTAGTTGTCTACGGTTGAAACTCATCTTACTTCTTTTGTTTTCCCCATACGGAATATTCTCCAGATACCTGCATTACCCACGGCAGGATATAATTTATCATTTCATCTTGATACTTGGAAATTAAAATGGATTCATTTTTATTTTTCTAGTTCTCTAAACAGTTTTTGCTTCGATTGGAGGCACAATTTTGATTTGTTGAATGACGAGAAAGGATTAGATAAGATGGTGGTAGAGGTCTTGAGGTCCTTGAACGTCGCCGCAATGCTTTGAATTATTTAATCAGGTCCCGAATAGTATGTGTGTATAGAGTTGTGATATGTATATGTATATATATATATATATATATATATGGATGTGAAAAAGAAGGGCGAGGAGAGAAAGAAAGAGTATTGATTTTTTTCGATATTTAGTCGCAGAGAATTATCCCCACTATCAGCATCGCATTTTTTTATTTCTATTTCATTTTATTTTCTCAATTCCCATTCGCTCGTTACAATTCATACAATTTTTTTTTTCTTTTTTTTTTCTTTTCTTAATCTAGCAACTCTTCTTATTTTTTTCTTCCTATTTTTCATATCATTATTATTATTATTATTATTATCAGACGTTTTCATATATATGGTCGCGCATGTGTGTGGCATAGTTTGATGCACCTGCGCGCCACCCTCGCACACGTTTCGCAACGTAAGGGCAAAGGAAGCCAACATTATTTACCACCTTCCGACTTTGCTCTCATATCCGCTCTCTCGCTCATTTCTCCAATCTTTTCTCAGAACATTCCCTCTTCAGCGATTACTTCTTTCGCAGGTGGCGACATCACCGTTAACTCGTCGATTATATCACCGTTCTCCATTACCGATTGTAGATATCATATAACAAAATTAATCAATTTTTAGGACATCCCAATTTTATTTACATCTCAATGTTTAATCCGACAAATCGAATTGTTGCGATGATGATTAGAATGTTCAGTACTATAACCTAAAAGTCGAGGATCAGGGTGGTATAGTTGATAGGGGATGTTTGTTTCGATAGAGGAGGCAGTAAATTGCTGATTTGAAAGACTGATTGAGAATGAAGGGTGGGGGGAGAGGGGATATATCAGTTAATAGAAAAATTTTAAAAGTTTAGCGGGTGAAAGATTTTATGATGCCGTCTAGCCGGTATGTCGCGACACACGTAGACAGCGCCATTGGTTCTTACTGTCGCCGCGCGTCCTTCCACTGTCACGCCACTCTCATTCGTCGTATTCCGAGTGATTCAGTCTCTCTTTCTCCCCCCCACCCTATCAGTATTATATATATCCAGATGCGCGCGCGCTAACGTTCTTGCGCGTACAATTTTTTTTCTTTTGCTTTTGCTCGCATTCTTTTTATTATATGTATATGTACCACCGGAGTAATGTTCGCGTTCACGTAAAATGTTCACAGCTAGAAAAATATCCTTCTTGCTTTATAATAATACTGAAATATAGGCAAATGAAGATTATTTATATGTATTATTTTCAATTAATTATTTCTCGAGGATTTATCATTCAAATGAAGTTCTTTTTTTTTTTTTTTTTTTTTTTTTCAAATTTTATTGACCAGAATAAAATAATCGTTAGATGCTTGATTGCAACGAGGATTTTTTTTTTTCCACATAATCTTGGTATTAGAACTTCTTTTCTTCATTTTTTTTTTTTTTTTTCATTTGCTTTACTGTTGTTATGAACTTCCGGTTCGAATAGTCGAGTAATGAGTCGCCTGGAGGGCTTGGAAAGTGTTCGCGCACGCGCACCCTATTTCTTTTACATATACTTTTTATAAACAAAAATGTAAAAGTCGTTAATGAAGATGAAGGAAAAAAAATTTGTTTTCCTATTATTCACGTTGCTTTTATTTCTTCTATGTTTGTGAAATTCGATTTAATTATTTCTAGCGTTGAATAATCATTTCTCATCAAGGGTATATACATAATGATTAATATTATTATATATTTAATAGTCGTTACTTCGGCGTTTATTCTTTTGCTGTCGCGCGGGCCAAGCAGTGAACGATGAATGTAACGCGGGCCATTAGCGTAATGTAGGGATGAAGTAGAGAGGTCACGCTGTTATTAAAGACAATGAAGCAAACTTTATACGACACTGAGAGAGGTACGCGGGGGCCAATTACTAGGCAATTAGTCGAGTGAGCAACAAGTGAGTGTCGACGTCGTTTGTCTATATATGTATATATATATATATCGCATTACGTCTTTCTGAAGTCTCCCTTAGGGCAGTGGACCTTCCACCAAAACCCTCTATCCTCCCTTCCATTAAAATTCGCAAACACATATGACGAAAAAATGAATAGAACTAGGAAGAAAAAAAACAGAATAACCTCTCGTCAATCACAATGCAAAAATTAAAGTTCCACCATTTGGTTTTCTTAGCGATATTAATTTTATGGTAAAATATTTAATCGACTTGTTGTTATTATTATTATTATTATTATTATTATTATTATTATTATTATTAATGTATATGCATGTTACATAAACCGGAAGTTGATATTGATAACGGATTTATTATCATTTGAATTAATTGGGTCATTGCAAGTTGAATAATGAAACAAGTTGAAACGTGTTTAAACATGTGATTGAATTAGATTGAAAGAGAAGAAGAAAAAAAATTCAATCTAATTTTTTTGATGGTACGATATCGAATTGTGAGATTATTTTTAATTAATTAGTCAGCATTTTGACGTCAAAATTCATTGGTTAACGGTTGAAATGGGTCGGTTAGTTTTGGAGATATATGAGATCAAATTCATGGATTAATTATTTCCGCCTTTTTTTTTTTTTTTTTCTTCTTACGATGTATATTGATATGAATTTTGGCAGTTGAATTGTTGTGTGTATTGAGGGGAGGTTTTCTCATGCTATTAACGTTCCTTGAGGCGGTCAAGCAAGAGCCCACAGCCGCAGCAATAATACACACACATATATATGTATATAGACTCAGGGGAGATAGAACGGTAGAGGTCATTGGACGCGACCCGACCACCTGTGGAAGCTGCTGCTCTTGGAAGGTTTGCGTGAACGCCTGCGTCCCTCACTTTAAGGGGGCGGGAAGCGAAATGGTTGGTGGACAACTTAAGGACTATTTCGCCATCATGCAATTATGATTGATAGATTTTCACACAGCGATTTAATTAATTTACCAAATACAAGTTAACTTTTTTGTCGTTTTTTTTTTTTTTTCTTTTTCATTGGGTTTGTTGAGGGTAATAAATTTTTAATTAATATGGATGTCAATTGGGAGTAGGTGGAGTCTTATTTGTGTTGCATTGGTAATTGTTAAGAGTTTAATTGGGTAGACCTTAATTGACTATTATTAAGACAAGTCCATGCGTGTTTCAATACATGTATTAGTATGTGTACATACGTGGGCGCAACAGAATGATCAACGTCGTGAATCTTGATATGTGAGAATGTGTTTATAGTATATTTCAATTTATTAGTTGGAAAAATAAGGCGTGGATATAATTATTTTATTTTGTTATATATTTTTTTTTTCATATTTTTCTCATGCTAAAAATTTCTATTTGAATTGGCATAGAATATTTGTGATAAATGTGTTGAATATATCCGTGCATACATTTGTATTTATTCATTCGTATGTACTGGATGCATATTTTTTTATTATATTTCTCTTTTGAGTTCTGCTTTTCGTTCAGGGGCTCTGTCTATTGTTCTTCATTTTTATTTTTTTATTTAGACTTTATGTTGGGTCTTTTTTTTTTTTTTTTGTTTTCGCTTTCACCACATTCGTTCGCTATCCAACCATGATTTTCCCAGGGATTCTGTACTCGTACGTACACAATAAAATTATTAGCTGAATAAAAAAAATGACTGTAATCTATTTCAGGGAATATTTCAAACACTTTGACAATTATTCTATTGAGTATATATGAAAGTGTAGATAGGATTTCGCTAGGACAAAAATTCCATCATAAAATTATCGTCAAAACTGTGCGAGCGAATTTTTTTTATAACAAAAAATAAATATTTATTGCTCAGCAATTTTTTAATATATATATATATATATATATATATTAACTATAAATAATATTCCCATTATTTTACCACGCACTTAACATCCTCTACCTTTATTTTTTTTTTCTGCAAACTTATTCATCCAAACATATGTTATCGGCAGTTGGAGAAATTTCTTAAAAAATATATTTATCTGAAAAGTTTTCGTTCCCTTGCCCATTTTACGTTAAATAATTCTTCCTCCCTTTGCTTCTCATTCCATTTTATTTTGAAAATAGTACAGCGGGTAAAAGAAAAAAGACGTATGGGAAGGGTGAATTATATACGTTTCGCTGTTAGTATAGAAAAAAAAAAAAAAAAAAAAAAAAAAAACAGAGGGTGGTAACATCTATATATTTTCTACGCGAGGACATTAAAGGCTTAATGGTTCGTGAAGACGAACTGTAAAGATTTACTCACGCCTTTTATATTTCTTTGCTATCAACGGAATTTAATTTGTCGTGACAGGAAAATTCCTGTTGTAACCTGCGTTGTCATTTGTGCATTTTTATTAACGGGTTTTTTTTTTTCTTTTTATTCTCTCTTAGCCTGTTGCGTCTTGCACGGCAATGAAAAAAAAAAAAAAAACAAGAATATTATTTAATCCTCAAAAATAATTCTCTTTTAATTATAAATGTACATATTTGTACAATATAAAATATATACACATATTTATTTTTTATTTCTTTTTATTATAATTATTTACTGCATATATGAAACTTCGATGAAGGTATAGAAGGGTTATATGTGTATGTAATGTGACAATACTTCTGCCGCTGACTCAGTTTATAGCTGATCATTCGACCCTGGAACTCGTATATATATATATATATATATATATATCCCCCAAGCACATAGAAAATATACATATACACATATATATGTTTATTTGCCATATATAGAAACCATATGTGTGCGGTTACATAGGCTGATGTAAATGCGTAGACAGCATTGACCCGATATTATGGCCACACATATTCAAGGCTCGTGTATGATTTATGCCATTATTATTTGCAAATGAAAGACAAAAAAAGAAGAAAAAAAAATAAAAAAATGAACAAACAAATTGAAATGAAACAAAAAAAATATCAAGAGCGACGAAAAAAAATTTTTTTCTTGCTTAAAAAACTAACTATCAATGTTCAGTATCATATTTAGAATGCAAAAAAAAAATATTCTCTCTCAATATAAATAGTGAAATATCTCTCTATCTCTTCTCTCTCTCTCTCTCTCTCTCTCTCGCTATGTCACATTACCAATTTTTTCATTCCATTTTTTTTTCAGTTCTCAATTTCTTCGTTTTTTCCTTGTTTTATTTTTTACTACCTCTGCGCACATCTTTTTTATTTATTTATTTTTCTTCTTTTTTATTTTGTTCTTTTTGCTACTCATTTCTTCGTTCTCTTTTTTTTTTTTTTTTCACCGTCGACCATCACAGCCCACACTATTTTTTTCCCTCCTTCTCATTCCCGCCCCCGCCACCCCCGTTGCCTCATCACATGGACGAGAGAGAGAGAGAGAGAAAAAAAAGGGTGGACAATTTCATTGCGATTTACCCGAGAGATTTTTAGTCTGCATTATGGCGAGTTGCTACGGGCAACCCTCAACATTGAGAGTGAAAATATTGTCCGGCGGAAAAGCCCACGGTGAGAGAGAAGAGAGGAATGGCGGGTAAACGGGGGATGAGTTAGGGGGAAGTTAGGGTGGTGGTGGGGGTTGCAGGGTGGCAATAGAATATGGAGGGTGAGTTTGCCCGGCGTAGGCGGGTGGTTGCACCCTCCAGTATTGAGGGGACCAAAGAGGAAGAGGAAGAGAAAAGTCGGAGTGGGGTGAGAAATAGGGGGATGATGGCGCGCCCAGTGCCGTGCGAGTCTGTGCGCGTCGGGGAAAAATTCAATCCGCTGAGTTAAAGCGGATAGAGCCATATTCAAGCTTTCCTCATCATAAAACCACCCTCATTCACCCCTCCTCAACTACCACCACTATGTTGAAAAAAAACAAACAAAAAAGCCCCCCCCCCCCCCCCCCTTTAATCCCACTGTAAGAAATAGAAATGGAAAGAATAGAAGTAGTGTTTCTTTTTCTTGTAATTATGTGCAAAAAATAATGGGGAGAAAATGGAAAATTGCGAGAAAAAAAAAGATACAAATTACATATGCGAGGAATTATTTCTATGGATATATAGATTTAATATTTTTTTTCAACCCCTTGTAATCTCTCGCTCACTGTCCGTTTGCATCTGTTCTTTGAGCTTTTCTTCGTTTTTTTTTTTTTCTTTCCTCTCTCTATTTTTTTCGTTCATTTATTTGCATTTTTTACGTTCTTTTCTTCTCACGCGTTCTATGTGTTCTGCAATCTGGTTTGTCCAGTTCTTCTGTTGCTTCCAACCAATATATATGTATGCATGTATATGTGCGTTGAGTGTGGGGGGGGGGGGGGGGGGGGGGGTTCTTTGAGAACGCCAACGCTATAGAGAGTATATCGACAAGTCCGGACAAGTCACAAAACATAATTTTATTCTTAAGATACAATAATTCAAAATTATCTGAAGAGCATAGGAAATATGAAGGCATCATTTGCATTGGGGGGGATTTCTTAATCATCACGATGATTTTTATTTCATTTGTATAACTGTGTTCCATTTTTCGGTTTAATTTATTGACAAATTGGGCAAATTTTTCGTTCTTCTCACAAAGAGATACATTGTTTGGATCGAAATTTTGTTAGTGATCTACGGATCAATATTGTTATTTTAATTATTGAATCAATACACTGATCGAATTGACTTCGACGGCTGTCGATGAGTGGAGACTCTTATTCGCATAAGAAACAGCAGCACGACAGAGAGACGTGAAGAAAAAAAAAAAATATAACAAAAACTTGCGCACGTTAAAGAAGAATGAAAAATAAAATGAAATAACATAGTGGTAGAGAGGGGAAAGAAAAAATGTATTTATGTATATACATATACACGGGAGAAATAATAGCCAGAAGAAGGAAGATCGCCGCAGGCGAGAGACGACGAAGTGAAGCAAAACAAACGGAAAAATAGAAGAGATATAAAAATTCTCTCGTTGGAGGCGACTGAGAGTGAGAGAGAGAGAGAGAGAGAGAAAGACACATACACAAATGGAAATATATAGACGGGAGTAAAAACACCGAAGATAAAAATGTGAGCCAAAAGGGGATGGTGGAGGGGGAAGTTCACCAGAAGAACATGACTAAGCATGCAGGGCGATAAAAAGAAAGACGGAAAAAATAGAGAATAAACAAAACGCGCGGGAAATTTCGGTTTTTTTTCTCTGTTGCTTGTTTTTTTTTTTTTTTTTTTTTTTTTTGTTTTCCCTATTTTCTATTTCAAGTTTCTAATAACGTAGAAATTTTTCATGTATATTCATCGACGTCGAGGAAATATAATCCTCCGCATTTTCCACTCCCACGGTATATATAAAGAGTGTGAATCAAAAAAAAAAAAAAAAAAAAAAGGAAAATATTCAAGAGCAAAGAACGCAAAAAAAAGGAAAAAAAAAAAAAGAGAAACAAATGGAAAATAAAAAATAAAAGAAATGAGAAAACTGGCTTGGTCCCGGGCGCGCGCACAAGTGCATCTGTGCGACTCGTAGAGAGCGAGGAGAAGACGCTGAATTCTCGAGTAGAGAAACACACCCCTCTTCCTCTCCGCGTAAGAACGTCAAGAGAGAGAGAGAAAAAAGGATAGAAAAAATGAAAAGAAGGTAAAAAAAAAATTATCCATCCGCGGAGAAAAGAGATGAAGAAAAAAAGAAAAAGAAACGAGAGAAGACGATGAACAAAAAAAAAACAAAAAAAAAAAAAGGAAATCGGCGGAGAGAGAACAAAACAAGAAGAAGGTAAGAGAATTCTCTCTTTCACTTGCTCTCTCACTCCGACCACCGACAATGTCTTCTCCATGCGATATCCTATAAGTGTAGGAGGGTAAAAGAGAAAGAGTGAGAAAGACGTTGGGAGAGTTACACGCGACAAACAATGGCAGCGCGTGCACGATCGTACGTTGGTTTCTCTCTCGCTGTCTCTCTTATTCTCCGTGTTCCGTTCGTTCCTCCTATCCCCTCTACAATGATATTACCACCACCACCACTTTTGCGCCCTCAATCTATCTCGCTTTTTCGTTTGCCGTTATACTTGGGTTGGAAGAAGATGGCGTGTTATTGTGGGACAGCGCGCGCGCTTGCTGAACAGGTTTCAACTTGAGTGCGCTGTGACGACTGCGCATTTGTTCTTGTATATAGAGATGATGAGTGGGAGAAAACGCGTAAGCGTGTGGTGTTGTAGTAGGGAGAACTGGAATTCTGAGTAGCAACGGCGTAGCCCGCGCGTTCAAGATGAACCTTCGAACACACTTGGGTTTTTGGTTAAAGCGATAGATCAGTTTCTCGCGACAGTGCACACAATGCATTCGTCACAACTCACTACCCTATCATTAGAAATATTTTTTCTATATATCTGTTGGGAAAATTTTTTTTTTTTTTTTCCATTTCTCCAAATTTCAACTGGATCATTGCATTTGGAGATCAATTTTGTGATCTTATCGACAATGTTCTATTATTTGGATGTATTTTTACATGCAGATTGGTTATTTAGTTCAATGTTTTTGTGGATTTATTATGAACAATTTGAGGGATTAGGATAGATCTTGTCGGTTGATGGTTCGAGATTTACGAAAAGTACCCGAACCCCAGAAATTGTTCTGCTCATTCGGATGAATATGTTGCTTCTGAAAATGATGACCCACTAAATAAAGAAGAAAGGGTCAACATCTGTTCCCAAAATCGGATCTTTTATTCACCAATAATTATCCTATACAGAATTGTATGTAGAGCATCTGTTATTTTCCGTCTAATTAGCCCTATTTTTATTAATAATTATGTGATTTTGGTTATTTTTAAATCTCCCCCTTTGGGTTCAGTTTCAAAAATATTTTCTCAAGTATAGTAAAGAAAGAAAAGAAAAAAAACTCCCCAAAAAAAAAAAAAGAATTGTGGGTTACTTATGTATATTTTTTTGTTTTCCTCTTTTGTTTGCCGGAAGGAACTGGGGGAAATATTTCTTACGTGATTTATTCTGATCCCTCTCTTCCACTTCACTCTTCTCTCTCATCCACCCACTCTCTTCTTTATACTGTTTTCGTTTTGTCGTTTCATTCTTTTTTTCTCTCTTGTCGCCCAGTTGTCGCATTACGTCGCGACATCGGTGTTCGGTGACAAATTAGTTGTGGCGCGCGCGCGCTCTTGCACGCATTAACACGTTCGTACCTGCCTAAATTTGACGGGTGGGTGGAACGGGTACGTAACTTCTTTTTAATCTTTTGACACATATTTTATTGTATATAAGCCATAGTCAATGCACCCGCCACTTCATCAATTCTCAACAACCCTACAAATAATCATGATAATAATAATACCAATAATTCACACAGCTCAAAATGTCCCTAGACAATTCAGTTATAACTAAAATTGGTCACAATATCAACAATCTGTTCACGCCAATTAAAGAACCGTCAAAATTAATCTTCTAATATTCCTCTCACAACACGTCAATAAACTGCGACACTTTTACACATACAATTACCAATTTCTTTTCATCCCTTAGAATACCAGTCAATATAAATAATCATTCAATATGTTGACTCCACAGTTGAACAATTTTATTTTATATTGCATCGAAATGAATCGAAATTAATTCATACCATACATACACCATATATATATATATTTTATATCGGATCCATTTAACCGTGACGTGGAGCGATGGCAAAATCATCCGGAAATAAATAAAAATGATGAAATAAAATGAGGAGAAAAAAAAAAAAAAGAAGAAAAAATCCCCCCCTCTGTTCATCCAAAAATATATCGGGTATGAGAGGAAAATTTGAATCGTCATGATGACATTGTTGGTGAATTCAACAACACCAATCGACCATCGATTATCCCGCGTATGCAATGACAGTATCGAATTGCTCATGTCATTGAGCCTTTTTTTTTTTTTTTTGTTTCCTCTCTTGTCAATTCCACCCTAACCCTTCCATCTATCTATTCATCTATCTCCATATACATATCACTTTACACTTGTTTTATTTTTCTTTCAAGTACTTCAATGTCAAACCCTTCTGTGTGTCCTCTTGTGTTTTGTCCTTTTATCGTCAACAAAATATTTCCATTTAACCCCTGGCACAGTCAATTGCAAATATAGAATGTACATTCGTACAAGTATATATAAAAAAAATAATAGAGATAATAATAATAATAATAATAATAATAATAATAATAATAATAATAATAATATAAAGTAAAATAATATTCAGGCGTATTTAATTTTTTCGTCACGCATATACATATATGTATTCTGGGTTATTCATGGTGGTTGGTTGAATGGGGTGGAGGGTATGGTGTTCCTAACCAACCAAGGGTGGGTGGTATATGAGGAGGATGGGTGGTAAGGGAGTGTGGGTGACGTAGTAGGAGAAAAAGGGGGGGGGGGGGCGAGATATTGATCAAAACCTACCCTGGCACCAACTCCATCTCTACCACCAATTCTCCCCTCTACTATTCTATACCAATCCACCCCTGCGCTCTACCAACCTCCCCCCCCTTTCATTTCACCCTCGCTCACCAACCCCAGCCCGGACGCCAGCGATTCTCAACCGCATCGTACACGTTCCATATGTATGTGTTACATATTTATGTATTTATATATTTACCTTTTTTTTTATTTATTTCTCTTTTTTTTTTTTTTTTTTTTTTTCCTTTCATGTTTATTCGGTGTCGTTGGCATTTAATTTTTTGTTTTGATTAATATCTATTTTTATTTTTGTGAATTGCTTGATGAGATTATTCTTCAATCACACATTCGTTCTATATTTGTTTTTCTTCTATTTTGTTTCTCTCGTGTTGTGAAGAATTGTTGATAAAATTTTTTTTTTTCCTTCTTATCCGGATTGTTTTAATTACTATTATTTATTTTTCGCATCTTGGTGCTAATGTGGCGAATAAATTTTGCTCGCAGAGTGATAGAATTAAATAATGATTTGTAGAATATATATATACGAATGTATTTTTATAGTGTTGTGAGTAATTGAAACATTTACGAACGTTAAACCCGATCTTGATCGTCGCCGATCAAATGGCATCGATAGACATGTATGTGCACGTATATTTTTCTCTCTCTCTCTTGGCTTTTATTTTCCATGGCAGTTTGAAGGGGGACAAATAAAAGTGTAGGGGGGAGGGGGAGGAGGCAGATGGCGAAAAAAAAAAAGGGGGATGCGTGAATCACCCCTTAACTCTTAGGCGTTGAGATCGCTCTCGCTATTCGCTATTTTTCCTCTGTCTTACTACCTTTTTTTTTTTTTTCTTCTTATTATCATTTTTTTTTTTTTTTTTTTTTTCTTCTCTTTATTTATATACGCAACTCGAGTCTCAAAGTATTTTACTCTTGACTGTGTGTCCCAGACAGTGTCATTTATTTATTTTTTTTTTTTTTTTCACGCCAATTCTCTTTTTGCTCCGCTGCAATTTCATTTTTTAGTTTTATCAATATTTGTTTTTTTTTTTTTGTTTGCTTTCTTTTCCAACGGATTGTTGCCAAAGTGTTTGGCAAAGATTACGCACACTGTTGGCCAACTATTTTGCTTGGATTTTATTTGTTTTGATTTTTTTATTTTCCCCAAAAGCACAATTGAAATTGTCGATTTTATGATGTCATTTATTAATCTTATCAAGTTAATTTGTCGTCTCTAATTGTTGGCGATTTTGTGGGCTGGTTATTGCGTTAGGTTAAGATCAAAATGGCGTTGTTGATACAGATATATATATGTATATATATATGTATCATAAATATATATTTATGTATATGTATATATCATGCTGACATTAATAAATCCAAGGCAGCAAGTGGCGTGAAATTCCACGTGGGTCTTTCGTGTGCCAGACATTTTTCTCTCTCAGACACGTTACACGCGAATTAGCCACGCGCCATGGTCAGAGAGTCTCAAAGAAACTTTGAAATTGTTATATATACATACCAGTATGTGTATATATAAACGGTGCACGCAAAGATAAGAGATGGTGGAACAAAAAAAAAAAACAATTGTGACAACATTAAAACAACACATTTAGTAGACCTCTGTCATTTGTCATCTAACAAATGTGAGTTAATTAATTACAATTGAATTAAATTACCGTTAATTGTACGGAGGGTATATTTAACTCATAATAAACGTGTCTCAACTTGTCTGATTCAATTTGATTTCCGTTATTCTCTTCGAATAACTATCAGGATGCGGGCGATTAATAATAATCAATATTTTCTTATTAATATATAAAGTCGAAAAAATAATTATCCATTATGAATTTTAATTTATATTTGTTTATTTATTGACAAAAAATTATTTCTTATACTCTTTGAATATTTCTCTTACCATCAAAATACACAAAAAATTGAATACAAATTTTTTTTTAATTAATTAACCATAAAGAGAATTAATTCGTCGATGGGGTGGGGGTTAATAAAATTCTATTAAAATAAATTGTAACATTTTGATTATTTAGAATGATGAAAATGATGATAAAATAATTTACCACCAATGTGGCGTTTATATATATATATATTTCAAGGCACGTGGTCCACTTGTCTTCCACCGGGGCATGAGAAGAGTGAGAGAGGGTTGTGCCTGGTGGGTGGATTGGTGGATGGTTAGGTGAAGAGAATAAGTGGGGTTGCAGCTGTGTTTACCACCCGCCACGATTATTCAATCGAATGTCAGCGGCGCGAAGTGCCGACCAATACTTCTATTATATAAAACACAAATATATATTTATATTCGTTTGCTAATCATGTTTTGTTTTATTGTTTTGTTTGCGGTTATATTTTGTTTGTTTTATATTTGATAGTGTGGCGGGGCAGGGAGGTAGAGAGCAGATTTTATACAAACAAGTCGACAACTACCATTTCTCTTTGCACTTTCGATATATAAAATAGAAAGATGAAGTAAATAAAAATATAATTTTTAAATAAGCAGATAGAATTACGATTTCTTTTAGCTCTTTATCGTCGTTGTTTTTCTATTCTCTTTTGTTTTTTTTTTTTTTTCTTCTTTCACTCACTCTCTTAAATCTATTGCTTTCTTTCTCACTTGTTTCAAGTTGAAAGAAAGTCATATTTCTTCGCGTGAACTGTGAGACACAAGCACGAACGTGTGTTTGCATATATACAAATATATAACAGTGAGAGAGAGAGAGAGAGAGTATTCATATACTGAATTTTATTGCATTTGCATGTCAACACCTGATTTATCAAAACCGAATAAATAAATATATATTTATATATACACTTATGTATACATATATATGTATGTTCTAATATATATTTTTTTTCATTTGTTGTTAATGGAGAATGAGTACATGACAATTGGGAAAATTAATTTATACAATTTTAACCGTGTAATTAATTTATAAAAATGATTCTTTAATTGAACATTGAAAAAAATTGTCAAATTTAATTTGGCATTTGATTTATTTTACAAAAATATTTGACGGTTAATTTGTTTGTTGTATTATTGTGTTTGAATTATAAACAGAGATGATAATTGTGAGAAAAAGAAAGAGAGAATTCAATAAAAAATGAGTATGAGAAATACACGAGGAGAAACAGTATCAGCAAAATTCTCTCGCTACCTCTCTGTTAGTTTTGTCTGTCTTGTTTCTTCTTCTCTCACTCTTTCCCTTGTGTTGTGCAGATGAGGTCAATGTACAGGCGTAAACCGTGACCGAAATCACATACACACACGCTAAAGTTGCAAGAAAACCCGCTCGACTGTGACTCTGTCTTCTTTCTTCGTTTTTTTTTTTTTTTTTTTTTTTTTTTTTTTCCCATTTTATTTTGTTTTCGTTTAATTTCATTTTGTTTTTTATTATTTTTGTCTTGTGTTTCTATTTTTTTTTTTTTTTTTTTTTCCACCCTCAAACTTCCAATTCTCATTACACCCTTTACCTTCTATCACCTACCTTAATAGTTTGCGCCATTTATTTTATTTTACTCAGCGGTTTTCCAGTGGAGAAAATATAAATTCTCATCACCGAAATTTCGTAATAGAAAATGAAAAAGAAAAAAAAGACATATAAATAAATAAAAATTACTACTACGTCAACGACGACACTTCATCTATTCTACTTTCCCTTTCGACCCACTTGTGTACGACTAAATCGTCTGTACATCATTATCATCTACATCTATATATATATATATATATATATATGTACTTGTCCTTCAGGTTTGAGCCTGTCGTCACTTGAACAATGCACGGGAAAAACCGCTCGTCCCAAAGGAAAATTTCCCATAACAATTTTATGTACAAAACATAATTCAACCTGAAGGATTTATTGCCTTCCATATAATATAAATGAGTGACTCGATCCCTGAAGAATAATTTTGTATATTCATACAGAAATATTCATATTGTTGTAGCTAATTCTAAAACTATTTGGTGTTCAATTTACTTTAGAAACATTTTTTTCTGAGACTCATTGCAAGTTTGAACTTGTAACTCTTTGTAGATATGAATACGTTGAGTGTTGTGTAAAGTTTTTGTGAAAAATCAGCGAGTATATTTAATTTTTATTTATTTATTTATTGAGCTCACGGTGACAGGAAAGAATATATATATATTGACGATTGTTCATTGTTGGTGTTTTTTTTTTCAATTTTGTATTCTATTCTCATTGTGTATCAGCGTCATCGTCATTTGCTTTATCACCGTAAGCCACACTCAAAAATATATTTATATATGTGGTAGTGTTAATGTTGGTAGTGACGATGAATGCTTTGGGCCTCATTGGGCCCTTCAGTATACCTCTTGAACGATGTGTCACAGCGGTCAGATTAATGGTCGCCAAACAAAATTCTTGGTAGTCTTATATACAATTCAAAACTAAACCGGCTGGACGCGACAAATCCGTCGCCTATATAGTCATGGATGAATAAAACAGGCCCCAAATATCTCAAATATTACAAGAAAGGAGACGAAAAAAAAAAAAAAAAAAAATATTGGCATCGATAGTTTAATCATTACTGTCACTAATCACAGTGAACATATTCAAACAACACTGATAAGGCTTATCATAAATCTCTGCATAATTTATTTATTCATTTATTTATTTATTTATTGAATATATTTACATATTGAAAAACCGGCCTGGGAATTAATTATTTCGATCAATTAGTCACGCAATACCAATTGCAGAATGAAAAAAAAAGAAGAAAAAAAAGAAAAAAAAAAGACATACGTGAATGAACGTGAAACAACAGGATTGAACTTGTCTTATTTTTAGAATACACAATAAATCACATTCAATTTTCAAATATATTTCACGAACAATTTTTAGTCACGATCTAACGTGCTAATCAGAATGCTTGTTATTTAATAATTCATTTATTTATTTATCTATGCATTTATTTATCTATTCATTGAGGAATACATTTGTATATTGGCAAAATGAATAGGAATCAATTTGTCCTGATGTATAATGGGTGCAATATGAATTTTGCGGAACAAAGGGAAGAAAAGTTAATGAATAGGAATGAACTCATTTCATTCTTTCTATTTATCGAGTTGAATCTAAATCTAAAATATTTCGAATGATTTTGAGTGATGGTTATACCTTCTGTTGAACAATTCTATTTCTACCTGGAATTCCGGACACATTTATACATGTATAGTTACTCTGGACTATGTTGTACTGTTGGTTATACAGTGTGTCGAGTAGACTATAGTTGAGATATACCTGAAGAGAGTGAGAAGAGAATAAGGGGAAAGAGTGAGTGAGAAGAAAGGTGATCCCATGGCGTCTTAGGTCGCGGTTAAGACCTCGTTATTGCCTTTGTGTATAACCGTTGTCTCTTTGCTATCCGACATGAGAGAGACGAAGACGAAGTGTATATTGATGAAAAATGTGTAGATATATATTTATTGTAAGTGCACACTGTACAAGTGTCTGTAGATATATTTATCGTGTCGTTGTTGAATTCATAGCGTTAAATTGAAATTAATTTTGGGTATAGGACATTGGAAAAATGTTTTGGAGTGGGTATATTAATTGAATTAAAAATCTATTATAGAAGTTTGATAATGCCACAATAATATTTTCATCATATTCTTGTCTATTTGAATATTACAGTTTTAAATTTAATATTTTATATTTAACGTACTTTCAAATGGAAATTATCCAATGGTTATTTCAAAATTTCACTGTGTACAATCACACCCATTTTCATTTTATCATTTAACAATAACGTTTACACAAAGAAAAATACAATGCTGTGAGATAAAATGTTCAACGAATGATGTTTGTAAAAAAATGAAGACAAAATTTTCCCGGCTACACATATACACATACATTCGTGTCGATTACTTTTTAATCCTAAATTACTTTATACGTAGTAATCCAGTTATTAAGTTGCCGCTTCGTGTGTTCGCGCGTTGTTAACTCGATTTTTTCGAGATGAGATGGGATGAGAATCACACCCTCTTCATAACCCATGTATATACCATAGCATAAAATGTCGCTACGTGTGAAAAAAAGAGCTCAAACATTAATTCCCCACCGTCTGGCAAAGAGCAATGAGGGACGAATAAAGTATCAAAATGTCGTGACTATTTGTTATTATCTGCTTTTTTTTTTTCAAATTTTTCTAAAAAGAAAAAAAATATTCCCGAAATTAATATACAAGTATTGGACAATAAATTATTCAAATAAAATTCTATGTGTATGTCTCTCTGTTTCGTGGAAAGAGTACATGTTTTGGGCTCACGTGGCTCTTGTTCTCGCACTCTATACTCTCAAACATATATATTTCTTCTCTTCTTTCAACCCCACTCATACACGTTCCCGCAATGTTTCAATGTGTGTCCGTTCGACTTTCCTTCCTCCTCTACTCGAGCGCGCTCTACGACGCAGACACAGACCTGACTTGAACGTGTCCGAACTTGTCCGCGCGACTGCAGCGCCGACACACCCGCCGTAACCACCATCGCTCGGCAGTAGCGCGACCGCTTGCGTAGAGTATAGTCGATTGTTCTTATTGTCTCTCTCTCGCTTATCAAATTTTATTATAAAATAATAACACGGGTTGAGAGAAACATTTTTAATTTTCTTCTTTAACCACCACTACACAACAACGATCGTGAATAATTATCAATGTGGTGGTTATATAATAATTAATATTTCACAAATTTCACGCTCTCATTTCTCATTTCTTATTTTATCATTTGTTGTTCAACGACACAATTTTAAAGAACGAAACAGTAAGAAGAAATAATATTGATAACGCATAACTCAATTGTGTTACGTTTAAAAGTGTGATAAGAAAAATTTTATTTTTTCCTCTCCTTTTTACATTTTGTTTTCCTTCGTTTCTTTCTTCGTTTTTTTTTCTTTTTTTCTTTTTTTCGTCATTCCGTGTTATCGTTGAATCTTTTTTACGTGAGATATATTTATATATATATATATGTAAAGAAATATTTTGTTCTTTTTTTCTTTTTTTTTTTCGTTTGTTTTTACAATATTTTTATGACACAGTCAGTGAAGTGTTGTAGATCATGTGCAAATTGAAATACTGGAATTCATTTTCAAGCGAGTGGGCAAAGTGCTGTCGAACGCCCAGCGGCGACTGATATTTAATAATAATAGGAAAATTAAGAACAAAAAGAGAGAGAGAGAGAAAAACACCGGTTTTAATTTGGGGTTTATATTGTGTGAAGTATAAAAATAGCCAGAGCAAAATTGAATGCAGAAAAAGTTATCGACACAAATGTTATTTTTGTTTCTATTTGCATTTCACATTAACGAAGTTATTGCAACAAAAATAAATATATATATATATATAAATATATATCAATAATATAAAATAAAAAATCCAGATAGAAGAAGAAAAAATACGGATAAATGTTTTTGGAAAGATATTGTGTTGTGATAAAGTGCGTCGCGACGTCGACGACGTGACGACCACGTGTCTCTTCCTACACCACGTTCCACTCTTTCTCTCTATGTAAGTGTATTGTGTCATCACGTAAACATTGAATCAACCATCAAGGGAATTAAATAACAAATTAAAATAAAAACAAATCAGTGCTGTGAATTAACGAAACAAAAAAAGAAAAAACACATCGGGCAGTGCAATTAAATAAAAACAACCCCTTTCTTATCGTCCCTGAAATCAGGGACACTGAAATATTAATTAAGAAATAACGGTGTGTGTGTGCTGGTGGTTCCGTGTGCCAAGTGCGAAAAAAAGAGGGAAAAAAAAAAGGAAAAATACAGAGGAGCAAAGATTTTTTTACACAAGCCGGATTCGTTCCAAAGAAAGCAAAATAAACGAAGAGTATCTGGACCCCCCAACGTATTTGTCGGTGGGACAGGTAACGTCGTGGAGGGGGGAGTGATGCCGGTGAGGGTGGCGCAGCGCCCCCCAAGTGGTCTACTCCACTCCGGACCAGTGTCATCACTGGTTCCAATTGCTGGTGGAATAGCAACAGCCCATTTAAATCGGTGCCTCGGGGGCCCCGTTGGCTCACCGCCATTGCCGCCGGTGTTGAGCCACATTTCCAATCACAATCATAGCAATAATATAAATCACAACAACAATAACAACAGTAATAATCATAATCATATAAACGGGATAACAACAGTCCCAAATCCACTGCAAGCAATGGCTGCCTCGGCGGCTGCAAGTTTAACCCAACTGAATAATATGGCTAATGGGCCTTTACCCCCGTTAGGTAGTGGTCCAACAGGCCCAAGTTTACCACCACCACAACCCGCAACAACACCAACACACGGTGGACCCCCAACACCACATGGTCCAGTTGGTGGGGCAGTTGGATCTCATTTGAATGGTGCATCACCAAGTCCCCATTCAATGCCACAACACGGGATGATGAGCGGCTCACCGCATTCTTCTCATCCTGGTCATATGGGTAGCGGTGGGCCTTCACCACATACTCATCATCCTGGTCCTCACATGGTTGGTTCACCCCATCATCCACATATGGGACCTGGTAGTGGAATGATGGGCCCTGGAATGCAACCACAAGGTGGACCAATGTGTCCACCTGGTGGTGGTGGACCTATGGGCCCACATTCACATACACAAGGCCCCGGTGGTGTACCCGGACAACATATGCACAATGATCCATTCTACTGTTCGCCATTCGGATCGCCATATTACAGGTAAACATTTCATCCCTTCTTTTTTTTTTTTTTGTTTTTATTCTTCTTCTTCCCCCAATTCGAAATTCTCAACTCGATGAGATTTATATTTGGAATAGTATTTTATTTTTATTGGGTGGGAAATTCTTCATACTCTTGCCGGTATTATCATTATCATCATTATCATCATCATCGTGTTGTGTCATCATCATGGCAAATTGTTTTGGTGTAAATATTGTGCTGCATTTCTTCGCGGTTAAGTAGTAACCGTATACGCAAAGAATCCGTTATCAACGACGTGGCATCTGATCAACTACGTGAGATTATCCTTCCTCATGCTTTGACGTATACACTGAACATACATTCATCACAAATACACATGTTGTTACCAACTTGTAAACACATCAATATAAATTAGACATATCACTTTCCAAGAATATTGTCAAACTGATTTTTTACACTCTTTTTTACACTGCTGTATCCTTTAACAATTTTTATCCTATCATTCTATCACATTGTCATATTGTGTGTGTGTGTGTCGTGATACCCTATTTCATTTGTGTCCTTGGAGACGACCAGTCCAAGTTTACAAAACGATTTAAGTAGATCCTCGTAAATGCAAGCACGAGTTTGGCGCGTGCTTCATTCTCATTGCCAAAACTGTCAGGTTCATTCGCGTACATCTATATAAAAGTTTGTGTTTGTATATATATATATATATATAAACACTTGAATTTTATATATAAATGTGTGTCTCTCATACAGGATAGTGTGTGTGTCAGGTGTTTTTGAAACACGCCTCACTTTCACGTTCCTTTTTCTTCATACACATTCTTCTTCGTTCTTCGTTCTTCAGAGTTTCGTTCAGGTGTCATGCAGGTGGGAGGGCTGGAAGTACATAAATCGCAGGTGCTTCCTTCTTTCGTAAATTGACATTTAAAAAATACATATATATATATATATATATAAATAAAAAATAAACAAACAATAAAATAGAGAAAGGGAAAAACATACTAAAAATATAGACAGATAATGACAAATTTAACTTTCTCAAATTACTTCACAATCTCCAATATCATTCTCATAATAATTAAATTAGTCAAATTAATACAAAAATTATTTAACAATTTTTGTTTATCATCCTTTGCCCTTTTTTTTTTTTTTTTTGTTTTCATTTTTCTCCATATTTAAATCAATCTTACTAACAATCGTTTGTTATAAATTTGAAAGAGAGTATATCAGTACTTGCATCGAAGGCTAAGGAGTTGGATATATATATATATATATATATAAGTTTGTTATCTTATCGCACCAGTGCTCTCTTGTCGAGGATAAGGCGGACCTTGATCGCCCGCGCGCCAACTTCTCTCTTTCTCAAACTCAAATGTACCCATACATAAATACATAAACACATACAAGATATTTATTCACATATCAATTGCTTGATATATAATAATAATAATAATAATTAAAATAAATAAAATAAAGTATGTATTATTATAAAGTTGAAGAATTTTATTTGTATTGAAGATTTAAAAAAAAAAGAAGAGAAGTTTAACCTCTTTTTTTTTTTGTTTTTTTTACGTTCACAACCCAAAGTATCTCTATTCAAATTGTTCAACATCCCATTCTTCCATTGTTTTCCAACTAATATTGACGTTGTCGTCGACTTTTGACGTTACTGCAGTTCAACTTCTGTTTATATCACTAGTTAATATATATATATATATATGTGTATGTATGTATAATATATGTTCGTCTTGCCAAACGTAACGAGGATGTGAAGGAATTGAAGGAAGTTGCACGCTCCATGACACCGTGACGATGTCTTGGTTGCGGAACCGAGACGCCATATTTATATATATATATATATATATGTATATGTATATTGTTTTACTATATTAGAAGTATTTTTTCTTGTATTCAACATATGAAGAGAGAGAGATTGAACTTATTGTAAACTAATCGCAGTTGGCAATTTTTCTTTTTTCTCTTATTTATTGGTGCGTTACTATTTATTTTTTTATAAATAAACTTTTGTAGGGATTAGTACTTTTTTATACATCAATCGATAGGTTTTTTTGTTAGCTATCGATTGGTGTGTATTACAATATTGTGAAAATAATTTGTTGATTTAATTAGTGGTTTATAAGTGAAAAAAAGAAGGATGTGTGTTTATTATGTTTTTGTATAAGATGTCTGGTGATGATTTTCGTGTTATTTTTAGGTTAGATGTGACGGCTAGTTTATAATACATTAATTATCATTTTAGTTTGGATTATGGAGAGTTTGAATACGAATATAATGATATTTCGTTTGATTTTATTGGTTCATAAGTTTTTGTGATTTATCGTCAGCCAGTTGGTGAAAAATATTTGTATAAAATACGTCGTTTTTATTTTTTTTTCATAGACTTTCTTAAATTACTATTTAATTGTCTTTCTATCATCACTAACTGCGTTTATTCTTAGCTTTTGAATGAACACCATTGATCCAAACTCATTCCAAAATAATCACATGATGATTAATTAATGATCAAGTCCTTTTTTTTTTTCTTTATCCTAATTCGTTTATTAAATTTTTTTAATCAACATACAAGTGTCTGATTTCATTTAATTTCTATATTCTTTCCATCTTTCTTTTTTCTTCTGTTCTATTGTATCGTTCCAATTCAATGTTGAGAGCTTTTAGAGGTGTTATCGATCCATAATGCAATCGGAGAAGTATTCGTTGGGAAAGTTGATACTGTATAAAGTGCACGCACATTGATAAATGCCTAGCGATCGAATTTTAAAATATAGATGTAGCTTGGTTAGTTATAACGGATTATATTTCTTACGTACAAATATTTTTCACGTCATACAAATATTTCAAATCACATATTGATGATGATAGAATTTAATAACGGTAATACATAAAGTGAAAAATAGTATTGTCGACAACAAAACAATTTACAATTTCAGAATATTTCCAGGTAGAAAGAAAAGCATCACAAAATTATCCACAGTAACTGTAAACAATATGGTTTTATGTAGGTATAGAAATGACGTCAAATGTCCAAAGGTTTTTGCAGTAATGAGTCATTCCTTTTTTTTTTTTCTTTTTCTTTTCTTTCATTTTATTTTTCCCAATACTTGAAGTGCGTCAATGCACACAGACACACACACACACAGGTGTCTTTGAAAATTGTCAGGATCAAAGCGCAAATGTCATGAAAATTTGTCTTTCTCTCAGTTCATTTACGAGAGAGAGAGAGAGTGAACAAAGAAAAAAAAAAAACGAACTTAAACAATTTATCAAATATCCAAATTTTAATATACATTAATTATAAATAAATAGAGATCTGTGGGTATTTGGAGCGCGTGAAAGTCTGAGAAAATCAACGTACACAATTGTTTCTTAAAATTTTGTCTTTAACATTTGTTTTCTTTTTCTGTTTATTTTTTCCTCTGTCTCATTACCACAAAACATTTTAATCTTCCTCACAACTCGTCTAACTGTGAGGTTAATAATTGAACTCACAAATATTTTCCACGTTCCTTTAAGGGTTCTACTTACTGAACATTATTCAGTTTCACTTGAATCTTAGAGACCATACCAATTCCTCAATGCATCAATGAAAGAAAAAAAAAAAAATCTTTCAACTAAATCATTAGTTATTGAATGTGAATTAAGGGGAAGAAGAAGGAAAAAATTCGCATACACGTTTAAATATACCATAGTGTACATATATAATCGCTGATATAAACATATAGGTATATAAAATTGTCGTTAGAGAGAGAGAGAGTCTTATCAGGAGAATTTAACGATAACCGCTTTTAAGGTTATCGTTATTCAATGATATGCGACATGATTATATATGCAACGTAGACCGCTGATGTATAATCATTTATTTATTGACTCATTGGTTGATGTAAACTACTAGCAAGAAAAAAATTCAGTTCTATTACATCATAGTACACATAATTTGATTTGATTACATTTCAATTCTTGTTGGATTTCATGATGAATTTCCAATGATGATTCTATAAATAATTGAAATAGCTGATATATAACTCTGAGAATCCCAACCAAATCCGAAATGCAGAAGCATTTATAGACATATATATATATATATATTGAGACAGAAGGAGAGATATAGAGAGAGAGAGAGAGAGAGAGACGTGACCTCGTGGAGACCTGAGAGCTAGCGCGCGCGCGTTCCCCGAGCCAAGTGTCTGTATATTCCGTAGAGAGGCCGGGGCTTCGGCCGATCTACCTGCGTACACGCTCTCTGGCAGCAAGGTGAAGTGGTTCTCAACTTGCTTTATACAATATCACTTGACAATAGCCAATAGTAATAATAAATCATCAACTTCATTGCACATTCATTGAATTCGGAATTCGGGAATTGGTAAGAAAGTTGAATGAAAGTGGATTGTAAATCAATTTCAAGCATTCCGAATTGTATCAGTTGGATCTATTGTCACATGGTAATGCATTATGTATTGTTTATTTGTTGAATTAATAATGGATTAGTGTATTCCGATTACGTCTTGTCTTTTCTGTTCTGTTTTATCATCTCTCTCGCCGTTTTCCCCCATACACACAGACACAGACACACACACACTTGTTCTTAACATGGGAAAATGAGAACCGTCGAGCTATTTGCCAGTGAAGAAGTTTGTTCGCGTTGGAGTTGGCTGGTCTCGCTTCGTGGTCCGTGTTCTCAAGGCCGCCTCCTCGAATCCTCTCTTTCCACACATGCAACACATCAACACACAAATACATTAGTTGAGAATGAGATTCTCTTCTGTGTCCCACCAACAACATCATGAGCCGCCATCTCGTCTGTCCCCGCCGCGTCTCAAAACTAAAAGTGTGAGCGCGTTCTTTTCTTCACCACCACCTTCGAATTTCACCGATACTTTTGTTTAAATATTGTAATCACCATCCAACTAGCACGTTTAGATGCTAAAAATTCAAATTCAATTCATTTGTAAATATATACATGAAGATATGTATGATTGATAATTCTGATTTAGATATAAATAAAATTGTTCACATGAATTTGGTTTAAGCACAGGTGTAGAGTACTGTAATATTCTCCCTGTGGTTTTGTCTGTGTCTTCAACTTAACCGCATTGGCAACACCACACAGCAGAAGCTTTATGTTTACGTTTTGTTTTTGTTTTTTTTTTTTCTTGTCTTTACAAACTTGGATTTGTAGTGACAGTTGATTATAAGTTTTCATATGACACATAAACCCGTTACGTTGAGCAATTGTCTTGTAGCACGTTTTGTGTTATTATTTTTTTCTTTTTTTCTTGTCAGTAAAATTTTGTTCAGGACTTCTGAATGGTCAATGATGATCATCATGATATTACTTGGTGTATATACACACACCACACTGTCACATTGAATATAAGGATATTAAGTCATGGATTTTATAACCGCAGATCTTTTGTTTCTGTCTCTTTGCTGTGTATATATTTCTGTTGATGATTGTTGGTTAGAGAGTTACTTTTACCAAGAATCATTTCGAATGATTGCTTTTTCATTTTTTATTTCCCACGACATTAACACATACACACGTGGAAATATAAATATATATATGTATGTATGTTTATAAATACATGAATAGTGAAGAAGAGAGAAATTAAAATTGCTGAGGATTTGATAGTTGTTTTTGTTTTTTTGTTTTATTTCTTTTGTTTTCTTTTGTCGCTTTGGAGACCTCGATATATCCACCTCCGCTCTTTTGTGCTATCGAAAACTGAGATCTCACCTCGAATAAGTGACCGTGAAAAAGAAAAAAAAAAAAAAAAAATAGAAAGAAAGAAAAGAAATACATTTGGAGAAAAGTTGGCTTTGGATGAGCGCTCGTAAGACTGTGGAAGATGTGAATGCATACGTGGGAGTGAAAATTATTCTTGTGGTAGAGTTATTGGCCTATAACTCCATCCACAATTATTGTAGTGTATTAAAATATATATGTTTTTTGTGCATTATACTCTCACCAACAATTTCATTTATATATATCGATATCTATGATGAACGATTTAATCAGAATTAATTCTCAAAGGTTACATTCCACGTGAAATATTCACAAAAACGTTCATCTATAATTCAATTTATTTATGTTACTTTGATTACGTATATCGTTTGATCTAATTAACGGATTTTTTATGTTAACCAGTGAATTTTAACGGTAAAACGGTGATTAATCATAATATTATATTAGAAATATTAAATTAGTATAGAATATATAGCAAAATATTGAATTGAATACGTAAGAATATGCTCTGTCTTTACTCTATTAATATCACGAAATATCATATTTAGTTTTCGTAAATTTAATTACGTCTATCTACAAGACTAATTGACCGATTTTAATCGTTGACCAGTGCATTGAACTGAAAACGCTGTGACTAATTGGATACAGTATAAAAATAATGAAAAATTTTAAATCAATAATAAATATAAACCAGTACAAAAGTAATATTGAACAAAAAAAATTTATTCACCTACAAAACCACATAAAACATTTGGTGTATAAAATGAAGGAAATTTTTTTTGAATTCACATTTACTTTACACATGTCAAATACATATAAAAATATATAGATACACAGCATTTAATAATTTATTGTACAATAGTTTACTTTCTCAAATTCAAGTTAGTCTCTCTGTTTTGTGGTTTGTGTTTATGTGTTAATATGTGTTATTTATTTATGTACAAACGCGTGCCTCACACACCACTCTCTGTGGAGATCATGATGCCCTGGCTTGAGCGCGCGCGCGTGCGATCATTCGAGAATATTTTACTCTCTCGATCGCAAAATGCTTCCACATTTTCTCCTTGCACGATTGGGTGAACTAGCGCGCGCGCCCATACACACATTTTTCGATTCTTCCTCTCTATAATGCTTGAGGGATATATATATATATATATATATAATGGAACAAGCACAACACACTTACACATATATATATATATATATATATGAAAGAGGGAGAGAAGGCAACGACGCGCCTTGTCAGGCGAGCGGGTACAAACACGTAACCTAGTTCCGTATTTGGCGTGTCGTTCGAGAGCTTGAGAGAGAAATATCTACTTACTATTTACTCTCTCTCACATACACACACACACACACTGACTCTCCTGAGATTTTCTTTTCAATATATATAAACCAATATATAATTGTAATGATATAAAGAATGCGTGAAAAAGAAACAAAAAAATAATCAGGAAGAAAATTGTATCTGTACAATTTTTCAACATTTTTGTTTCATTTGCTGTTGATTTTGGACTGGTGGTAAAAAAATATATATTGTTGGGGTGGGGTGAAAGAAGAGGGTTTATGGCGTTTTTTAAATATGTGGATAGATTATGTGGTGAATGTATGGATGTATAAGAGAGCTTTTTACTATATTTAGACTGAATAAAAATACCATCGTTGACTCCCGCATCACGGCCTCCTGGCCCGCCATTCCCAATTTAAACCGCCTCTGTGTGTTATAGTTTAATATACTGTACGAATACAACGAGTGAAAGAACAAAAACCCCAACACAGGGTGTGGGATATATATAAAAAAAAAAAGGAAAAAAATTATTATCTTTTGTACTAAATAGTGTACAACTATAAAATATAGAAGTGAAAGGGAACAAAGAAAAAAGAAAAATAAATGTGAAATTTTATTGTAGAATTCTATCTAGATAAAAAAAATTTTTTTTTTTTTTTTCCGTTGGTAATATTCAGCAGCTCTCAAATCGCCATTTTGTTATTAAATTGTTAAATTTACCATAATAATATATAGATAGAGTGTAATATAACAATATTCCAGACACAAATTAGCAAAAAGAAACAATAAAAGTAATAAATTATCACTAGAAATATTTTTTTTTTTTTTCATCACAGTAATACACAACTGGCCGCTAGATGCCACTACAAAAGAAAAAAATTGAATTATGGACTTCCCTGTATTAAAAAACGCGCGAAATTTGAATACCCCTATCAATTAAAAACAAAAATAAATAGTGTCCGAGAATAAAATTGAAATTAAATAAAAAGAATACATACAATTGATCCAATACCAAAATTCGTGTTCAAACTTGTCTATATTTTTGTTGCATATGGAAATTTATCATTTACAAGAGTATCATCACGAATTTGCGTGCACCAAACACCCACACACACACACATATATATATATATATATATACGACCTCGATGTTCCGTTGCATAATGATAATCGAAGGAAATACATATATATATAAATTATTAGCACGAGCATGTGCATCGTATACTTCTATAACAGTTGACAATGACAGTTAATAATTTTTTTTTTTTTTCTTTTTATCACTCAAGGATTTTAATTTATTGTCTTTTTTTTTCTTCTCCTTTTTTTCTTATTCACTTCGACAATATAATGAAATTATTCCATTTAACAAACAAACACAAACACACATTTATATTTAAATTCAAATAGAAATTAAACAAGTGCACAGATATTTGATATTGAATTGGAGAAATAAATTATTTTAGCATCTCGTGTATGTGAAAAAGAAAAAAAATCATGAGTTCATTTATACATCATTGAAGTTACACAGAGAGAGAGAGAGAGAGAGAGGGAGTTGGAAAAAAAAAAAAATAAATAAATAAATAAATAATATTTTTCGCTGACTATGGACAGAGTTTGATTGCGTAATTGAGCGAGAGAGAATAGTATAATAAATGATGAGAGAGAACGGGTTAGGTTATAAAATCAGCTGACAAAGCTAGAAGAAGAAGAAAAAGAAAAAAAAAAAAATTGTAGAAGAAATAAAAATGTATAAGTGAATTTTTGCTGAGTTCAAGACAATTTTATTTTTTTCACCGTTACAAACAAAATTGTCGTGACAATTAAATTCATTATTATTTATCTCACTATTTATCTCTTACTTATCAATTCATTTGTTAATTAATTGTTTGTTAATATTTTAAATTATTATTAATAGATATATATATATATATTATTCTAAATATTCGTTGTGTATAAATTCTGAGAAGGCACCGCAACTTCTGATTAACAGTGAAATAATCTATTTATAAATAGAATTTATTTTAAGATTCATAGTCATCCCATAAACTCACATTCAATAGGACATATATGTGATGCATGTCAGGCGTTTCAGGATATTTTCATATTTTTTATTTAATTAATTAATTAATTAATTAATTAAATAAATATAACATCCAGAATTGTCTTGAGAATTTTAAATAGATATTTGCTAAATTAAATTATCAATTATAAACATGGTGAAAAAAATACAAAAAATATCTCAAACTCTATTTATTTCTGTTTGTTTATTTTATTTTCTCTTCTTCATTCTCCTTCTCTCATTACATATCCAATAGTTTAGAATGTTCTTTATTCTATTTATTTTTTATTCAAACTCTTCTTCTTCTTCTTCTTCTTGTTCTTTAATGCTTAAGGCAATTAATGACTCAATCAGAATGTGCGTAAGTTGATTGAGATTGTATATATTCTTTATAAGGGCTTGGATAAGTTGTGCGTGGCTGGACTATATAATGTCTATAGGTAAACATATATATATATATATACAATATATAAATGAGAATTGCAGACACAAGTTTTCTACTACGGTGCATTTATTAGCGCTTCTTCAATTAGAGGGTGAATTGCATCAGGCCAAACAAAAGTTGGAAAAACAAAGAAAAAATAATCCAACTTCATTTATTTCACTCAATTTACCATTTTTTTTCTCTCAATATATATATATATATATATATATATATATATACAGGATAGTTAAAAATCACTCCAACACATTGAATACCATTATTATAAACATTTTATTTAATTTTTACTTTTGATTTGTTGAAAGGAAAAAAAAAAAAAAAAAAAGAAACAAAAATTTTTCTTCATTCAAAAATACAAAATTAATTTGACAATAAATATTATTAGTGTAGGTCAATTGTGTATGTATTTATTTGTTGTTATTTTTTTATTTTTCTTTCATTTTCTTCTATGTAACACCAAAATGGTTAAAGGGGTGTACACAATGTTTTAACTCATATGTATACGTATAGGGATATATACTAACACATGCATATGCATGTGGTTAGTACGATAGAATCCTGTGTATGTATTACACACGTGGCAACATATAGACTGCCAACAGTAGGATGATTGGGTGAGAGTGAGTGAGATAGAGATAAAGAGAGAGAGAACTAGCATGACTCCCTGGCATTGATCGCTACCACCCTATGAGCAACCCCTAATAACACTACCAACCAAATCCCCCTTCTCCACTTCTCTCCTTCACCACCTTCCTCCTTTTCTTCCTGTCTCTGTCTATCTCTACACTTCCTGTGCCCTTTGCTCTAACCCAATCTGTGAGACAGAGCCAATGCAAGTCAGTGGCGCTCAAGTCATTCAATTTATCATGATTATTAATTATTATTCTATTTCATTTCTATATTTGCTATTTATTTTTATAGCTAATTATCGACTGTGGATATGCATATTTATTTTGATTATAGTTAACTGCCGCTAGATGACAGGTTAAAATTAAAATGCGGGACTTCCCGAGAGTTAATAATGGCGCGAAATTTGAATTTTTATTATGGTTAAAGTGGTGGGAGAGAGTTAAATTGTTTTGAGAGAAAGTTAAACTGACAAATAATCATTTGATATATATTTATTTTGTCACTGAATGACAATTTAACAATTGTGAAACACAAATGTGCCTGCATTAAAAAATATATGAAATTAATTATTGTTTTATTTTTCATGATTATATATTATCCATTTGCAATTCTCCACTCAATTATTTATTGAATTGATTTAATTTTATTATTCGTGTATTGATTCATCTTCAAGAATAGATTGTTCGCAGTGTTCATTGCGTATAATAATAATTTTATTCTATCTGCCCTTCATTTTCTTCATCACACTTTTCTCTTTCGCAACACTGCACAACTAACTTCCAGACACCAGGAGAGTTAACTTTAACGTATCTGGTTGCATGATCCAGTGGCTCGTGCGCGCCAACCATTAACTCATGTAATATATATATATATTTATATGCGTGTTTGTTTATATATATATATATATATATTCCAATGTCATTCCTCTAAGCACCCAGGGAGTCGTACAAATCTGACGCTAATTGACGAGAGGTTAAGCGACTGTTAACCCCCGTTTAAATCATCATAAGCTTGATTTTAAAGTAACTGTATCAGTGGATATATCGAAGATTTTTAAATATATTTTATTCACGTTACGTGGGTCATAATATATCGATGTATATAGGTTTTTTGTGTGCCAAACTCTGCTCAACAAATTCATATATATATATCAATATCTCAGATCCACTCAACAGTCATGACAGCGAGTTGAAAAAAAAAATAAAAATATATTTTCAACGATGCATCCATGAAATTGTTTAATTATTTCAATTCAATTATTTTTATTTCTTTTTTCTATTTTGTTTGCATGCATGTATGAATGGATTTTCAAATCACAGACACAATATCACATATTACACGTACATATACATATATTTATATATATATATATATATACAAAAAAAAACAAGTAATGTAAACACAGCACCCTAACATGACTGATCGGTCTGGCTGACAGATCGTTGCCTGTCCCCAGGAGGCACACGCCATACTTTGGACAACCGGACATTCGACTTTATGAGCTGAACAAGAGGTTACAACAACGGACTGAGGTGAGTTTTTTTTTGATATATCAATAATTAATTAATTAATCAATTAAATTAAATTTTATCAAATTACCAATTTAATTCAACAAATTTAACATTCAATTAATCAATCAATTGAAAAAAAAAAAAAATCCAACCCCTCATATTTAAATTAATATTATTAATTTAACCAATATTACTTTTGATTTTTAAATATCAATTTTATTTTCACTGCACAAATTTTGTCTTTTTTTTTTTTTTTTCATTTTTTTCACTTGTATCCGATTAAAATTAATTCATCAAAGTGTGTGAGAAATTATGAAAACTTTGTTTTATAAATTTCACGCCTGACCATCGGAACATAAGGAAGAGTAAAAGCGAGAGGGGGTGGTGGTGGGGGGTGAATAGGGGGTGTGTGTATGTATATATGTGTTTGTTAAGGTGGTAGTGGACAAAATCAACCCCCTCTTAACCACGTCGTAGTCCAACGAGGGCGACGTGGCGTGTCGCACACTCGTAAATCATCTTTCTCTCTACTATTCTCTTTTCCTCCTTTTTTTTTTACCTCTGTCTTCTCACATTCACTCTCTCTCTCTCTCTGTTTCTTCTTATCGTTGAATCTACCCTGGTCGTCGTCATCGTCGTCGTGGTGAGATCTCGCGTCCGACGTGCCCGACGTGGTTTCTTCCGCGGTTCAATCCACCCCTCTATTTGCTAGTAACCATCCCCACTCTATTCACCCTTGTCTAAAACTCCTTCATATACACTTAAAAGAGGAAGAAATTAAAAAAAAAAGACAACTAAATGAATATGTATTGATATATATATATATATATATATATATATATTTTAATACGAAGAAATTGAATAATGTTTGTTATAAATTTTATTTTATTTTTTTTTTATTATTAATTAATGTGAAAATATTTTGGGGGGTTGTTTTTATATTTTTATTGTTATGGGAAAATTTGTTTGAAATATGAATATAATTGAACAAATATTTATTTAATTATTTATCATGATTGTTAATTGATTGTTAAAATTATAATTAAATGGAATTTTTAATCTCGTTCGAATCTGCTAGGAAAAAAAAAAAAAAAATCCCACTTGAATGATTGATATTGAAAAAATTGAATTCTTTATTGTTCAATGATGAAAAAAAAATTTTTTTTTTTTCATTCTTCACTTTAATTAATTATTTCATGTTAACACTCACACATAACATATGCATGGTGTATTATCTATTCCAAATTCAAACGCACATACCAGTCACAAAATATATCAAAAGAATGAATAAAAACAATTAATTAACCTACTTATTATTATTAACTGAAAAAAAAAAAAAACGAAAAATTTATATAGATAAATATTAAATATTGACCAGCATTCACCATAAAAAAAAAAATATAGTACACAAGTGCGCAAGAGAGCGAACGAAATAAAGAAAAGAGGGAGAAGAGAGGAAAGGAAAAAAAAAAAAAAACATGCAAGAGATAGGTCCTATGTGTTGTGTGTTTACACGACATAATCCCGCGTGTGTAAAAAGTTTTTATCCAAGTTGAGAGGCACTGTGAGAAACGCTAGGTAATAAAATGAGGGCCCCTGTTACCTCCCCCAGGGGGTGGCTTCTCTCCTTTTTACACCACCCCCCCTACTTCCCCCTTAACATTCACTCTGTAACTCTCAACTCACTCTCTCTCTCTCCCACAATAACCCATATTGTACCGTCTCTGTTATTCCCTTCCCCCCCACTACTATTCTCACTCTCACACTCGTCTCCTCACCTCTCCCCACCATTCTAGTTGCGTCGTTTTGCTTCATCCCCTCCTTTACCTCTTCCAACTCGCCCCCCCCCTTCGTCCACCTTCCCATAACACTACCGTCCCACCCCCTTTGCCTTTCCACTCCCCTCGCGTTTTACCTCGTCCCTGCGTCTTCACCGCCGCCCCGTGGCCATATATACTCAAACTAACTGGCAGAGTTTTGTCCAACTCAATATCAACCAGAGACAAATTAACAATCAAACATTTATCATATTATTATAAAGGTAAATTAATAAAAATTGATGGTTATTGTTGTACGATTTTTCTCATTATTTACATATTTTTTTTTAATTATTTAAATATATAGTTTGGATTTTATTGAATTTTTATTGTAAATCCATGAGATAGGGCGCACTGACAATACTTTTACCGTGACGTATATACACGATCATATACCACCCCTAGTACCCCTCTCACTCGCACTCACTACTGCTGTTTTGCTTTCCCTCTTCTCCACTTCACCTCCACGTTCCTTCTTCCTCCACCTCCCTATGTAGCCCAACAACATAGCGGGGTGGTACAGTCGACGGTAAAAATGCACGTCAATGCGAGATATACAGACAGTGACAAAATTTTTCTAATGACAAATTGGTTTGTTTGTTTGTTTTTTTTTCAATTTTTTTTTGTATTTTTAGTTTTTGGGGATTTTTTTTTTCCCCCAGAATTCGTTGCGAGAAAGTAGGGATTTTTTTTTTTTTTTTAAGGGGTTGGTGTGCGGATAAATGAGCGCAGGATTCGTTCATGTTAATGAGTATGGCGGTGGTGGTGAGGAGGGAGAGAAATGAAATAGGGAATTTTTCTCATTTCAATTTGTGAATAGTTGGGTAATTTTATTTGTGCAGTTCATTTGAATTATTGTGGAGTGAAGATGGGTATTAAATTACGCGGGAAAATGAAAATCTAGTGTTTATTTTTTTTTCAAGTTCTAGTAATGTTACGTGATATTCTAGGGGAATTTTTGTTATCGTGGTGATTTTCTCGAGTATCTTTGATTTCTAGTTATTATTTATTGAAGATTGTTTCTTCTTTTGTTCAGGGGAAATTTTGCACTTTGAGGGAACTTTTTGTTCTTGGTTATTTTTCACGATTGAATTGTTCTACAATTAATTCTTCTTCTTCTTCATTTAATTCAATTTTCCTCCAGACTCGAAATATTTCTTCTCGTAATGTTTGATTTATGCATTTGATGTCAGTAAAGTTGTGGAGAAAAAAAATTGTGGACAAGACGAGGTAGAGAGAGGAAGAAACATAAAAGTTTGCTTGCCAAAAATATCAATTGATTTATATGTATATTCCAGATAGTGGCAACAGTTTGCCTGATTTGACCCACACAAATATACACAGAGAGAAAAAAGAGCAAGTAGAAAACATTAATGAAATAAAAAAGAAACAAATTTGTCCTTCACAATAATCCAAACAATGATCATTCACATATCAAAATAAACAAAAACTTTATTCTTATATTATTTTTATATATCCATTTTTATTCTTGTTATTCCTCTCTTTTTCTCTTTCTCTTCACATTGTAGAGAAATAACTTTGTGTCAGTTATGTTTTACGAATGGATAAAAAAGTTTTGTAAATATCAGTCGAGTTTTACACCCTTGACAACAACTGTGCGTGAGAGTGAGTGAGAGACCAAGACCACACGAAAATCTTGCGAGTTTGTGCAGGTTTATGCCTGTATATAAGTAAACATCAAATGCGGTTCGTCTTTGATGAACTATTGAATTAGTTTGCAAATATTTTGCAAAAGTAACTTTAATATTAAATAATTCAAAAGTTTTCGATTAATTGTATATAAAAATAGGAAGAACTATTATTTTTTTTCCACGGTAAATTAATTAAAAGAAATAAACATTATATAATCGCGTTTAAAAAACCAGTAAGATCTGTATCATATTACAAGTTCTACATTTTAACATTCATGAATTAATTGTCGAAAAGTATTCTACATTACAAATCAATGTAACTCGGTATATTTAATTAAAATCAACAATTAAATGAACGAATTCTTGAAGTGAACATCAATATTAATATATGATTTGTCAATGAGAAAAAAAAAGAAAAACACAGGGATAAAAACAAGAATAAGTTGACAAAGGATTAACTGGAATAACACATTTGGAACATTTAATTTTTCTATTCAATTTTTATATGGTAGAAAGATTAAGAGAGAGAGAGAGAAAGGGGGGTTGTAACAAAAAGGGTAGAAGGATGATGCAGAGCAAGGGGATGATGGTTACTAAGTTATAATTTGAAGCCAGACATAGACATGCGTTATTCAACGTTCACTGGCTCTCTCTTGCGCCCTTTTTTTTTTTTTGCGTTCAAACTCCAACCGCTATCTTACTTTTTATTTTCCATCCCCATTTCTATTTTTATTTCCACCCTTCCCAACCCAAAGCAATACATATAAATATTAACTCTTGCATACCATAAAGAGAGATCTCATGAATTGATTAAATTTTCATAACCCCGCAATCGAAGAAATGAAATAAATTAATTTAATAAAATCAATTGATGATTATTTATTAATTGTTCTCTTTTTTTTTTCTTTTTTTGCGTTATTTATTTACAGGAAAGTGATAACCTCTGGTGGGACTCGTTTGCGACTGAATTTTTTGAAGACGATGCCACCTTAACCCTCGCCTTCTGTCTCGAAGACGGACCCAAAAGATATAGTGAGTAAAATAAAATGGAAAAAAAAAAAAAAATTTTTTTTTTATTTATTTAAATTTATTCTTTGAATTTTATTAATAAGTTAATGTTTTTTTTTTTTTTTTTTTTTTTTTGTTACTTATTTTTCAGCGATAGGAAGGACATTAATACCCAGGTATTTTCGCTCGATATTTGAGGGCGGTGTTACAGAGCTTTATTATCATATGAAGCATCCAAAGGAATCATTTCACAATACGAGCATTACACTTGATTGCGAGCATTGTGTTATGGTAACGCACCATGGTAAACCGCCATTTATGAAGGTAAATATATCATTAATACCCCTTTAATGATTCAAATGCTTATTGTCATGTATATCATGTACATCAGATGTAGAAAACGATGTTTGAAAAAAAGGAAAAGAATTTATCTTTATCGCTGACACGATAATTCAATGAAAAATTATTGTAAATATAATCAATAAAATTTATTATTTTTCATAAGATTGTCGCTACAGTGTGTACTAGAATTATATAATAATTATCAAAACTCTTTAATCAACTTCAATTTACATTTGACCTTATTTATCAAATACTTTTCATCATCAAAAAAAAAAACAAAAGAAAATAAATAAACTGAATAATTACACTATTAATTTATTAATAATAATTATTTTTTTTTTTTTTCGTTTTACAGGTTTGCACAGAGGGTAGGCTAATACTAGAATTCACATTTGACGATTTAATGAGGATAAAATCGTGGCATATGTCCGTTAGAACACATCGTGAACTTGTACCAAGATCAGTTGTTGGTATGCATACAGCACAGCAAGATCCAACAATGCTTGAACAATTGAGTAAAAATATAACGAGACAGGGCATTACAAATTCAACATTAAATTATCTCAGGGTGAGTAATAAAACAAACATGAATAATTAAAAACAATAATTTTTAAACAAAACAAAATAAAACAGACAAAAAATTTGAATACAATTTTTCTCTCATTTTCAGTTATGTGTAATTTTGGAACCAATGCAAGAACTAATGTCCAGGCATAAAGCTTACGCATTATCACCACGTGATTGTTTAAAAACAACATTGTTCCAGAAATGGCAGAGGATGGTTGCCCCGCCGGGTAAGAGAGGTAGACAGACAGTTGCTTTACACCAACCAAAAAAAACAAAGAAAAATAAAAACAAAACAAACAAATAAACATAATCAAAATTCAATAATAAATATAGACAAATAATGAACATGATAAACTTAAATGTTCATCAGTTAACTATTGACTCTATTGGTGAACAAAATAAAATAATTACATATATATATTTATTTTTTTTTTTTTAATTTTTTTTTTATCTCTTCCAAACCACAAATTCAATCGTGGAACAAAAAAATTTCACGTTTCCAAGACTTCTTTGTTCTATTAATTAATATTATTATCACTATCTTTGATATATATTATTATTTATTTCAATAATTATTGACAATTTGTTCGTGGATAAAATTTAATTTTGGAAAAATTTCACCAACAAATTATTAAATTCATCCTCCGATTGGAAAAAAAAAAAACCAAATTAATTCAGGAAAAGTATTTCGTAAAATTTTATTTTTCATAATAATTTTTCAGTCAACGTGTAAAATACATTTATTTAAAATTATAAATTCAACACGTAGACAATTGTTCTTGTGTAATAATTGTTTATAACAGATCTCATTAGGTAGTTCAAGTCAATTATTATTATTATTATTATTATTATTATTACAATATTATTAATTATAATGATAGGGAATATAATGAGGAATATTATGACCACGCAGTTGGCCACAGTTTTTTTTTTCTTTTCATTCTTATTTTCATACTTTTTCGCGATAATAATGATGGTATATATTATTATTATTATTATTATTACGATTATTATTACTATTATTATTGTTAATAGTTGTTATTAATTATATTAGACAATTAAGATGTCGAATATTATCACACGAAATTAATTTAGTTCTATCAACGATGATGATGATGAGGCTCTAAAATAAATTGATGGAGGATGGATTTTATAATATAAATAAATTTAACACCAGAATTAATTTAACAATTTCAAAACACAACTTGTGAGATTTTTTTTTTTATATATATTTATTCAATTGAAGTCTTGGTTACGTATTTGAATTTTAATTTATTGATTGCAAATGAACGCGTGAGATCAGGAAAATATTGTGATGATATAAAATAAAGTGGGTGGTGGGGTAAGGGCGAAAAAGAAAAAAAAACAACAACAACAAACAACAGATAAATATTTGTTTTCCACCACAAAAATTAATATTATTATTATTAATTTGATACAAATTAAGAACGTAAAGTATCTGTCTATGTCTCTAGTTGAGTGTGTGCATGCATGAATTTGCGTGAAAAAAGAAATTAATTTATCAACAAAACAAACAAACAATAGCAAAAAAAAAAAACAAACAAACAAAAAAATTCTTTATTTGAGACCTTTGATGATAAAACGTAAAGATACAAAATAATAATTAATAAACGTCCAGTGCAGCACATAATATTTAAAATAATACTAAATTATTGCTGGCTAATGACATTTTTTTAATCACACGCTTCTTTTCTTCCTTGCAATTACCATTTTGTGCCATTAAAATATATATATATATATATATATATAACAAAATGAATCTATATAAATTGATACAATAGTTATTGTTATATTAATTACAACATCATTTTTTTCTTGTCATCGAATTATAACGGTTTTTATTTATAATTAATATATTGTTGTTTTTTTTTCTTTCTTTCTTTTTTTTTTTTTTTTTTTTTTTTCTCTTATTTATTTTAAATAAAGAGTCACAGAGGCCAGCTAATAAAAGAAGAAAGCGAAAGGGTAGTACATCGGGTCCAGGAAATAATGCACCGCCAGTGCCAAGTAAAAAAAGATCACCCGGACCAAATTTTTCACTCGCATCTCAGGTAAATATACGATAAAAAATATATATATATATAATTTTGTTGATTGTATAATTATTTAATTAATGTGGATTTAATAATGGGTAATGTGGTTTTTGTTTTTTTTTTTTCCTTTCCTTTTTTTTGGTTTAGGACGTAATGGTGGTGGGTGAACCATCGCTTATGGGTGGTGAATTTGGTGAAGAGGATGAACGATTGATAACGAGGCTTGAAAATGCACAATATGACGCTGCCAATAGTCTTGATCCACATGGTCATGATACATCTGGTGGACCACCACCACATCCACATCAATTTCATTCAGAACCAACTCCGGGAAATTCTTGGCCACCTGATCGTGGACCAGGACCACCACAAGGTCCTGGAAGTCAAGTATGTATTGAAAAAACATGGGAAAAATATTTTTTTTTTTTTGAGTTTGGACATTTATGATTGATATTTTTTATTTTTGGTGTTTTGATTATTATTTTTTGGGCGTGAAACAGGTGTCATGGGTAAAATCGTGGAAGCTGTGAGGGAATGGTAATATTTTGGTGATTTTTTTTTACCATTTTGATACGACAAAAGTGACCAGGAATTTGCGGTAGTGTTGTGAGAATTTTTTTTTTTTTTGTTTTTTTCTTATTCATATATAGAATTATTATAGACAAGAATTAATTAGAATAGCTGATAATTACAGAGGTTATGTTTCGTAAAAAGAGTTGTTGATAAACTTTGAGTGAATGATAAATTGAATAAAAAAAAAAAATAAAAATTAAAGAGGTTATATAGTTCTTTACAATTATTTCTCGTTACATTATATAAATATTGGAATATAGTTATTGTGATTAATTAACAACTATCCACAATAATTCATCAAATTGATTTATTGTAAGAGTATTTATTTATTCATATAATTGTTGTAATTTTAAATAGCAATGTGATGAATCAGTAAAGACCAAGAATAAACGGTTATCGATTGGTGAAGGAGCTAATTCACAACAGCTAATATTTTGGCAATTCAAAATCTGCCAGGAAATATTCGCGATTACATTTTAGTTATTGATCTAAAATTCAAACCTAACCTCAAATTTTCAACACAACCTAACAACTCTTTTGTTTTTTTTTTGTTTTATTCAATCATCCAAATATCAAAATGCATCAATCGATTTATATCAATCTTAATTGTCCAATTATCCAATATATCCCAACAATTCTTTCTCAAAAAACCGATTAATAAAATAATTTTCCGTTTCTTTTGTTTATTCAGGGTAATCAGGGCGGCGGTGGTGGGGGTGTACAAGGCTCACAGGATGGTAACCAACAGCAGCAAGACAAAAAGAGCCCCGCGGTGAGCCAGTGAGGCCAGGAGTCCCCGCGCCCCCCTCAAAGGGGGCGGCGGGGGCGCAGGCCCAAAAATGTGGCTCCCTAGCGGGGCGAGAATCCAAATATTTTAAACAACATTAATAGCGCCGCAACAATCACCTACAACATCGCCACACAATCAGCATCATCATCATCACCATCATCTACATCAACAACAACTCCATCATCTGCATCAATATATCCATCAACAATAACCTCACAACGTTATACATGTTCAACAAATACAAATGAACAATTAAATCATGTAAATCATTTGAATATAAACGCAGCCATGGACACATTGGATTTAATTCAAGCGCAACAACGTCTCATTGTCGATAGCCAATCGTTGCATACTTCAAGTGGTAATAATTTGTTATCACCAACGACATTATCGACAGTGCCACCAACAATACAAAATACAAGTGGGGGCGGATTAATTCAACAATTAACAGCATTAAATCATCAGCATCAACAACAACAACATCATCATCATCATCATCATCATCATGGTGGTGGTGGTGGTGGAAACAGTGGCAGTGGGGGTAGCGGAAATAATACGATTAGTAATCAAGATCCATTGCAGAGTATTGTACAACAATTGTTTTTACATTATAATGAAAGTTATTTGACTCAACGTGGACATATTTGAAATATTTAAATTGGGTATAACGGAAAAATAAAAGTGAGGTTATGGCAACACAAAGATAAAACACATTTGTGGCAAAAGAAAAAAAAGAAGAAATGAACAAAAGCACGATTGTGAATACTTATTATCGACAATTGAAGTTGTGTCGTTGAATTAAATGATTTGATGAGGATAATTGTGACGAGAAAAACACATACATATACACATTAATATGTTTGTGAATAAACATTTTGAGGTTAGAAAACTGAATATTTGGAACAATTTAAAATTAATTTTGTTCTTTTCTTGCTGTTGGTTAATTGATGTGTGATAAAAATGGCGACGAAAAAATGCAAATTTCGCACAAGTGATGTATATATACGTATATACATATTATATATATATATGTGTATGCATACATATATATGTGGTGTGTGGTGGTTTAGTGGGGGAGAAGACGGTGGGGGAAAAAAAATAAATAAATAATGAATTGAATAAATAATATAAATAAGTGAACGAATAAAGAAGAAAAAAAAAAAAAAGTTCTTTTTTTTTTTAATCTCGAACTTATGGGGGAAAAAAAATTTTCTTTTCTTTTTCAGGGTGGGAAAAAAATAACTGAGATGATTTTATTTTATTATTTTTTTTTTCTCTTTTTTGATTTAACGAATTATGGGGAAAAAAAAATTATGATGGAGATTACAAAGAGAGACACAATGATGATAATGTGAGAGCGAGAGAGAGACAACACGCGTACATATGTATACAATAAATACACACACACAGACACAAATTGATTGCACACCACACGCGCTATAGAGACGAAAAAAAAAATGTTTTTTTTTTTGTGTGTTTCAAAATAAATGGAAAAAATGATGATCAAACAAAATTAATTAATTGATGGTGGGGAAAGAAGAAAAAAAAATAATTAAGTGGGAAAATAAATAAATAAAATGAAATAAAAATGGAATAAAATGAAGGGAAAATAATGAAAATGATTAAAAAAAAAAAAAAAAAACGCTCTTGGTTAGCGCGAGCTGTGAATGAATCTCTATCCGTCAACAGTATTGATATAATTATAGAGTAAATGAAAATATAATTATTGTAAGATGGCGTATATATAGGTATATAAGAGTACGTATTTGTGCAGGAATGAACGTGTTTGCGTGGAAGAGAGAGGGATGATGGGGAATGTTAGAGAGAAAAGAAATAAAAGGGGAAAATAATTGAGAGGTTGAGGAAAAAAAAAAAAATCATGGAGACAAATTTAGCATTGAGCAAATGAATTATTTCTATTAAATAATAATTTTATTATTATTATTTTTTTTTTTTTTTCTTTCGGATTTTGAAAAAATGCACACTCGTTACACGCACACAAATACACACACACATTACACAGTATAAAAAATATGCGACGATTTTTCTGAATGATGTAACGAAATATTGAGAGGAGACAAGTATTTTCATTTGTTAATTCAATGTTTCCCCTCTTTTTTTATTTTTTTTTTTAATTTTTTGGGCTCTTTACAATGCAAGATTTTTATTCCGATGATTTTTGAAAGATCACTAAACAAATTAATTATTTCATTCTCCTTCAAATATCATCGCGCGATACATTTTTAAAAACAAATGATAATAAAATAAAATACAGTAAATTTTTTAATCCGGTATTAGAGAAAGAAAGAAAGAAAAAACAAAAAACGGTATATTAATTATATTATAATAATAATAATAATAATAATAATAATAATAATAATACATAAATTTAATCAATAATAACATATCTCTGTCGGAGTTCAATTGATATCGACTCATAAAATTAATAAAATGCGCACAATTTTAATTACAGATTTGTATAATGATGATGAAAAAAATAACAATTCATTGTGTTATTTTCTCACAATTCACGCACACAAAAATTCAATTTTAATCTCATTCTTTTTCGATTAGGGTGAGAGTGGGCAAATAATAATTAAAATTATCAGTCACAAATTCGTCGCATTATTTATTTATTATTTTTTTTTTTTTTTTCTATCAACAAATACATAAATACATCACACACACACAAATTCTGTATTAGTTTAATTAAGTCAACATACACGTGAAGCCAGTAAAATGCAATCAGCAACAAAAAGAAAAAAAAAACGAGAGAGAGAGAGAGAATATCTTTTTTCTTTTATTTTATATATATATATATATATATATATATATATATTTTTTTTATAAATTGATTGAATGCATATGTATATATCATAAATAAATATCTTTTCTCCTTTTACTTCGTGAATTGCGAATGCGGAATAAAAGTGAGGAAGAGGAAAAATGAGGGGAGAGTAAATAAATAAATAAATAAAATTGCATATAATGAATTTAATGAAAAATGAACAAAAAAAAAATAAAAATAAAAATAAAAACAGCATAAAAACGATAAATGTGAGTGAATAAATGGTGGAAAAATTGTGGTTGTGTTCATGTGTGTTTGTGTGTGTGTGTGTGTAGGGGGGTGTGAAAAATAAAGGAATTTTAGGTATAAATGGCGAATGATTTATTGATGATGATGAATAATAAAAAAAAAAAAAATGTTGTATATTATTACGAATTATAATGACACTATTATAATTATACAATTAATTAATTAAAATTACCATGATAATTGTGAATTGACCTTTGAAACAAAAACAAAAAAATGAAAAACAAGTGGAAAAACGTGGAAGAAAAATCCTTTTAAAAAAAAAAAATACATGTATTATAAGTAATAGGAAAAAATTTTTAATTGTTAGTAAAAAAAAACGAATAAACGAAAAAAAAAAAAAAAAATAAATAAATAAATAAAAATAATAAAATAACAAATAAATAATTAAATGGATAATGTGAGAGAAATAAACAAAAAATATTACAGAAAAAAGAAAGAAAATGGGGAGGACAGGCATGGAAAAACAAAATTGAAAACATGTATTTCCCAAAATTTATTCTTTTTTTTTTTTTTTTTTAATCAATTAGGATTTTTTTTTTTTGCTCGGTATTTATTTTGTGGATTGTTTAATTGGGATAAAATACCACATTCTCACGCCTGCCAACAAAGAAAAAATGAAACTACGTGTGTGTCTCTGTGTGTCTGGATTTTTTTCTTTTTTTGTGAAAAAATGATGAATAACTTTTATTTCTTTATTCAAATTTTTATTGGATAATTTTCACTCGAAATATTCGATCATTTTTTCTTTTTCCCCCCCCTTTATACCCTAATTGTAAATAAAGTGCATAAATTATTTCGTATTCGTTCGTTTTTATCCTCAGGGACGTTTATTGAAAACTAACTTCAGGCAATCAACATAACCTAACAAATAAAAAATGAATACATAAATAATTTTTTTTTTTTTAATTGAGAAAAAGACATCCTTTTATATTATATATAGAGAAGAGCGTTGATGGAAGAAAGAATAAGTTGAAATTGAGATAAAATACAATACAACAGAATAAACAAAGAAAATAATTAATAATAATTTATCCAACGATGTTCTTTACAGCAATGGCGTCACAGCAATTATTTGAATATTCGCGCGTATATCACACAGTCAAAATGACGATGAAGACATCAAAAATGGCGACGAAGACAAATGAATGCGCGCGCAATAAAATAAATTTTCTCCAATAAAATCATCAATCATATATATTCATGTGAGTATACTGACAATGATTAGAGGTTATTATCATCATTAAATATTTTATTTACCCAAATCATCAGTATAGAAAATTTAAATGGAATTTTATCGATTGTTCCACAGACATCTAGTGATATCGCGACGTATATAGAACATTCTCGAACTTTCCGATGGTACAACATGAAGTGGGGGGATTATATATAAAAATTCTGATTGGTCGCTTCTGAAACTATCCACACTGCAAGCCTTATCACACCCATGCGCATAACCTACTGCGCATTACCACTCCGAAATTTCACATCGTCGAGAAGTTGCATCACTCCACACGTGAATAGACCTGCTCATTCGTTATTGCTCACGTTTCCGACAAGTTCTAACTTGTATCGTTTCATAAACGTTACGACCAACGCAAGTGAACAATCAAACTAGACTGTGAAATAAAATAAAGAAAAAATGTTGAATGCATCAAAAGTATTAGCCCGTGGATGCAGTGGAATCGCGTCTGATCTCGCCAAACGCCGACAATTCAGTACACTCATCAAAAACGTAAAAATTTTATCTATCTTGCATGTTTCTTTTTTTTTTTTTTTTTTCATCAGCATGGCTCCATCTTTGTCCAACACCCGGTATCCTCAATATATCCCTAAAAATTTCCAACTAACCTCAACAAATTTATTTTATATTCTAATTTTAATAATATAAGTTATTATTCAACGTTTTGGAACTCGTGGATGATTATCGAGCGCGTTGAGACACGTTAGAACGTGCTCGAACACGCACGGCATTGTGTGGCGTCCATGATCAATTCGCCGGCACGTGGGACCACAAATGTATTCTCTCCATCTACAATTTTCCACACTCATCTGGAACCTACAACAAAATTTCAAAGAATGCCAAAGAATATTATACAGTAATCCCACAGTAATTTTATCCAAGCATAAATATATGTAAAATTAATTTCACTTTACAGCACACGAGTGTTACATAACCTTTAAATTTTATAACGAAATCACATGTAACTTCGTTATTATTAATTTATTACGCATTTATGATACTATCTGTTAATTTATTATTAGAACATTAGTCATATTGCGAATGAATTACAATTTTTGAGGTTATGTATTTTTATAACAATTTTTCTTATCATTTTTCATTATTTTAGGCTATTGCACCAACATTGTACACTCCTGAAAGGCAACATGAACTCCAATACAGATATAAGTAAGTATATTTATTACAAATAAATCTATACAATAATTTTTATATATGTATTTAATCATTGTTTGTTTATCGCAAAATAGATCCGATGGAGTTAAGGGTGCAGTTATTGGTATTGATCTTGGCACAACGTTTTCATGCGTTGCTGTTATGGAAGGAAAACAAGCTAAAGTTATTGAAAATGCTGAAGGATCACGAACAACACCATCCTATGTAGCATTTACTAAAGGTATATAACAATAAATACATGAAAAATGATAACAAACGTTTACTTAACGTTTTAAATAACTGTACATTATTTTGTAGATGGAGAACGATTAGTTGGTATGCCAGCTAAAAGACAAGCCGTTACCAATTCAGCAAACACATTTTACGCTACAAAACGTTTGATTGGACGTAAATTTGAAGATGAAGAAGTTCAAAAGGACATGTAAGTGTTGAAAAAAAAAAAAAAATAACATTAAATCAATTAATATAAAACAAAATTGTAAAATTAATTATTTATATATTTTTATACTGTTTCAAAATGTTCAATTCTATTTTTTTTTTTTTTTTTTTCATCTTCATTATTTAGGAAAACTGTATCGTATAAAATTGTACGTGCTTCCAATGGTGACGCTTGGGTAAAAGGCGGTGATGGAAAAATGTATTCACCAAGTCAAATTGGTGCTTTTGTTTTGATGAAAATGAAAGAAACAGCTGAAGCTTATATAAATACACCAGTGAAAAATGCTGTGATAACTGTACCAGCATATTTTAACGATTCACAACGTCAAGCTACAAAAGATGCCGGACAAATATCAGGTTTGAACGTGTTAAGAGTCATCAATGAACCAACTGCCGCTGCATTAGCTTATGGAATGGACAAAACTGACGATAAAATGTAAGAACTAATATCATTATAATTATTATTAATTATTATTATTATTATTATTAATTATTAAATATTATTAAAAATGATGCTAATTATTTTTCGTCGCTGAAATTTTATGAAATATTTATGCAGAAAAACATTAACTGATACACAAAATAATTGTGAAATGAAGAAAAAAAAAAAATTTATAAAAGACATTTTTATTTATCATAGTTTATTGTTAAATTTTTGTTTTTGTTTTTTTTTTCGTTTTTTCAGCATCGCCGTTTACGATCTTGGCGGTGGAACTTTTGATGTTTCAATATTGGAAATTCAAAAAGGTGTATTTGAAGTGAAATCAACCAATGGTGATACATTTTTGGGTGGTGAGGACTTTGACAATGCATTGGTAAACTATTTGGCAACTGAATTTAAAAAAGATCAAGGTATTGATGTTACTAAAGACGCAATGGCAATGCAAAGATTGAAAGAAGCTGCTGAAAAAGCTAAAATTGAATTATCAAGCTCATCACAAACTGATATTAATTTACCATATTTAACAATGGATGCTGGTGGACCAAAACATTTAAATTTAAAATTATCACGAAGTAAATTTGAAAATTTAGTTGGTGATTTAATTAAACGTACAATTAAACCGTGTCAAAAAGCACTTTCTGATGCTGAAGTATCGAAATCTGATATTGGTGAAGTTTTATTGGTTGGTGGTATGACAAGAGTACCAAAAGTTCAAGCAACTGTACAAGAAATATTTGGTAGACAGCCATCACGCGCTGTTAATCCTGATGAAGCTGTTGCTGTTGGTGCTGCTGTTCAAGGTGGTGTTCTTGCTGGTGATGTCACTGATGTTTTACTTCTAGATGTTACACCACTATCTTTAGGTAAATATTAAATATTTATTTATCATATATTATTCATTAGATATTATTCAAACAAAATTAAATGATGTCTTTGACTAATCTTCTCTCTGAAAAATATCAGTGAAGAAAAATATTGTATCACAAATCATAAACTGAACATACATAAATTGTATTAATATTTATCAATACTTTTTCTTCCATTTCTAATTTTTTTTTAATTAATTTAGACAATATTATTTATTATTATAGGTATTGAAACATTGGGTGGTGTATTTACACGATTAATTTCACGCAATACAACTATTCCAACTAAAAAAAGTCAAGTATTCTCCACTGCTGCTGATGGACAAACACAAGTTGAAATAAAAGTTCATCAAGGTGAACGTGAAATGGCGAATGATAATAAATTACTTGGACAATTTTCATTAGTTGGTATTCCACCAGCACCCCGTGGTGTACCACAAATTGAAGTTACATTTGATATTGATGCTAATGGTATTGTACATGTTTCTGCACGTGATAAAGGAACTGGTAAAGAACAACAAATTGTTATTCAATCTAGTGGTGGACTTAGTAAAGATGAAATTGAAAATATGGTTAAAAAAGCTGAAGAATATGCTAAAGAAGATAAAATTAAAAAAGAACGTGTTGAAGCTGTTAATCAAGCTGAAGGTATTGTTCATGATACTGAAACTAAAATTGATGAATTTAAAGAACAATTACCGCAAGATGAGTGCGATAAATTACGTGAATTGGTCGCTAAAGTTCGTGAAATGTTGGCGAAAAAAGATGATATGGATCCAGAAGATATTAAAAAACAAACCAATGAATTGCAACAAGCTAGTTTGAAATTATTTGAAATGGCGTACAAAAAGGTATGTTTATTGATAAACGCCAATATAACCTCAAAATATTATCAAGTCATTAATTTTTTTTTTTTTTTTTTTAACAAATAATAAAACAAATATTAATTTATTTTTTTTCTTTTTCATTTATTTATAGATGGCAGCTGACCGAGAAGGACAACAAAGTTCTCAACAACAGGAACAACAACAACAACAACAACCGGAAGAAGAGAAGAAAAAAGAGGAGAAAAATTAAATTTATAAACACCCTTAAATAATAATTATAACTATAACAATAATACTGATGTTAATGAATAGAGACAAAAAAGAAAGAGAAAAAGGAAAAAAAAAAAAAAAAAAAAGGACAAAATGAAAAATAATAAATTTATACTAAAGATGTAGTTTTAATTATATTTAAATGTTTAGAGTGAAACTACTATTATTATAATAACACTGTAGTGAACATAAGATTTTTCTTTTTCTTTTGTTTTTTTTTTTATTTGGCTTTGCTCTTTTTTTTTCTTTTTTTTTTTTTCTTTCTTTCTATTTACAAGAAATATAATAATAATGATTCCAGGATAGGTTATTGACAATTTTATAAATGACACGTAGTTGAAATGCGACAAAAAACTGAATAACGAAAATTAATATTGTGTAAATTGTGTATATATATATATATTGTTCACGCAGTTTTTGAAAACACAGCTCGAAAACAATTGTAATATTATTCAATAAATATAGTTAATTAAATAATTATGATTGTTGATTATTTATTTTTTTTTTCTGCCTTCATTTATTGCTGAGAGTTGAATTAAAATATTAATTCATTGATTTATTTAGTGGTAATAAATAAATGAAGTATTTATACCTTTTATATCTGTTGTTATTTTTTTATTAGCCAATTCTATTCTTAAATGGTAATAATTCAATATTTATTCAATGAAAGACTCTGAAAATTGAATATATATATATATATATATATTGTTAATAATAAATTAGATGTTGCTTTATTTATAATGTTTGTTTGATGCTCTGCGGATTCGCGAGATAATATTTAATATGCCAATAACGTCACTACTCTACAATTTATGGTAACTTTATTCTCGAAAAATTGAGATTTGTATCCGGGTTACAGAATAGTAGAGTTAGGTACTCAATAGCAGTCAATGACCCGCCCAAAAACTGGGCGGACCCACGAAATTTCCGCGCTTGATATCCCCCCACTACACACTATTGAGAAAATACAGTATGGTGGGAGAGGCCGGCCTCTAAAATTTTACGGGGCCTCCCATTTTTCGGGCGGGGCAACGGCTGCTGTTGAGTACCTAACTCCACTATTCTGTGATCCGGATACAAATCTCAATTTTTCGAGAATAAAGTTACCATGGATTGTAGAGCAGTGACGTTGGTGGCATATTAAAAAATGTCTTGCGGTGTCGCGAAAGAAATAAATGTATATAATGAGTATATAAATATTCAATTTAATTAATTGTTAATTTTTTATTACCCAATTTCCCTTCTTAATTGCAATAATTCTATTTTTTCAATGGAAGGCTCTCTAAATTGAATTAAATATGCATTTTTAATAATAAACCAACTGTCTTTCTATTTATTATGCTTACCTAATGCTCTGCGACACCGCGAGATATGTTTCAATGTGCCACTAACGTTTATATTCTATATCCCTGTTAAACGTTGAATTTATTCTCGCAGAATGAGCGTTGTATCCGAATCATAGAACAGCAGAGTTAGTGGCACATTGAAACATATCTCGCGGTGTCGCGGAGCATTAGGTGAGCATAATAAATTTAGAGACGGTTGGTTTAATATTAAAAATGCATATTTTATTCAATTTACAGAGCTGGTTATTGAATGAATGGAATTATTGAAATTTAGGAGTGGAATTGGACAATAAAAAATCAACAACAAATGTATAAAATGTCAATACACGTTTATTAATTTTTTACATATTAAAAAAATATATAAAATTCAATTTTACGGTCGCAGTATTAAATAAACGAGGAAATTGCTATGGAGAAGTTGAATTAGGTAATAGAAAATTATCAACTAAATAAATTGCATTATATATATTTTGTTAACACTAAATAAATTAATAAATTAATATTTTTCACCTCTTATATTTATTGTTCATTTATTATTACCCAATTCCACTCTTTCGTTGCAAAAATCCCATTTGTTTAATGTCCGGAGCGTGAAAGTGAATTAAAATTATATTATTAATAATAGAAGCAATAATTATTCATTTATTATCATCGCCATATTGTTTATCGAAAGCGCAAAACAATATTTAATATGCCACTAAAGTCACTACTCTACATCCATGGTAACTTTATTCTCGAAAAATTGAGATTTGTATCCGGATCACAGAATAGTAGAGTTAGGTACTCAACAGCAGCCAATGCCCCGCCCGAAAAATGGGAGGCCCCGCAAAATTCAAGAGGCCGGCCTCTCCCACCATACTATATTTTCCTACTAACATGTTAAAATTTTGTGGTGCCTCCCATTTTTCGGGCGGGGCATTGGCTGCTGTTGAGTACCTAACTCTACTATTCTGTGATCCGGATACAAATCTCAATTTTTCGAGAATAAAGTTACCATGGATTGTAGAGTAGCGACGTTGGTGGCATATAAAAAAATGGTTCGCGCATTCAGAAAACAATATGGCAATGATAATAAATAAATAAATGTCCTATTTAATTAATTATTAATTTTCCATTATCGAATTTAATTTCCCCATTGCAATATTCTCGTTTATTTAATACTGCGACAGTAAAATGGAATTTTATATGTTCTTTTAATATGTAAATAATTAATAAACGATTCATTTCTTTCTCCCACATTTGTTGTTAATTTTTTCTTGCCCAATTCCACTCTTAAATTGCAATAATTCCATTTTCCCAATGGGAGGCTCTCTAAATTGAATAAAACACGTATTGTTAATAATCAATCATTTGTCTCTATATTTATTATGCTCACCTAATACTCCGCGACACCGCGAGATATGTTTTAATGTACCACCAACTCTACTATTCTATAATCCGGATACAACGCCCATGTTTCGAGAATAAACTTCAACGTTTAACAGGGATATAGAACATAAACGTTAGTGGCACATTGAAACATATCTCGCGGTGTCGCGGAGCATTAGGCGAGCATAATAAATATATATATCCTCAATTTAATTCGTTTTTAATTTTTCATTACTCTGTTCCACTCTTTCATTTAAAAAATCCCATTTGTTTAATAACAGAATCGTAAAAATGAATTAAAAATGTATTGGTAATAATAGAAGTAATAATTTTTTATTTATTATCATTGCCATATTGTTTTCTGAATGCGCGAGGCATTTTTTAATATGCCACCAACGTCGCTACTCTACAATCCATGGTAACTTTATTCTCGAAAAATTGAGATTTGTATCCGGATCACAGAATAGTAGAGTTAGGTACTCAACAGCGGCCAATGCCCCGCCCGAAAACTAGGCGGACCCACAAAATTTCAGCGCTTGATATCCCCCACTGCACACTATTTAGAAAATACAGTATGGTGGGAGAGGCCGGCCTCTGAAATTTTGCGGGGCCTCCCATTTTTCGGGCGGGGCAACGGCTGCTGTTGAGTACCTAACTCTACTTTTCTGTGATCCGGATACAAATCTCAATTTTTCGAGAATAAAGTTACCATGGATTGCAGAGTAGTGACGTTGGTGGCATATAAAAAAATGCCTCGCGCATTCAGAAAACAATATGGCGATGATAATAAATAAAGAATTATTACTTCTATTATTACTAATACATTTTTAATTCATTTTTACAGTTCTGTTATTAAACAAATGGGATTTTTTAAATGAAAGAGTGGAACAGAGTAATGAAAAATTAAAAACGAATTAAATTGAGGATATATATATTTATTATGCTCGCCTAATGCTCCGCGACACCGCGAGATATGTTTCAATGTGCAACTAACGTTTATATTCTATATCCCTGTTAAACGTTGGAGTTTATTCTCGAAACATGGGCGTTGTATCCGGATTATAGAATAGTAGAGTTGGTGGTACATTAAAACATATCTCGCGGTGTCGCGGAGTATTAGGTGAGCATAATAAATATAGAGACGAATGATTAATTATTAACAATACGTGTTTTATTCAATTTAGAGTGCCTCCCATTGGGAAAATGGAATTATTGCAATTTAGGAGTGGAATTGGGCAAGAAAAAATTAAAAACAAATGTGGGAGAAAAAAATGAATCGTTTATTAATTATTTACATATTAAAAGAACATATAAAATTCCATTTTACTGTCGCAGTATTAAATAAAGGAGAATATTACAATGGGGAAATTAAATTCGATAATGGAAAATTAATAATTAATTAAATAGGACATTTATTTATTTATTATCATTGCCATATTGTTTTCTGAATGCGCGAACCATTTTTTTATATGCCACCAACGTCACTACTCTACAATCCATGGTAACTTTATTCTCGAAAAATTGAGATTTGTATCCGGATCACAGAAAAGTAGAGTTAGGTACTCAACAGCAGCCAATGCCCCGCCCGAAAAATGGGAGGCACCACAAAATTTTAACATGCTAGTAGGAAAATATAGTATGGTGGGAGAGGCCGGCCTCTTAAATTTTGTGGGGCCTCCCATTTTTCGGGCGGGGCATTGGCTGCTGTTGAGTACCTAACTCTACTATTTTGTGATCCGGATACAAATCTCAATTTTTCGAGAATAAAGTTACCATGGATTGTAGAGTAGTGACGTTGGTGGCATATTAAAAATTGCCTCGCGCTTTCAATAAACAATATGGCGATGACAATAAATAGATAAATATTCAATTTAATTAATTATTAATTTTCTATTATCAAATTTAACTTCCCCATTGCAATATTGTCGATTATTTAATACTACGACCTCCGAATTCAATTGTCTATGTTTTTTTAATAAGTAAATAATTAATAAACTATCTATTTCTTTTTCTCACATCTGTTGTTAATTTTTTATTACCCAATTCCACTCCTAAATTATAATAATTCCATTTTCCCAATGAAAGGCTATCGAAATTGAATAAAATATGCATTTTAAATATTTAACCAACCGTCTCTCAATTTATTATGCTCCCCTAATGCTCCGCGACACCGCGAGATATGTTTTAATGTGCCACTAACTCTACTATTTTATGATCCCGATACAACGCTCATTCTTCGAGAATATACCGCAACGTTTAACAGGGATATAGAATATAAACGTTAGTGGCACATTGGAACATATCTCGCGGTGTCGCAGAGCATTAGGCGAGCATAATAAATATATATATATTCAATTTAATTCGTTATAAATTTTTCATCATCTAATTCAACTTCTCCATTACAATATTCGCGTTTACTTAATAAGGAGACATCAAAAATGAATTATATATGTATTGTTAACACTAAATAAATTAATAAATGAATATCTTTCATCTCTTATATTTATTATCATCGCCATACTGAAGGCGTGAGGCATTTTTTAAAATGCCACTAACGTCACTGCTCTACAATATATGGTAACTTTATTCTCGAAAAATTGAGATTTGTATCCGGATCACAGAAAAGTAGAGTTAGGTACTCAACAGCGGCCAATGACCCGCCCAAAAACTGGGCGGACCCACAAAATTTCAGCGCTTGATATCCCCCACTACACACTATTGAGAAAATACAGTATGGTGGGAGAGGCCGGCCTCTACAATTTTGCGGGGCCTCCCATTTTTCGGGCGGGGCAACGGCTGCTATTGAGTACCTAACTCTACTATTCTGTAACCCGGATACAAACCTCAATTTTCGTGAATAAAATTCAAAGCCAACAAGCAGGGATTCCGCATTACCATCTCGCTCATCATATCCACCTAATACATCACCAGATTTTCATGCATTCGTTCGCTAAATTCAAAAATTATTGGGATAATATAAAAACTAAGGAAGTGAACTATCAGCATTAATAGGTATAGAATTGAATAAAATATAAACAACAAATATAAAAGATAAAAAAACATGGTTTATTAATTATTTCATATATATATATATACAATAAAAATGTATAAAATAGAGAATATCTCAATATAATATATTAATAAATAATAAATAACAATATTTGTATGAATAATTTTCTAACCGCTCTCAGAACATGAATTTCATTTGTTAACATATCCCAACTGAAAAATACAATTTCTCACAAGTTCTAAAACCAGTAGTGTCATCAAACGTTTTTCTCCATAAACTATTATTAATTAATTCATAAAAAAACCGTCCGATGACGCCACCAATATAAAATATAACACAATTTTTATAAATAATTAATTTTGAATGAGAAAATAAAGTATAAAATACTCTAATTGATAAATAAATCATTTTTTTTTCACAATAAATATCGTTACAAAAACAATATTTATCAAGTAACTGTATTCTTCAATTTATAAACAATATAAAAAACATCCATGATTGATTGAAAATGGTCAGACTCCTGGAGAAACTACGCATGACGAGGTAACACACACACACATATATATATACTTGCACATTCTCCACTGTATGACGTATCAATAATGTTTATCATTACGTTTCTTCGTTGTCACTGCTATCGAACATCAAGTGACAGTTTTTTTAAACATTCCAATAGCATCAGTGATCTGATTTCTGAAATAATACAATCAAAAATTAGAAAAATTGCAATGAAAAAACGACGAAAAGTTCGATAATTATTTGATAATTATCACAAAAATATTATAATACAATTATAACACATTTATATTGTTATTAATTTATATATATATATATATATATGTATATCAAATAATTCAACAATTTTCGGTGGCTGTTATTGATATATATATGTTGATAAAACTGGGTCATAACTCAAACGATCAAAGTCTATTAACTTAAAGTGGATGTAATATATCCATACATATAAAAATTAAATATATATATATATATATATATGTGTGTATATATTTATTATTCCAATATGTATATATATGTTTGTGTGTGTGTTATCAATTACCTTCATAATTGTATGTTGAAAAAGAGAGTTGCAAGTTGAGCAATACAGTAAAACGTCGAACGCGTTTCAACACGTTTGAAAAACACTCAACGGTTATTTTACCATAATTTTATTTCTATTTATTAATTTAATGAATTAATTCTGTTGATTATTGAAGGAAGAATAAATACACATACACATATTGTAAATAAACAAAACAGATATCTATAATACTAAAGAATATTTGTAAATAATAATTAATAAATATTTATATATAAAATAAAAATGACAACGGATGAATTAAAGTTGGATATCACTATTGATGAAAATAATTTAATTGCTGGTGCTATTGATGTTGTTAAACATATTAGACCAACATGGATAAAAGATCGACTAAAATACAAGGTAAATATTTAAACAATAGTTTAAACAATATAATAATTAATAATATATCATAGTTTTTGATTTAGTAAATTTAACAAATCAATTTCTAAACAGTTCTTTCCATTTTTTTTCTCATTGTTATTTATCCATGCAATTAAATTGCATAAATTTTTATTGAAATTATACAAATAAATCCTTGTAATTATTTAATCTTTTTTGTCATCACACTTTTCTCTAACATTCTTTATCTTATCGTTACGTAATCAAATCGCAAACACACACACACAATTATTTCTTCAAACATAAGAAACTTGGAGAAAAATAATTGACAATTATAATATATATATATATATATATTTAATTTTTCAGATATTCACTGATGGTATAACGAATAAATTAATTGGTATTTATGAACCAGATTATTATGATGAAATGGTATTAGTAAGAATTTATGGAAATAAAACAGATTTATTAATAAATCGTGTTGATGAAACGAGAAATATCCGTGTAAGAATATAACACACACATACATACACACACAGATCTCTAAATTTATTTATATAATTTATTTATTAAACATTTAAATACGATGTATTTTTTTTTTTTTCTTTTAGATATTAAATAAAGCTGGTTATACACACGCACTTTATGCAACATTTAATAATGGTTTGGCATATGAATTTTTACCTGGTGAAATATTAACAATTAAAAGTGTACGAGAACCAAATATATATTCATTAATAGCTAAAAGAATGGCGCAAATGCATAAATTAATATTAAATGATTATCCAGATATGGATCGTGAGCCAATGATATGGAAAAAAACAGAACAATTTATGAATTTAATGCCAAAATACTTTAACGATCCTCACAAACAATCAAGGTTCGTATATATTTATCATTTTTTTTTTTTTTGTTTATAACTATTTAGTTAAATATTTGACAATTTTACAAAAATTGTATTTCTTTTTTGATTTCTAGATTTGTAATGATGATAAAACCGTACGAAATATTGAAAAAAGAATATAATATATTGAAGAATAATTTAATTGTATTAAATAGTCCAATTGTTTATTCACACAATGATTTGTTGCTCGCTAATGTTCTTTATGATGAAATACAAAATACTGTAACATTCATTGATTTTGAATACACTGCATTTAATTATCAAGCATTTGATATTGCAAATCATTTTGCTGAATTTGCTGGTAAATAAACTCACAATATATTTTAAGGTTATGTTGTATGTTGATTTTTTAAATTAATATTGATTTATATTTTGTTTTTAAGGTGTTGATGATATTGATTATTCATTGTATCCTGAAGAAATATTACAGAGATCATGGTTACGAATATATTTGCAATCTTACAATGGTACTAGCAACGTTTCTGAAGATGATGTAACTAAAATTTATCAACAAATTCAACAATTTGTTTTATTAGCGCATTTTTTTTGGGGCTGTTGGGCTTTAATACAATATGAATATTCAACAATTGATTTTGATTTTTTACAGTGAGTATTATTCGTCATTTTTTATCAAAACACAAACAGTAAATATTGGAAAAACGTAAATTATTATTCGCCTGCAAGTATTTGACAATAACAATAAATAAATTCAACTAATTTAAACATTTTAGATTTGCTGCTAAAAGATTTGACGAATTTTTCAAGCACAAAAACAATTTAACTAGCCAAGAAACAAAAATTCCAAATTGACATAACCTCAAATAATATAATTAAAAATTAACTGAAAAAAATTTGTGTAATATATATTATCTCACATTAACTGTTGCAATAATAAAATAAATAAATTTTCTAATTGTTTATTCCGCCATTTTATACAATAATATACCAATATTAATAATTACTTTTTTTTATTATAAAGAAAAAAAACATTCTATCCCGCATCCACACGTTCATATAACCAACAGGTTAAAACACGTTTCATTACCTTCCCCCACTCCAGGCCATAATTCCTACATCAACAAAATTAATAATACATTCACAAGTATATATATATATATATATATATTAATGTTATTTTACATGTTTGAGATAGAAAAACTACATCAGAATTATATCAAATATTTATCCATCAATATTATTTACCGCACATTAATTGCTACTTAATGTTAATCACAGACAAGCAACACGCGAATACATGCATACATGTACAATTAATAAATATAATTAATAATTTCATTCATCTCTAATTATTTAAATAATCCTGCGTCGATTCATCGTGTATATATATATATATATAAATTGTCACATTATCTATATACAATTATTGCTAATCCGTTTTTCCACAATTGTCTCATTTTTTTTTTTTTGGTAATACATTTGGCAAACTAAAAAAAAAAACAAAAAAATTAGCAAAAAGTATTTTGTAATATAATCAGTTATAAAATTGAATAATCACGACGATAATTTTTTCTTTTAATTTCATGTTACGTATGAACATTGTTATTTAAATTGATATTATTTATATCAATTATTGCTGTTGATACACTTGGTGTATCATCGATATGTAATGAATCACTTGAATAACCAGAAAATGAACCAACTGGTGCACTTTTAGCTGTTAAAATTTGTTCTGGTAATAATGAAGTACGTTCATTAGCACTGTCCCATGTTTGTTGATAATCAACACCACGACCACGTATTCGACGACTCAATGATGATCCAACAACACCAAGATGTTCTTTAATATCATTGTGAACATCAGAAACATCCCACATAGCTCTTAAAAATGGCAAAAATAAATTATATATAATTATTCATACATATAAAATGTGTAAATTAATTCTCATTAAATTGTATATTATTTTTCAATTCACCTGAATGCATCCCACCACGCTTGATTTTGCGCTAAATTAACATATTGTTTATAACTAAAACTGTAATGATGAGCAACAGCAGCTAAAAACATTTCAATACAGATTAAAAAGTCCTGTAGCTTTGATGAAATATGACGAATATCATCGCTATTATCTGTATCAAAAATGCTTGATATTACTTTGAAATAAACTAAAATAGCTATCAATACACCTTGGCTGTAAAATAATAATAATAATAATAATAATAATAATAAATTAATAAAATAGTTATTACAATAATATAAATACATAATATATATTATATGTTAATACAATTTTACTTACAAGAATGAGAAAAATACAACGGCTTTTATACACAAAAATTTTCCTATCGGTTTCATTGGTTTCAATGCCGTTGCGTTTGCACGATAAAATAATACAAGACAATACATTGCAACAAATTGTGATAGATTGTTGAGTGCAATCATATATGGAAATGCAACATTACCACGAAATTCACCCTCACCGTATACATCATTTAATGCACAAATACTGAAATAATAATTGAAATATATATGTATATATATTCTTTTTGTAAAAGAAATATACAACTGCTGATATCATTTATAACATTGTTTTTGATTATTTACAATTAATTTATTAATTGTATATAAATTAATATATTAATTATAAATAAATACTTACAATGATATTGCTGTTGATAATGGTCTAACAACTGTATATTGTAATATTCCATGTTTGCACATATGTACAAATTCATGTCCCATTTGCCAATCAGGTAAACAGCACAATGGAAACATATGTTTTATTTGTGGTGATAATTCTAATCTGTGTTCTAATTGATGATCAGCATTTAAATATGCCAATAGAAACATCATAAAATTGTATATAACATATGCTTCATAACATTCACGTATACTATCAACATAAATGCTTCCCTCAGGATATATTAAACCCAACCATGCATTAACACCATATATTGGCACCATCCATAATATCCTGATTATATATTTTTGCAGTCTTGGTTGAGTATAATAAATCATATGTTGAATTATTTCATAGAATGCTATTGGTAATGCTAATAATACAAATCCACCACCGACCAATGCACCTTGATCCTGTTTTTTTAGACCATTTTTAATTGAATTTGTTAATAATATTGGTACTAATATACATATTAATAATGCATAAACACCAGTTAATACTGGTAATATCCATATTCTCCATCTACGACAGATATTTGCCATAATTTTCTTGCTTTTATTGTTTATTTGTATTCAATTATTGAATTTCTCGCTCGTTTATTTTTCACCTTTTTTGTTTTTCCACTTTTATTCAATTTATTTGTTGTTAATATCACATAATTGTTGCACTGGTTGTCTTGTAATTAATTAATCAATTAATTAATTGATTAATCTGTAACAAAAACAACATTGTGAATGTTAAATTTTTATCAATGTACAAATTCATGGATTTTTTTTCTTGTTTTCTAGTGTTTTTGAGGTTAAACATACGATCATTAAATGAATTTTTATATTTTCAGTTCAACAATGTGACTCAAAATGAATTTTTATGTGATATTAATGTTTATGACTGATTACATTCGTTGATTATATATACCTTATCATTGAATGTTGAGAATTGAATCAACGTAATCAAATTAGTCAAAAAATAAAAGTTATTATATTAATATATATGACGTTCACTAAAACAGGAATACTCCTGTTCATATTTCGAAAACAGGACATTATAAAGATAAAATTATCTAATTATCTTATTTATTCGTATCAAAAAAAATTCTATTATGGAATTTGACCTTTGTTTTTGAGGTTAAGCACACGAATATTGAGATTGTCGTTTATATCAGTGAATAATATAACTGACAATGACTCGCAATGTTGCAATATCAATGAATATGAATCATCACCACTTTCACTTATTCGACGATATCTTATCATTAAAAATACAGAATAAAATAAATCTAATCCTGTTAACTAAAAAAAAATATATATATATATATATATACATATCTATGCATATATACGAATACAACGGATAAAAGAACAGGAATATTCCTGTTCATCGATCAGACGTGTTCAAACTTGCCTTTTTTTTTTTTTTATAATAACTAATTAATAAAAAATAAATACTGAAAATCTACAGAAAAATATATATGTTTGTTTGATGGTCACTCGCCTCCCTCTTTTTTTTTTTTTTAATTAATTTGACGTTTTAACGACGCAAAAAACATTGTGGTTATATGTGATAAAGCTTCGTCTAGTCGTTGTACAGAGGTCACTACGTAACATGCGCGGTAAATTCAAATTGAATTTTTTACAAAAAGCGACAATAAGAAATATAAAAAATATATTTCTGCAGTAAAATATTGAAAAATTGACACATTATCAATTAATTATCAACGAAGAATGTTTGTAGGTTATGTTAATAATCTTAAACATGAAAAATTATACACAAAAGCCAAACATAACCTACAATATTCCATTCGCAATAACACCACACCGGAAATACATACATTACAACAACAACAAAAGTCCCTAGATAAATATAAAATTATTTACCAAACATAACGGCGCACGCCTTCATAATGGTGGATAATATCCGGTATAATGGCGTCCCATATCGAGAGAGATGAAGTGCTCAAGCACACTGTTGTCACATTTTGTCTCCTACAGTGTTTCAAAATTTATTATTGTTTATATTTTAATTAAATTCACGTGAAATAAATACATACAAAATTAACAATAAAATAATTACATAACTTAATATAATGAAATATTTAATTGTTTTACATTACCAAATATGTGTGAACACAATGTGAAAACGTGTGAGAGCACGTAAAATTATTCTCTCAGGATTGTGAGAGTGCTTGGCAGCAGTGACCTTGGCTCGACTGTCATTTTTCATCTGTAATATTAAATTGGCGCGAGATTCGAATTGGTACAATTGATGAAGAATGAAAATGAACAAACTAAATTGATAATTGATGTAATTGAAATTAATTAATTGAATCAACGACATCATTTGAGATAGTAATTGAATACAGATGACGATTTAATGGTGAAATTAGATAATTATTGATTTTTTTTTTTTTTTGAGGTTATGATAATTATTTTTGTGGAAAATAAATAAATAAAATATATAATGATGATGGAAGTTACAACTGATGAGGAGGCGCAAGCTGTTTTACTTGATAGCATTGAAGGAACACAATATATAACAATTCAACGTACAGAAAATGATGAATTGGGAAAAAGTGTACCGTTATTAACTCTGAACAGTGATTTAATATCTGAGGGTATGGTAGTTGATATGATTAATGCTGGAGTTGCTACAGAATATTCAGCAGCGACACAATATTACGAAACTGATCTATTGGCTCATGAACTTAATGAGGTATACTCCCCCTTACTCTTTTTGTCGTTTTTTGTGGCGTGTTCTGACACGTTTATTCCTGTCCCCGAAAGGGCAACGGTTTTTTTTTTTTTCCCCCACTCCTTTAATTTTCGTTAACATATTTTTCAGGAGGATAGAAAATTAGCTGCGGCATTAGTAGCAGTGCAGTTACAACAGCAACAAAAAAATCAACAACAACAATTACAACACCATCATCATCATCATCCGCATCATCATCATCATCATCATCATCATCAAACACAACATGACGATTCAACATTGCATGATGTCAGTCAATTGGCAACATTATCACCAGTTAATTCATATTCAATTCAATCAATTGCAAATGATTCAGTTGTTGTTGGTGGACAACAACAAACAACACAGCCATCACAACCACCACCACCACCACCACCAACAACAACAACAACAACAATTTATCCACAATTACAACAATCAACATTTAAACGTATTGTTAATCATCACAATGTTAAACAAGAGTTTATAAATGTTAAAAGTGAATATGATATTGATGTTTCGGCTGATAGTAGCGAAGATACAACGACATTGTGCTCAACAGGACCCAAACGTTCGTTGCCACATAAAAAACGTATTGCCAGAAAACTGAAACAACAAACAAAAAAAAGTATTAGTAATAATTTGATGATTAATAAACGCGATTGTAGCAATAACAATCAAGAAATAATTGCTTTGGACATTGTCAATGAAAGTCAGGGACAGCAATTTTTTAAATGCGAATTGTGTGAAAATAAATTCATTGGACAACTCAAATTTTTCGAACATTTAAAAGTAATTAATTAATCAATTATTCATTATTGTTTCTTATTTTTTTTTTTTCAATAATTAATATCTTATTATTTAATGTTTATTTTATCTCATTCTTCAGACGCATTATGAACCAGTTAAACAAGAATCACGAATTGCACAAGCGACAAATACAAATATAACAATTTCAGTATCGGAGAGTGTTCAAGGTTTGGAAAATGGTGTTATTGAAGAATTTAGCGAGCCTGAAGATATTATGGAGGGTATTCGGGGAGTTGGTGAGTTGTTTCAATGTCCAAAAGATTGGAAAAAATAATTATTAATTTAATTGTTAATCAATTTTTGTTTTTTTTTTATTAAATTATTTTTAGTGGAGGAAACTGGTGCACATATTGATGATGACACTGAAACAACACCACTTTCTAATATTAATAGCAGTTCAACTCTGTGGACAATTGCTAATGTTACTCAATCTGTAACGCATGGTGAATCAACAACAACAATTAATGAACATGATTTAAATAATCCGGATAAATATGAGACTGAAGTTATTGATAATACAAAGAAGAAAAAGAGTCAAAAACAACGAAAAACACCGAGTAATATTCACTTTTTTATCATTATTACAAATTATTATAATACAATTTTTGAGGTTATGTTTGCTAAATTCGACATTTATCAAACAATTATAACCTCAAAATTTCTATAAATATTGATATATAAATAATTAAACAATCTAAATATATATATATATATAATTTTAACAGATGATGAATTAACTTGTCCCGAATGCGACAGATCATTTCACCACAAAAATAGTCTTGTTTATCATATGAGATCACACAGCGGTGAACGTCCACATCAATGTGAAGTATGTGGAAAGAGTTTTTTTGCCGCGAGTGCATTAAAAGTACATAAACGTTTACATAGCGGTGATAAACCATATAAATGTGAAGATTGTGGTCGACATTTTCGTCAATGGGGTGATTTAAAATATCATTCAATGAGTATACATTCGGAACAACGACAATTTCAATGTGAATATTGTGGTAAAGATTTTGCACGTAAATATTCACTTATTGTTCATCGTCGTATACATACGGGTGAAAAAAATTATCGATGTGAATATTGTAATAAAACATTTCGTGCAAGTAGCTATTTACAAAATCATCGGAGAATACATACAGGTGAAAAACCACATCCATGTACTGTTTGTGGTAAACCATTTCGTGTACGTAGCGATATGAAACGACATATGCATACACATACACGCGGTAAAAATGATCGACCAATAACAAATCGTATTGTTAATGGTAAAATAAATAATCAAGATGATAATAAAAATGGTAGTGATGATGGTAATATTGTTAATATTGTTAATAATAATGGTGATGGTGATAATCATACACGTACATTGATACAAGATCTTGTACAAGAATTAAAATTAGAATCACCAAATAGTGTTGTTGATATTGTTCCACCTGATGACAATCCTGAAAGTATTTTACCACATGAAGGCAATCAACAATTGGAATTTAATGTTACTAATGGTAATGATGATAATAATGATGATCGAGATCCACTTGAAGCTGTTGATAGAACAACAGATACATTGTGAGTATTATTATTTTTTTTTAATATCTTCCATGAATTTAAATGAGAAAAAATTTTGTTGATAATATATATATATATTTTTTTTTTAATATCTGGCTATTGTGATATTTTGAGAAATAATTGTCCAATTTGTATGGCGATGATATCATTAGATTCACATTCGTATTCTCTATAGTGTAAACTAATCTCAAAATAATTGATAAAAAATTTCGATTTTTTATCCAACAAAGAGGAAAAAAAAAATCACGATAAATTTCTCTGTTTCAATTATTAATTTGTGCAATGACATTTTTGTTTATCAAATACACATTGTATTATTTCTCAACTCACAATGTTAAACTTAAATTAATTAATCCACTCTCCCCTGCTCTCTCTCTCTCTCTCTATGTTTCAGGCAGTATTTTTTCATGTAAATTGTGCCGTCACGCCAACAACAATACATCAAGTTTACTTGATTCAAATTTTCATTTGTGCGGTTTCCACCGTTTCGTCAACGACTGATGTTAATTTTCCATTATCTACCTAACTATCTATCTATTATTATTATTATTATTATTATTATTATTATTACTATATTATCATTAATAACAATAATTAATCATTAACTAAATTCATTGCATTAATTCATGCATTATAATGTTAATTAAATGGATTTAAAGTGATAATTTGTTCACCCTAACCTGTAAATATATATTTTTTTTTTTTTTTTTTTTTTTTTTTCAATCAATATTATTAAATTTTCAAATCAACTATTTTTTTTTTTTTTTTTTTTCAGTAAAACAATGTCGATTACAATCATGACTATCAATCCATTATTGTTATTTTTATTAATTATTATTAATTATTTTAATTAATATGTGAAGTGGATTCCCCCCCATTTTTCATTTAAATAATATTTAACGTGAATTTAAAAATTAAATTTGTTTATATATCAAATACATTGTGAGTGAATGGTTTTTTTTTTTTACCTTTTTTTTTTATATATATATATATATATATATATATATATATATATAAACGGCAATGTCGAACTATTAATTAGTTAATAATTATTATGTATGTAACCCAGTGTACAGTAAAAATATATATATTTTTTACATGGAATACGTTTCACAGAAAAACATGAAAACAAAAAAAAAATTGTTGGTTTTATTTTTAAACTTATTTGTGTACCCAAATACATTTTTATTATAGTTAAATTGATTTATCCGTTAGTTAATTAATTATTTTATTTATATATATATATGTTATTAATTTTTAATTTTGATATTTACCTTATTGTTGATTTTGTGTGGACATTTTAGTTGTTTTTCTTTCTTACTCAGCATTGAAGAAAACTTGGATTATTGATTGCAAATTTCGTGATTCCAATGATGGATTTAATTCCGCTGCCGCTATTTGACTCTTCATTCTACAAAATTAATGTTAAATAAATGTTAATGGGTTTTAATTTTGTTTTGTATTTGGTTTTGGATAAGATTTATTGTTTGTAACCTAACCTCAAAGCACCTTTGGCTCGTTTCCAATCGACATAAAGATCAATAATTACTCCATGAAGTCGTTGTAAATTATACGGATCTTTAGCCATTTGTTTTCTAATATTATCCTCTTGCTCTAATAATTGTTGATACATTGTACATAAATTATCTGTTGATAAATCTTTCATCTCTAATTGTTGTAGTGTATCGAGAATTTTTATTTTCTCTTGTAATTCATGGAGTGATTCAAGACGTGGATGTATTAATTCAAGCATTTTTATCACTGCACCATCCTCAACATCTTAAATAAATAAATAAACATATTAAATTAAATATAATTAAACAATGTTGATATAAAAATAATACGTTTATATAAAATAGTTAAATAGCAATTACTGCAAGAAACGTCGAGTTTTATTTTTCGTTTTGTCGCTTCTTTTGTCAATAAATCACGAAGTATTATTATACTAGAAATATTTTCACCGATAAATGTTGCACAGCCTTTTCTGCAAATTAAATAAATACAATGAATTAATTTACAAAATTATTTTACCTACAATTAGTTGTTATTATTAAAAAATTCATTTTTTCTTCTTCTAATTATTAATTTACTTGTATTTGCATTTTAATTTTGTTCCAACAATTGTCGATATATAATTTAAAGTAACTTCATTATCATGAAGATTTGGACGTTCAGGAATATCAGCGAGTGCTAATGAAAGCCATGCATGCATCTGAAAAATTAAAAGAAAATAAATTGATACAATAAATTAATTAATTGAATTTGATAAAAAAAAATGATTTTTTTTTTTTTTCATTTCAATTACTTCAGCAACTGTAAAACCACCATTGAGTCTCAATTCATTGTTTGGACCTTCAGATATTGCATTAATATCATTATTATCATCATCATTATACAATCTAACATGCATTGACAATGCATAAATGGGAATTTTAATTTTCCGACAACATTTAGGTTGCATTTGTGTTGTAACATAAATTTGTAGTGTACCACATTGTCCTTCAATCGTACGTATTTGTGTTTCCAAACGATTAATATTCATTTGACAACGATAAGTAGCTAAAATATAATTATTTTCATTTGGATTGCAAGCGGATAAACTCAATACAGCACTATTACTCTCTTGTAATAATTCAATTGGTGCATCACATTGAAATAAAACATTATCAATTGGTGTATCAAGTTCAATTGATAATAAATAAGACGCTGTTTCACGATCCAAATGCATTCTATTATAAAAGAAACACACAAACATAACCTCAAAAATACATGAAAATTATTCAATAAAATACAATTATTATAACTGTATATAAATAAATAACATACCTATAATTAACAGATAGAATTAATGGTGTAAAATAATCATTATTATCAATTGAAATATCATTAATTTCATTTAATTTTGATTCCAATTCATGAATATCAATTTTTAAACGATTTATCGCTAAATCATCAGCGCCATTTTCCAATGAACCCGGGGATTTTGTTGTCAATCCAAAAATACGTCCAGAATATGTTGTTACTAGAATTTCTGGATTACCAACTGAACTAATAACACCACCAATAGCTGAACTGATACTTTCCCCAGCGTTCTTATGAAAAAAAAAAAAACAAAAAAATAACAATTTTCATGATAATTCTGTCTCTATTTAAAAACTAAGCCAATAAATTAATTAAATAATTAATATTATTTATTGAATTAATTATTTATATTTACATAACGATAACGAAGTGATGGAATTATTTCTTCATCGTCAATAGGAAAACAAAATACTTCAACAGTACCGTCCTGTCTACCAACTATAATATCAATTCCATCATCCAATTCATATGTATCCAATGATGTTATTTCAGATGCTGTATTATTTATTAACCAAATAACACGAATTGTTTTATTACATTGAAGAGTTAATAAACCTATTTTTCCATCCTGTGTACCAACTAATAAACGATCTCTCGATTCATTTTCACTATCGCTTTAATAATTTAATATAAATAATTGTAATAAAATAAATTAAATAATGAATTTTATTTATTTGCAATATTATTTTAATTAATATTTCATTGTTATTGTTACCGATATAATTTTAAAATTGTTGGAATACTTGGAAGTCGTAATACCGTTGGTTTATTTGTGCCTGTTAGGACTCGTATCTGAATTATTAAATAGATTTGATATTGAATAAATATTAAAATTCTTACGTTTAAATTGATGGGAAATTGTTTGATTAATTTAAATTAATTGGTTGTTTATTTATTTAATTACTCACTGCGCAATCACCACAAGCTAGAACTGCATACAATGAATCTCCATCGCCAATTAACAGGACAATATCATGAAGAATTTCACCAGCTAAATATGAATCAGCGTCTTTGCAATTTTGATAACGATGATAAAGATCACGTGCACATACTGCTAAATCTGGTCCTAAAATAAACCTGTAATAAATTTAATAAGATAATTAATTATATTTGTTGGATGATGTTATAATTAATGTTTATATATTATTGATAATGTTTGTTTGGTTTTTTTAATTATTATTTACATAGCAGTGATTGGATCTATCAAACTTGTATCGAATTCCAGAAACATTTTCCCTTTTTTGGTATATCCTTTTACTGAATTTCCATAAGCAATAAATATCTTGTCTTTTAGTGTACCAATTGTACCACCAAGAACAAGTTTTTCTATTTTTTTACCTGGCAATGATTTAAATAATAATTGTAATTCGCCTTTTTTAATACCTGGATAAATAAAATTTGAGGTTATGTTTGATAAAAAAAAGGTGTATATTAATGATGAAATTTTTATGTAAAATGTTTATAAATTATTACCGTAAACGTATATAATACCATCGTGATCACCAACGGCAAATTTTTGGGTTGATTTTGAATCAATTTGTGGCAATATTCGTGTTGTACCTCGTGATGTTACGCCAACGGATGCATAATCAACACGGGACAAAATGAGAGACATTTTTTTTTTATATTCACTGAGTTTTCACGGTTATTTTCAGCTAATTTATCATTAAATGACAATAATTGGGATTGAAGAATATGCGTGTCCATTCCTGTAACCATAGTAACCGTTTCTTGTACACATGCACTGGTATTACTTTTTTTTTTATATGATGAACATAGGTTATGTTTGTTGGACGGTTATCATAACTGTGGTATTTCGCCAGTATACTTTAATGGTAACTCATTGCCATATTCATATGGTAAGTCAGAAATATAATAAGTTACCATTCCCATGGTAAGTTACCATTGCTATGGTAAGTTATCATTACTATGGTAAGTTACCATTGTTATGATAACCCTCCGACATATGTAAATCAAATGAAATCACCAATAAATTAATTGGAAAAAAAAATTTATAATGTAATCTTAGAGTATAAACAAATTCCAACGATTATTAGACTGGAATGTACAGGTTCAAACCTGTTTTACTTTTTTTTTTTCTTTTCAACTCTTTTATTGCCGAGTTCATCAATTAACAACATTTTGGATTTACTGTAAACTTAAATATTGATGATAGTGAGGTTATGATTCAATTTTTTGTCATAATTATGATTCGTATGTTTGAAAATGATATTTTTTTTTGTTCTTATCGTTATTATTACTGTGAATATTACGCGTCTGTTCATGACTTGAATTGTGAATAATTGTTCTAACTTGAAGATTGATTGTGAAGATTAAATACGTGTATAATTAATATATGAATATAGTCGAAAAAAAAAAATTAAACTTTGAGTTTGGCTTGATGTTGGGCTACTTGAAACATTTGTTGCAATTGATCAAGGGTATTGCGATGCATTTCCTGTTTCGTATCCAAATCAGTAATCAATGTTTCCGTACGTTTTCTGCAAATATATAAACAAAAAATAATAAATCAATTGTGAGGTTAAGTTTGATATAAAAAAAAATGTAAAAATATTATAAAAAGACTTTTTTTATGGTCTCTATTCACTTACAATTCATTGGTAATAAATTCAATACGTTTATCAACATTCTGCTTCGCCTCTATCAAATCCTGTTTCATCAAAACTGGCCCAATTAATTTATAAACTTCATTACCCGGTTTCAATAAATATAATTCATCTTTAACCGCAGTTGTTTCATTTAATTGTCCATCCAATTGTTGACGATTAATTAACGCTTTATGATAATCTAATCAACAAAAAAAAAGTAAAGAAACAATAAATAAATACAATACAATACAATCTATAAAATAAAAATGATTAAAAACATAAATTTTGAGGTTATGAATAAAGAATAACCTCATTTCATACCTCGTTGAATTTGTTTAAATGCATCAACTTCAGCTTGTAATTCTTTCTGTATTTCCTCCATTATTATTTCAATTATTTATAATTGAGAATTATTAATACAATGCAGAATAAATCTGTTAATATTCCGTGTATCGAAACAAATAAAATCTCTACGTATTATTTTACCAAACTGCACATCACCGTAAAAGGCGAATACTGTGTGACAATGTATATTTGAATAAGTGTATCTTTTGTATGTGTGTCTGTATATGCATGTAACTCAACAGTTAAAGCAGATCCCTATTTTACCATCAGTTAAAAATAACGACCAAAAACATAACATACAAACAGAAAAAAATATTCTCCAAGTAAATAAACAAATTGCAAATTATTTAAAGATATTTTTCGAGGTTAAGGTCACACTAAATATATTCTATGCCCCTTTTTTTTTCTCTCTCTCTTATTTTAATTGCTAATTGCAATGGAAGAAATATATATTCATGATTCGTGGCTTTTTTTTTTTCAGATAAATTCAATTGAATTTATTGTTAATTAATTAATTACTTTTGTTTATGTATAATATGGATATACATATATATATATTTATTTATTATATATATATATATATATATTTAATTGTTATTTTTTTTTGTTTATGTTCAGGTGTTTGTGATTGTTTTTGAAAGTGTATGTATGTGTATGCATATATATATATTTTAATACATGTATATATTGTCTTTAATTTAATCTATAATATTGTTTATGTAATTTGTTGTTCCATTCTTTTTCACCATCTTCTTAATTTTATAATACAACAAATACAATCCAATTTTCTTTCATTCACTTTCTCACCAATTTTTTTTCTCATTTATTATTATTATTCTCTCTCGTCTCTCATCTTTGATGGAATTTATTTGTTTATAATTTTTTTTTTTTTCGTTCATTATATTGCGTGCACTATATAAATTTTTACTCAAAATCAGTAAATATATATATATATATATATACCAGATTAGCAGCAGTATACAAGATATTGTTTTTTTTTCTTCATCAATATTATTATTAATTTATTATTATATAATCAATTTTTTTTGTTTCATTTTTGTTTTTTTGTTTTTTTTTTTTTTTGAATAATAACATTGTTAATTTCTTAATAAACTACAAATTTTTTTTTTTTTTGCTATTTTTTTGTTGTTTTTTGACATTGTTATATACAATAACACGTCTAGTCATTGACTACAAATTGTTTTTTCCATGTTTCCTCTTTTGTTTATTGTTTGCTTTTTTGTTTCTGTCCTTTCATTTATTTATTTATTCATTATTTGCTTCCACTCTTTGTATATGTATATAATTTCTAATTCTTTGAACCTTCTTCGTATGTGTGTGTGAGTGTATTTATTTGTGTGTGTGATACGTTTCAATAATTGTTTGTATGTATCACAATTGTTTAAGTATTTTTTACAATTTTTGTTTTTTTTTTTGTTCTTTATCATTTCAAAATTCACAACTTTGTTTTTCGATTTTAAGGTTATGTTCCATTATCTCATCGTCCATTTAATTTTACGTTAACATTTTGCAATTGATTTTTAATTTAACTTTTCCCTCTCCATCCACTTCTGAATCTAACTGCAATATGTTTGTTTTGTTTTGTTTCATTTTTGTTTATAATTATAGTATTTAAAAGTTTATATATATATATATATATATATATATATATATATATATATATATATATATATATATATGACCCTCAATCCAGTTGAGATAACAAGAAAATGAGAATGATAAACAATTAGTATTATTTTTATTCTTTCAATGCTAATTTCCATTTGCTTTCTTTTTTTTTTTTCTAAATAGCTTCGGTTAAAATTTCGCCATCTTTGTTTTTTTTTTTTTTCACCGCCATCTTTGTTCAACACAAAATCTATATTATTGTGCATTTTGTACGCAATTAACATTGATTTACAATAACAAATTGAAACAATATACATCATTATTAATTAATATATGTGCGTAAATGCAAAAAGTAACAACAAATAAATAATTAAATAAAATTGAATAGAACAAAAAAAAAAAAAAAAAAAACGAACAAATTGAACATTAACACATTTTTGTTGTTATTATTTTTTTTTTTTTTTCTATTGACTTGTATACAATTACATACACATGCTAATTCAATTGTTGATAAATGTATGTTGCTTTTTGTGTATGAATGTGTATATATATTCACAGTAATTGCTGTTATCGATATAACTATACTATTATTATTATTATTATTATTATTATTATTCATTAATATAATAGAATAAATTAAAAACATTAAGTTACTGTTTCTTTTCAATTAATATAACACGATTTTCTAATTTGTGTGCGTAATAACTATATGCATCTTTATATATAAATAACAAATAAATTGTAATAAACATATAAACATAAAAAAAAAAAAAAGATAGAAATCAAATCGAAGAATAATGAAAAAATAAACAGTTATAACAATGATAATATATATTAATATTTTTTCAGCGGTTAATTTAAGACTTTCTCCAGCGAAAGTTCGACATCATTCTCCCTTTCTGTTTATCCATTAATTAAAAACATGTTTGGTTCTAGATTATTATTATTATTATTATTATTTTCCACCTTTTGTATCTTTCTTATAGGTTATGTTCTTATCTATGATATTAATGATACAATAATCATAAGAATAATTGATGATATAACAACGACACAACATTGAATGTGTCTTTTTTTTTTTTTTTTTATTTCTTCAATAATTTATAACTGTTGTTGCTTTTTTTTTTTGTTCATTTTTTTTTTCAGTATTTTTCCGTTTTTTTTTTTTTTTTTTGGTTTTCTATCGCAATTTTCGCCTCCGTTTTTTTTTTTTTTCCCCCCTTTAATAATCATTTCCGGTATCGCTACAATTTCAATTTATGAGTTATTTTTGGTTTGTTTGATAATTCGTGTGCGTAATAAGTGTTTGAGGTTGAATTTTCACGATTTCTAACCTCAAATAATTTTTATTTTCATCTTTCACCGGTTCTCAAACCCCCGCCCCACCCCGTTGTCGATTGAAATCAATTTATACGAATGTTTTCAGCTGTTTTTTTTTTTTTTTCGTCTTCATTTTCAATTATTTTTGTCTATCATTCGATTCTACTGTGAAATAATATTTGAAATTCAATGCACGGATAAAATTTGAAATGTTTAATCACCAATATGGCGTTGTGGTATTTTTACTTAATTAATTATTATATATTATTGTTATTATTATTATTATTATTCATAGTTGATACCACTTTTTATCCTTGTACTTGAGCATTAGCCCATGAGCTGAGCCAGCAAAATTTTCTGATTCATTCATCATGCGCGCTGTGCGTTCCTCCAATTGTGATAATTTTTCACCACGTTCAACAACCATTTGATGTGCCATTGCTATTTCACCGGTAGCTGTTGACATACGTTCTCTGAGTGCATCAGTATTTGCATTTGGACCGGGAATATGTTTGGCAACTGTACGTGATGCTCTTCCACTTGATTCACCAACTGTAATGTGGTTTTATTGTGGAGAAAGATGTTTTTTTTCTTTTTTTTTAATGTTAAAAACGGTTTTCTAACCTCAAAATATGTATGGTAATTCATAAATATACATATATGGTAACTTATCACCATTACCATGCGGTATATTTGCATGGTAAGTTACCATCAATATTTGATAATTCATCGACGTAACAATATGGTAACTTATCGACTTACCGATCGATATACTCACATGATAAATTACCATAAATATTTAGTTACCCATCAACAATACCTAACCTTATATTGTCGTTAATAACTACTCAAAACATTGAAAACAAAATTCTAAAAATAAATCTGTATAAATAAATAAATATTAATATACATACATAATTCTTCTCGGTCTAAACTTCGACTTCCGCCGCCAAATAGGCCTTTGAAGAAGCTTTCCTTCGGTGCTTCAGGCATATCAACAGTAACAAATAAATCTCCAATCATTTCCGTCAACTCCGAGCTGGGGAAAAAAAAAAAAATAATACCAATAAACATAAATAAATAAATAAATATAAATAAATAATAAAATCTTACCAAAATTCATTGGAAAATGTTATTTTTTGTATTTCCGTTGGCGAAGACAAATACAATCCATGTCCTTTATTACTAAAGCAAATAGTCCTCGCGATTCTGTGATAAAAAACAATTGAAGAAAATCTAATTATTTATACATATAAAATTATATCTAATTAATTAATCACAATCAAATAAATATATACACAATAACAATAATGTATTTGGTGTGATGTATATGGGATAGACCTGACACCCATTTGTTCATCTCGAATAAATAAATGAATAAATAAATAAATAAATAAATAAATAAATAAATGAACAAAGAAAAAGTAAATTAAATATATAAATATTGTGCATAATGATATGATACATCGAAAAATGATAATTATAATTGTCATTATAATAATATCAATTTTAAATAATTTATATTCTCATTTTTATATTCGCAAAATTAAATTGATTAATCAATAATTATGATACATTTATTAATGTATTTATTTGCACATGCACATCTAAAATTGCAGTGCCGTGAGCAATCTAATTATATAAAATAAAAAGAAAAGAAAGAAGTGAAAGAAATGAAAAGAAATCAGCACAATAAATGATTTAATATAAAAAATGCGCTAAATATATTAATGATTAATAAAATTATGGACAATTGTTGTCTTTCTTTTTTTTTTTTCTTCAAGCTAAACTCACCTTTTTTATTATTATTATTATATATAATTGTTTAAATGTTAATTAACGTGATTAGAATAAGCGTGTGTGTGTTTTTTTTTCTTCTTCTTTTTTTTTTATACGTTAATTACAATTGGATTAATTATTTATTTTATAATATATTTGTTTATTAGTAATTGTTATAAACAATTAGGGTGTTATGCCTTTCCCAAGTTAATTTATTTCTCTCCTGATATATTTAATAGACAATATATTTAATTTTAATTGAATTTAATTTGATAATAAATTGTGTGTTGATTTATTTATTTTTTTTATTGCTCTTTTTGTTTTTAAATTAGAATTCAATTAACTTACTGATCAGTATCGCCATTTACAAAGAGTTGATGACCCCATATGGACAACATGGGGTCTACAATGCCATGTTTAGTAGTCTGAAAACTGTTAGAAATTATAGTAATAAAAGAGTGTAGCAAAAAAAGTGAGACAAGAGAAAACACAAATATAATTTATCAACTGCTTTGGATTATATATTATTTCTTTTTTTTTTTTTTTTTTTTTTGATTATTTATAAATATATATTTATCTGGTTTGATGTATAAATAAATAAAGTATTGTAAAAGTGTATTAAATAATGGCTGTCCTTCTTTTCTTTTTTTTTTTTTCATTTAAATATATATATAAAATAATTTAATTTAATTTAATTTTTTTGAGGTTAGAATAAATTTTTGTGCAATAAATTTGGTGCATTTTCATTCAAACATTCTAAATAACGTTCGAATTACATGCTCATATATTTTTATTTCAATACTTTTTTTTTCATCATGTTCGTACGTGTAATGAGAAATATTTAATAAATTGCCACATGCCTAACTGTTTGCCATAATTATCTTTTGCTCATATCAAATGGCAATGATATATATATATATATATATATATAATAAAGATGGTGAAACAAACAAGAAAAAAAAATTAATGTGTGGTATATAATGATTATATTTATGCAGTTATGTGTGTGGGTTAGAGAAAATTGAAAAGGCACAAAGATAATAGAATATTAATAATTAATTATAAAGCAAAAAGCGCATTAATATTAAATATTTGCATCTTATAAATAGAAAAAATTCATTGTTCTTTCTCTCTTCTATTTAAAAATGTAATAACTATCTCTCTGTAACGACTTTTTTTTCCTCTCCTTATAAACAATAAAATATTATTATTTAATTATTGTTTTTGATGTGCGTTAATTGAATATTTATAAAAATTTGTGCAACAATATAAATTCAATTGATATCATGAACGTTTGAAGGATATAAATAAATATTAAATCATTTTTATTATCATTATTATTATTAGTATTTTATTACTGTTAATATTTTTTTTTTCTTACCTTAAATCTTGCAGTGGTAAAAAATCAACGTCTATCAGTGGCCTCAAACTTGGCAAACTGTACGTTGATATGTGGCCATTTGATACATAACAAACGAGACAACCACTATCTGTAAAGAGAATTTAGACAAGAATGAACCTGTTTCGACTTGTCTGTTTTTTTTTTTTTTTTTTTTCATGTTTGTGTGAGGGAGAAATGAGATAATTTATTTAATACCTTTCAATGTGGTGATCTCTGCTTTAATAGCAACATGAGTTTCACTCAATTGTTGACGATAAACACAATTTTGTGATGGTAATGCAACAACGCGTGCTTGTTTTTCAGATACTAATACAACAAATTGTCGATCTTCAATATTACTGTCGGCAGCTGATACTTGGGCATTTAATAATGGAGACATACGACCAATTGATTTTGATTGGGCTTCTAGAATATATTGGATAAAGATATATGAATATAATTATTATTGTTGAGTACAATAAATTTGAATTAAGAATTAATGGTCCGCTCAGTGAATTGAGTATTTGAGGTTATGTGTAAATATTTCAGTGATATTTAACAATTTTTATACGACAAAAAATGTCACCAGGATAAAATTAAACAAATATAATTAATATAAATAAATGATTTTTGATAATTACTAGTACGTTCTTTGCCCTCAACATTTTCATCCCTCCATGATTCATATGAACTATGTATTAATCCGCCATTACAATCGAGAAAGGCAATTGTTAGTATACAACCTTTCATTTTAAATGATGATCCATCTAATTAACATTAAAAAAGAAACAAAATTAATCTCTCTGCCATCTAAATTCTCATTTTTTATTATCATTTCAATTATAATATTCATCTTTTTATTACTCACTACGTGAAGAAATAATCACAGGTAAAATATGACGTTCTTCCGGTGCTGGTGAATTAAATACAATTGTTTGTATTGAACCCAATGAAGTGCCAATCCATAAAGTTGCAACAGGATTAACATCTACAAAAATAAATACCACAAATAATTAATAATATAAAGAAGCAATAAATAAATTAATGATGATAATAAATTGTAGAATAATACACTGAAGTGTTTAATAATTATTATTAATTATAATTAAATAATATTTACCACTTTTTTTGGTATACGAATCGGCAAATGTAAGGCAGCTGATGGTTTCAGTGGATATATTCTCAATTGACGACATACTTGAGCTCCTTGACCGTTGAAATGAAGAGTCAAATTTGTCTAATCGGCCAGCATTCCGAGAAATAAAGTAGTTGACAATTTTTAACATTGCGCCAGATGTGTTTTTCAACTTTATCTATAAAAATTGGCAAAGCATGCGGAGAAGAACAGAGAAGAGAATTCAAAAAAAAAAAAAAGAAAATAAAAGAAATCAAAAATAAAAACGTGAATAGAAGAGAAAATAAAACAAAAAATACAAATTAAAGATGAAAAATTGCAATGAAATATTGATAAAAAAAAAGAAAGAAGAAAAATATAAAAATAAACAATTTGAAGATTGGAGAGAAGTGAAATAAATAAATAATAGTGTATTTAAATAAAAAAAGACAATTAAATTAAGATGCACATTGAAAAAAAGTTGTTAATTTAAAATAAAATTCTATAAATATATATATATGTATATAAATGTACATATATATATATAAATATATCAATCATAATAGTAGTAATAGCAGTGTCACAACAACAATAATAATGTGTTAATTGTTTTCGTTCTCTGTTTTGTTTCTGCTTCAATTGATAAATATTTATTCAATATCGTTTTTATTTCAACAAAAATATTGTTCATTTTGTAATATAAAACCTCCATTTTGTTTCTAGGAATTTATTAAACGCATATATGTATTTATTTATTTATTTGTTTGTTTTATTTGTTGTTCGCATGCACATGCTGGATGAATTAATCAATTAATTAATCAATTAATTGTTCAAATTCTCCATTACGTTCAACATAACCTCTAAACTTGGTCGCATTTTGTTGTATTTTTTTGTTTGTTTGTTTGTTTGTTTGACAAAAGTGTACGTGAGAGCTATTTAATACTGTATTTTTGTTTAAATAAAGTAATAATAGCACATTATTATTTATTCAGTACATCTTTTTCTTTATCAACAAACATTTCAGGCAAATAGTGAATGTGTGTGTGTTTGTGCGAGAGATAGAGAGAGAGAGAGAGTTTCTTGCGCATTTTTTTTACATTTTGTTTTTTATTGTGCTGTTTAAAACAACTAACAATTAATTATCGGCGGAATAAATTGTGCAGTTTTGTTTTACACACGAGCCTAAACAATGCAGACGAAGAAGAAGAAGAAGAAGAAGAAGAAGAAGAAGAAGTAGAGGAAGAATATTTCAGCGACGTCAAATAAATATAGCGACATTATTTTCATTAACAATATATATATATATATATATATAAAAATAGAAAAATAATTATTAAAAAATTATTTTAAAAGAGAAAAACAAAATGAATGATTGAATATGAAGAAATTAAAATTGAAACGTTCGGCAAAGTGAGGTTAGAATAGATAAGATTAAATTAGAAAAATATAATCAGCTTGGTTTGTTTGTTTTTTTTTTTCTTTTCATTTTTTGTTTGTTTGTTTATGTAATAGAATAAATTTTGTGCATTAATAGCAGAAATTTGTTGGAACAAAAATTGAGAAAAAAATTATAGAGAAGACATCACTACATATTTTTACAAATTGAAGATGAAATAAATATATATATATAATTTGATTTTATTAATTTAAATTTAATCCAAATTTTACTACCAAAGCTGCTATATTGTCTGACGCTGGTGAGGATTGACTGGGATGTATTTAAAGTTGGTTGATTAGTTGCCGTTAATAGTTGGGATGCCTGATGTTGATGATCAATGGCCGCTGCCTCGTAGTTTGTTACCGATGTACTCAAACACTTTTGTAATTTTCTAATTCCATGTGATCGCGATGGACGCGATTGACCAGAAGTAGAAGAAAAAGAGGAAGAAGAAGAAGTAGATGGAATAATCGAAGAAGAAGAAGAAGAAGAAATTGGCAAAGTTGAAGAAGAAATAAATGAAGAAGAAGTAGAAGCTTGAGAATTGAAACAAGATGGCGGTGGATTTGGCGACAGTGGTGCCTCACCAGTTTTACGAAAAATACTGGTAATCCCACCGCCACCACAACTGCTAACAATATCATCGCACAATTCATTATTAATTGTGCGATTTCCTTCATTACTATCACCACCATCATCACATTTTTCACCTCCACCACCACCACCACTACCACCAACCAAATTCCTTCCTGATGTTGGCGACACGCACATCCCGTTCATCTACAAATCACGCAATTAAAAATACATATACATAAACGTATTAATTATTAGCGAACATGTAGATAATGTGCCGCATTTAAACTTCTGTTTATTTTCTTTCCTCTCTTTATGGGACTGATTTGAGCGCAATTCCTTGAAAGAAATACACACCTCAACCACCTAAACTAGTGATAAATAATTAATATTAAATTTAAATAGAAAAACAAACGGATTTTGTGATTCTAACCTTAAAAATTATTCGCTACAGCCGATTGAAATATCATCTAATTGGGTTGGATATGGTTATTAATATTTTATAGTTAGAATCTTTCATAACAGTCAGTCAATGCCCGCCATTATTGATTAATATTGAATTGTTTCTAAGAAGTAAAAAGCGTTATTTTGTCAGTTGGACTATTATTTTTTCAGCGTGGATTGTTGGCAGAACTGACACAAAGCCAAATGTTTCTTGTCTTTTGTTTAACATTATTATTGTTATTATTATGTTAATGCTATTACGTGCAAAAATGACTGATGTTTGTGTGTGTGTGTGTGTGTGTATGTTTGTTGCACACGCTTATATATTTGTTGTCGTTCTGCAATTTTTGTCTAATGTATGAATATTATCAAAAATAAAATATTGAGGTTATAAAAATAAGAAAAATTGGTAAAAATATTTGCCTTCAAAATGTCTTCAATGAAATAGGGATGATGTAAAAAATTGACAAAATTACACAATAAAAATATTTTCTGTGTATTAATTATACGTTTTTTCTTTTTTTCATAACGATTTTTGTCTTGATTTTTACTTTGTTTCTGTTCACTATTTTTACCTGAATCAAACTTGCTGTCAGGGAAGACCGCAAAATTGATTTGAACCTGAAAAAGTGTTACAAATATATTCCTTTATAAATATTTTCTGTAATTTCTTTGTTCAAGTTTCATTTCCTTATTTCTTTTTTTTTTTTTTCAATTAAAAAATGGTGTATTCCATATTAATTGCTCTCAAATTTGATAATATGTGTATAGAAAGTAATCGTGGAAGGGTAATTGTATCGAGCTTTCAATAATAAGTGCAATTCAATTAAGATTACAGGGTTAAATTGTTCTCAGGCTTACGATTGTTCATATTTTCTGCGTATTCTATAACGCAAAAAATATAGCGTGGACAAAATTACAATTGTTCGTTCTCTATCTAAATAAAGGTTATGTTTGTTGTTTGTTATATTGTCACGCAATCTATAAACAAACGTCAGTTAATTTTTTTTTCCTTTTTTGTTACTAAGTTATAATTCCAAATTTTAATCTAAAACATTCTCCATCAAATTCATGCAATTTTTGAGGTTATAAAGCTTTGGATTATTGGATTGTGGGTTGTAAAATTGGAAGAAAAGAAAAAAAATTGAGTAAATCATTGGGCCGCCTATTGATTTCGTTGAGAAATCTCTAATAAATCAAATCGTATTTTTTTTATCGCAAATACTTCATGATGTGACTACAAAATGGCGGATGGCATACAAAATGGCGGCTAAATGACGTTGTGGGCACCCACTAAACATCGACGGCATAACCTAAGTTTATAATTTAATTATAAATGCATCATCTATATAATATATTTACTTATTTACATCAGAACAAACAAAAAAATCAAACAAAAAAAACTAGATAGATATATTTACATGTCTGCACTCTTCTATATTAATATGTATATATGATATTAATGTTTATATTTCTTTTTCCACATTAATCACACGTGTGTATTAATTATAATCGACCTTTTTAAATATTTTTCGAGGTTATGTATTGTGTATTTATTAATTTATCGCAAACAAATATACGGCAATTAATAATTACGACTTCAAAAAAGAAATAAAATTATCGAATTTCAATTACCACAATTTTTTAGTTAGCTTTCAATTGTATTACTTCTTATTTCTTCGATTGGTATTTATTTTACCTTTAAAATTTCGTACCAGCATTGCAAACATAATGATATCCTTTTAGACAATTGCACCATTATAAGAAATATCTGTAAAAGATAAAATTAATCTAGGGAATATTTCTTCTTTTTTTCTATCCCATCTCAAAATTGTCTCTGATGCATTATTTAATGAAGTAAAATAAATGAATAAATAATAATAACAAGCCGTTACCGTTGTATTGTTTGCATTATTAATTATTGTCCACTATTTCGAAAGCAACAATATAGAGAAAAAAAAAAAAAGCTGTTTCTTTTTTGTTCAATACATACATAACTAATACGAGCAAATGCGAGTTTCTATATAAAAGTAAGTGAATAGATAAAAAAACCAATATAAATCAGATATTTTTGCTGTTTCTTTTTTAGCATTATCATCATCATCATCATCATCATAACCTTCAATTTTGTTTTGTAAAATTGTTTATGCCGTCGGTGGAACTGATTGACTGACTATTATAATAAGACTCTACATAATCCTGCAGGCGCCTAGGGGAAATGTATGAGAAAAAAAAAAAAACAAAAAAACAAATGGGAGAAGAAACTATAATTACAATTAATACAATAATAATTATTTTTTCCGACGACAATCGATTATTGTCTGTGTGTGTTTTTTTTTTCATCTCTGTTCATATAAATATATAATTAATAATCCTTCCTAACCTCTCTCTTCTAATCAAACAACAAAAGAAGTTTGCAATATATAGTTGCACTTTCACACACACACACACGACCACACACTATAGTGAGAAATTAAATGTAATATTCTAGGTTATGAAAAATCAAAGAACAAAAAATAAATGATAAAAAAATTATTTGTAAAATTAAATAAATAGTATATATACATATATGTTATGTATATAAGTAACATTCAAGTTAATATTGATGCATGGACACTCGCCTATATATAAATATTTGTTTTTCTACGAGTTATTATTATTTTTTTTTTCTTATGTTTTGTTCTTTTCATTATTTTTTTTTTTTTTTTCTGGTTGGTTATATCATAAAACACTTACTGAATCTTCTTCTAAGATTCCCAGCGAATGATGATTCGTTGTTGCTTGAATTATTATCATCACATTTAACATTATTCGTTGTTACTGTTGTTGGTGTTACTGTTGTTATTGTTCCGTCACTATTTTTAATTAATTTTGTATTTGGTACTGACAATAATCGTGCTTTCATTTGTCGTCTCTTAACAATTCTCTTAATTTCCGTTAATTTATCATTATTTTCAAATAATGGAAGATCAATTGGTCTCATAGGATTATTAATATTAATACGTCCATCATTATCACCACTAATATTGCCAACACTTTCATATAAAACCTCACTATCATCATTATCATCATTATTAATGTCTGAACATAATGTTGTATTTAAATTTGTCGCGATTTTTTCCATTCGCGGTGAACGCGTTGGACTTTTAGTTGTCACTTCGTCATTGGTTAAATCAATTATTGTCGTTGTTTCACCGCTTGATTGTGGCGCCATTGTATCAGATGATTGATTGCAGTAACTTTTTATCTTCAAATCAACTCGAGTCAATTGTCTTTTGAGGTTAAAGCGTCCTTTCCATGGATTTTTACGATTATCATCATCATTTATTGTTGTTGTATCACATTTTTTCGTTATATCAGTATTATCACGATTATTATCACTATTAACACCGTGACAATCGTCAGTTGTTTGACTTGAATGTTGCGGTAATTGTTGATTCAGATAAAAAGTTGATGTAGATGATTTTTCACCAACACGAGATGATAAACTTTCAGTATCTGATGTTGTTGTATCTCGATGATCACTCTGGTTCATTTAATTATTTATATTTTTTTGGTTTGTTGCACACATTTATCACACACACACACACACACACACAGTCAATCAGTTCGAAAGAACAATAAGGTTAAAATTCGTAGAAATTAACAAAAGATAAAAATATATATAGAAATGAGAGCAATGAATCATTTATGTATTTCAATTGATTGACGTTTTTTTTTCCTTTTTGTTTTCCTGAGAAATATCGCAATTACATGGTCACTTGTCACTTCCCACGTTTCATTTATTCATATTTAATCGATCCAAGAAGAGTGCAGACAAATTTATATAACAACCTAACCTCAATATATATTTCTCTCATTTTTTGTTATTCATCGTAGACGCCATTGTTCAACGACACGTTAAATGTGTGCTGTGAATTAATGAATATATATATATATATTTTTTTAAGGGGTGGTTTCAGGAACGATGAAAATGGCCGTTGTATAAATGGTTATTATCTTACCCCTTGTTTAATAATTGTAACAATAATAAATGATTAATTCTTTATGAAAATGGGAATTAATTTTACGTGGGTGGAATTTTTAATAAAAATGAACGACAAAATTATTTGAAATTTATGTATTGGCATTTTTTTCTCTGCCATTTTATCCAAAGTCATCATGCACAACATTGAGTCGTAAATTTGTTTTTCATCTTCTCTCTATTACTTTGGTATTATGATATTCAAATTGTTTACTTGGAATTGTCTTCGAATGTTATTTTGGAGAAAAAAGAAACGCATGCAATTGAAGAAATATTACTCTTAACCACTGTTCCTCTTCACTATTCACCGTTTGATTAACATTTATGGTTCTAAAATCAATTTTGGATAGAAATCAATATGAACATAACCTCAAAAAAAAAAAAAAAAAAAAAAAAAATAACACAAAGAAACCAATAACAAATTCCTAATTAATTAAACTAATTTCATTAACGTATGGAAGATGACAAGAATGACCAATAGTTGTCGATGTTTTTCTCATTTCTATCTATTTAAAATTGAAATAATTTTTAACCAACAAAAAGCACGAGAAAAAAAAAAAGAAAAAAACATAACCTACAAAAATTAACTCCCAACTCTCTATAAAATTAAAATCAAAATATATTAAACAATATAAATTCGGAATTGCTTGATAAACATTTCTATTAAAAATTCATCACATTTCTTTTTTTCAAATTCAAGTTTCAGATTATTTTCGACACACAAATCCCAACGGTGAATATGAATATAATAAATATTCAAATATAATAACTATATAGCAAAAATGGTATTTGGGGGATGATAAATATATATATATAATTAAATATCAATTAAAATCAATACTGATATACCAACAAAAAAAAAAAAAAAAAAAAAAAAAAAGTTATTGGGAAAAAAAATTTTGAAAATTTGATTTACAATAATTTAATATTTAATTTACCTGATCTATACTTGGACTCCTTGCTTTATCCTCCGCTTCTTTTTTACCATCATCCTGACGTTTTGGACTACGTAGTGCTTTTTGATATGGATCAAGTGAATTACCAATGTCCGATGTGTTGAGAACAAGCAGCGCCACTTTCAATACAATATCAACAACAACAAGACCGGATTCATTGCCGTAGGTTAGTCTGAAAAATATTTAAAAAAAAACAAAAAAAAAAACATGAACAAATTGTAGTAAAAAATAATTTTATTGTCAACGCAACCGTTAATATTTTAATAATTAAATATCCAACTGGCTCTCGAATTTCACTTGAATCAAGTGAATTAATTCAAGAACACAAAGATTCAATATAACATAAATTGATTTGAAACAAATTCAATAATTAATTTATAATATACTTACAGGCCATACGATGAGTTTAAACTTAATGCGGTTATATTTTCTGATTGTTCACCGCCACTATTTGACGTTAAACATATTAAAGTTGCTTGAAAACCAGCTGCGCGTCTTTGCAATCCAGTTTTTACTTTAAGTGACATGGCTGCCTCGGCAGCTCTCGATTCTTCTACGCCAGGTATTTGGCACGGATCCAAATCAGGATCTGGCGAACTCGCAATGTCATTTCCATCTGCCGTCAACGATATCTCTAAAGTCTTTTATCAAACAAATATAAAAAGAAGAGAAAAATAAATGACATTAGAGAATGAAATTTCGTTTTATATTTATTCTTTTTTCCGTCTCAATTTTTTTCAAACGATATTAAAATTTATTTATTTGTGAATTTAAACCTACCACCACTTCTGACATTGATTCAACTTTTTTGAATTTAAATAGTATAACGTGACGTCCAGCACCTGCAACTGCCAATTTACGACTTTCCGGGCATAAATACATTAATTGTATTGCCAATGGATCGTCATCGTTGTCTAAACTTCGTGGTTTATTTTTATCAAATAATTTAGCGGTTTTTAATTTATATAATACTTGTAAAGAGCCCGCTGATGCATCCCAAAATTTGATACTACCGTCCGCATGTCTGTAATGAGAATTGTTGATAGAAATATTTAAGAAACAGGATTTAATTGATTCCAAAAAAGATCACGAATTAAAGGGGAACACTTGAAATATTATGAATTTTGTAATTGGACGATAAAAAAAATAGAATTTATGTGAATAAATTAGAGCAGCTAGTTTGGACGTTAGCACATGCGATTGTGAAGATTCTTGTGCAAGAATTATATTTTTCGGATTATTTATTGTTGAGAAATAATTTACGCCGTTGTGGAAAAATTTATTTCACGAAATAACACGATAAATGTTTGACTATTGAGGAATTAGTATAAACAAAATGGCACCGGTGGTGTTCCCCTTCAAGATAATATTTTTGTCTTTTCAAGTTCACATACCCAGTAAGAATAATTTCATTATAACTACTGCAATTTGGTGTCCATTCACCGCCAGATATTGGCCATTCGCGTTCACTAAATCCCGTTTTCTTTTGTGATTTTGAACCGACTGAATAAAATGCTGGCACTAAATCCGACGGACAATCAGCAAAGTATGCACAACATGTTACTGGAGATTCATGAATATGTATTGGATATGGATTCTCAAAGCATGGAAATCCTGGAGTTAATAAATCAATAACAACTAAATCATTTTGTAGTAATACAATAACTGCATAAGGATCTTGAAAGTCTGAAAATAAAAAATTAGACATTGTTTTACAATTTCTATTATATTTTCACGAGTTTATATGAGTTGGATTATCAGTGGACATAATTTCCACATGTCAATGATTAATATAACACATTCAATTCAACAACAATTATAATATCAATGTAACTAAAGAAGAAAAAAAAAAAAATGGAATAAAATGAATGAGAAATAATTTTTTAACCTTCGCGACCTGAAAAACCCTATGTGTAACTTTCATTGCATATATCTCTGAACATATCTCACCAATTTTGGCCGTTAGCCATCGAATTTAGAAGTAAAACCGGTGACTGATCGACTGGCAATGAAGAAAAATCAAAATTGTAATGTAATACCACTGGGAAATTAGTTTGAATAAGGTCATACATCGAAAAAGTCGTTTATTTCTCAAACAAATTTATCTCAAAAGTCGCCAGGTTGACCTTTAATAATTTTAATAAGTAATTTAATACAAGTGATAACTTCACGAATGTGACAACTTCGTCGTGGATATCAATAACCAATTGAAATTGATAATAAAATAACTCATGAACTATTTTTAAATAAAAAAAAAAAAATTGACTTCTCTTTCATTGGAATGAATGAAAAATGAACAGATTTAGAGACACTCGGACACGTTTGTACTTGTCGATTGATATAACAATATAAAAGTGATTGGTATTTGTTTAATTATTATTATAAATAATTGATTACTCACCACTGGCCCATGGACTCTCACACAATACAATAAAATCAACAATATTGTGCTCCATTTCTAACACCGTAATATTTTTACCCTGCATCATCACGGTAATAGTTGGCAATCTTCCGGTTGTGTCATAAGCTAATCCACCAGAAAATATCGTGTACACTTCACTAAAAAATAGAATAAACAATTGGAAAAGCAAAGAAAAAAAAAAAAAATGAAAAAAATTATTCCAATCAATTTACCCCGATCTCGCGGGCTTCCATTCCACTTTTTGAATTGATTTACATGCCTCGAGTTCACCATCTCTTGATATTTTAGCTACATATATATATATAAATGTGGAAAAGAGAAAAAAAAAGTTAAAGACATTTTTTTTCTATTTCGTTTTGGCGCATTAAATTAATAATAATGATAATAATATTTAATAATACCATGTGGATGAGTAACGGTAACTGGTTTAGGTTGTCGCAATAACCACGTTGACAATGATCCATCTGTATGACTGCACATAAATTGTTTTCCCTCATGATGCCAAGAAATAGAACGTAATGGTTCATCAGTTTGCCATCTCCATTCAGCACATTTTGTTTTTAAATCCCAAAATGCTATTTGTCCTGATTCATATCCAATAAGCATCTACGAAGAAGAATAGAATAAAAAACAAAATAAATATTTACCTGCTCAAAACCCATTTTTTATTTCTAGTTAAAAAAAAAAAATATTATCCTTGACTTCGCGCACTCTGTGCAAGTTCAAACACGTTCCCTCTATCTTCAACCGTTATTTTTTCGTGTACATTAAATATATATATATATATATATACGATTTTTCTCATTCTCTTTATATCGTAATACAAGAGACACTTCAATAACTTCCGTTTTTTCTCTGTGAAGCTTCAAAAAAAAAAAAAAGGCCGTGACATCTTTTTTCTCTTTCAGAAACACTTTTTCTAACATCTCAATAATCATTTTTTGTTCTGACCCTTATCTATTCCCCCCGGTTCTTTTTTTGCCAATATATGCATGACCTTGACACAAAATCTCGAGCCAGTATTAAAGGAAAAAAAATAAAACAAAAGAATTCACCCCGAAATTATTAAATATGCTATTGAAATGAATTTTTTTTTTTTCTTCTCCCTCGATTTTTAATCTTTCTTTGATAACGTATTATTATTTTTTAATACTTCGATCATTCTCTCACCTTACTCAAGTCCAATGGATTGTCACTCAGATGAATAACAGCACCTGGATGAGTTTTCCGTGATCTGTAATATATGAGAGAGATAAAACAAAAAACAAAAAAAAAACAGATAAAAATCAATGATAACTTCATTAATATTCCTCGTAAAATTTCCTCTCGTTTGAGTACCCACATCGCTATATACAGTTCGATAATTCGTAAATTATTCATTAAAATCACAGTATAACTATTCAAATCAAACAATTTTAAATATTAAAAATTTTTCCACGACCACATGAAATAAATATACAGGTCAAATAACAACAGAGTTAGAAAGCATAGAGTAGCTAACAAATAGTTATTGATCGATAAAATGAAACGTGTCGTAACACGTATTGACCTGAGTAATTCACCGTTTACGATTCGCCAATAAAATATCAAATAAAAATTCCAATTACATTAATAATAAATATAAAATAATAATATATAATCTACCACAATTTTCTTGAATTAAATAAGAAAAATATAAACAATGTCTCGTTGAAAAAAAAAAAAACCCTGCAATCAATTATCAAATACAAATTAAAGATTATAAACTTGTCGTTATTAAATTGACAATTTTTGAATCGTGCCAATCAATTATTATTTAATGATTCAATTAAACACAACACAACACTGTACAACAAATTAATTGTCCAATTAAAAATATATATCCAATGCAAAATAATAATCACAATTAATATCCTGATATCTATATAAAAACTATCAACTATAATGCTAATAATTCATCCAATTAATTAGCAGTGAAAAAATAAAATGAAAAAATTAAAATACACCCACGTTGGTAATTATTAACGGTACAACTTTTATTTTCGCTTTATAAAAAGATATTACAGTCTACCCATCTCAGTCTTTATTCACCCATTTTCCTGTTTTTGTTTCTTTTTTCTTTTATATATATCAGTACGTACATAAATATAAATTTCCCCCGTTGTTATATCTTTTCTTTTCCCTTTTATACTCGCCGTTTTGGTATTATATATACCACTCTCTACCTCTATATATATTTTACACGAGTTTGTTATTTTCTATATCGAGAACATAAATGACAAAGGAAAAAACATGAGGATGAAAAAAAAAAATATATATATATAGGGAAAATAGGAAAAAAAAACACTGTGAAAAATACATACGCCAACTTCTCAATTTGTAAAATTGCTCGAGACACATTTCTGCTGTCTTTTGCAGTACACATATAAATAAATATATATATATATTTATATATAAATATCTGTACTTTGCCAAACACCAAATCCCTTTTTTTCTAATTAAAAAATGGCTTGTCACTGTGTATAAAACACTCAAAGGAAATAAAATTTAAAAAAATATATCTAAAATTGTCATTCATTTTATTTATTTTTTTACTCAACTTTGATTGTCTATATCTTTATATCTATTGGACCAATTGTTATCTTTAACCAGTGAATTTAAACGGCGAAACGGTGGGTAAAATGAAAATAATACGGGAGATTGCGAATTATGATTTGATAACGTCAAATAAGTGGATTATATGAGCAAAAAATTATTCGCTTAATCACCTCAACTATTTGAACAGTTTGAAAATTTATTCTCACGACTTCAATCATCCATATCTCCGAGCATAATTCACCAATGTTTATCTTACAGCAGTGAAATTTGTGTGAAAAACGGTGATAAATCAAATAGTGATAAAACAAACTCAAAATTATAATTATCCAACGTGTTAAAAATGATATAAATGAAGAAAAACAATAAATTGTTTTCAAATTCTCCAACATGTCCAAACAATTTCAGAATTAGTCACCCAACTCATTTCCCTATAATCACATTTCATCATATTAAATAATACATTAACTGATTATTAATAATAATAATAATAATAATTAAATAAAGAAGAAAATGGTTGAATAATAAATATTAAATTGAATAGAGAGCGCGGTGCCATGTTTGTATCTGTGTGTTAACATTAGTGGGCGTTTTAGTGGGTGGATTTTGTGTATATGAATGTGTTCTTATTTGAAAATGAAGTGTAAATCAGAAAAGGGCTATTTGCAAGTGCTTTAGGCTGCGCCATTAATACCCTACAAACCCAACGTCGACGACAATTCTGACGATAGAACAAAAGAGGAAAGTCTATGTATGTAAAACCAGTTGGTTATGTAGAGCACACACGATAGAGGCGAAATGTTATATTGTCAAAGTCGTTTAGATGAGACAAGGCAATTGCATGTATGTATGTATGTTCTATATGTATATAACATTGAAGAGGAAGAGGTAGAAAGTGTGAGAGAATTTTTTTTTTTTTTTTTCCTCTGTGAAAGATTAGTAAATTAAGTACCCTTGAGACAAGTTGTGACAGGTTATTTTACAGAACATTCACCACCACCATTACATAAATTTTTGACCGTTCTGTCTTGTTTTTTTTTTTTTTTGTCTCTTTTTTTATTAGGAGGAAACTTAGAATCCTTAGTTATTATTTAAATATCCTATTTTCTTTCTAATAATATTTCAATATAAGAGGGTTAAATATAATTTAGTTAGAGAAAATTATAAGAAGATAATAATAAATAGAGAATATGTTGAACTCATTAGTACTAAACGTGTTGAAACGTGTCTGTTTTTGTTATATTCTTCAGGGAAAACTTTAAAACGTTATTAATTATTCAAGTATTCTGGATAATCGTCCGCAGCATTTCAAACACTCAAAGAAAGGAGAGGAGAAAGAAAAAAAAAAAATAATTCAATTGATTTTATTCGTAAAATAAAATCAATTTTTCATTCAAATATTATTTCCATAACAAACGTGTTTGAACCTGTCCAATTTAATTTTTTTTCCTCGCCATTCTCACGACAACTGATATCATTATAAATTATTTAAACATTCCAAGTGATACTGTACAACAATTATGAACAATAATAAACTAGCACAATTGATTCTGTTCGCGAACTTTTTTTTTTTTTTTCATGCAAAAAATAACCACTTCATCATTAATAGATTGAAATTTATTTTATAACGGAAAAAATTGATCAAAGCGGGTGTATAGTTTGAAAAGGTGTGTATGTCTAGTCGGCTTAGTGCACGAACAAAGGGATGTTTTTATATATATATACATATATATATATTATACAGAATATACAGGGTCACCGGTCCGATGAGTTTATGTGCAAAAATAGCATCGGTTTAACAATTTTACCTACACAAATTCAATTTATTTTACATATACGAAGTAAAAGAGAAACTAAAAGACGTTAAAATAAGAAAAAAAATTGTTAAATAATATTTCATGATAAATTAAAATTTTCTCAGTCGCTTAAATATATATTTAATAAATAAAATTCTTCCGTCTTTTCCGATCGGAAACACACAATAAAAATTCAGGTCATCCCCTCAATCCACCCCTAGTTCGCCGACGGGTTAAACCAACCGGATTTTCAATATATATATATATATACACCAATGTGAGAAAAATAAAACGAAAATCGCAGCACCGACTTTTCTCCGGGCGGGTCCATGAGCTCAAACAATTTTACGACCTCTTCCCACACCAAAACCCAAAATTTATATCTCTCTCCAAAAAAAAACAAAAAGGAACCGTTAGAAAATAAAATAAACAAAAACAATAAAGCCAAAGAACTTGAAATAAATATAAAGATCCACAATGATAAAAATAATTTTAGAAAAAAAAAAATCAAACATTAATAATTAAAATAACAAATAAAAACCGTTGAACTTAAACATTTAACGTACAAAAATGTTCCACGCTTTGTAATTCAATGGTTAAAATAAAATTGGTGAAACAGAGGGTCAAGGTTACATCAACCAATAGTAAAAAAAAAAAAGAAAAAAAAAATGTAACGTTTCAAAATGCGGAAATTAATCTCACATTCTTTTTTTTTTCCACCAGATTGCAGTTGGCAATAAAACACCGCAAGGCGTTGAAATTATTGACAGGTAAATGCATATATATATATATATATATATACTCACACTTCTATAGCTTTGTTCCAGTTGATTACATAGCCAGATAATACGAAGGTCTCAATGTGTAGTACATGAATATTACCACGCTCTGTACCAACATAAAGCCATTTACTCTGCAGTGGTAGATGCATGGCAGTTATCCTGTTTTTCAAAATAAAAAATCAAATACTGTTAAAACATGAATAAAGAAGTATATATATATATATTTATTTATTTATTAACAACGCGACTGTAGTTAATAGTTATTTAAAAAAACGTTGATATTCACAATCGTTTTCACATCACATGTGTTTGTAGATATTTTTTTCTTTTATATATATAATACATCTATGTGGTTTATAACAACAACCTAATCGCACGGATGTTTCCTAACTGATAACAAAACTCGTACAAGCAATTTAATGCAACTATTTTTGCTGACTCAAACTTTATTATAATATATAAAAAAAGAAAAAAAAGAAAAGAAAATCTGTAGACTTTTGTTCCTTTATTTGCAATGTTTTATCATTGTGCTATTAGATATTATTTCAATTTATTCAGTTTATATAGTTAGTCATTTAATGAATATATATATATATTTGTTAATTTAGATTGGAATAATGAATAATGGATTTTTGTTGTGCTCACCTTTCACGTTGAAATTTTAAACTTTGAACAACTTGTGGAATCTTTTGGCGTAAATTCCATAGATGTAGAGTGTCATCTGCAGTTGCTGATACCAATGCACCTTCGTTAATAAGAAATTGTAGCTGTAATACTGCTACACCGCCATCATGCTTTACATGAACATCAACACCAGGACTTCCTAATCTAAATTGCGTCGTTATTTGTTTATTAGTTATGAAAAATATTGAGAATTAATTTAATTAATATATTTAGAAGTATTATTTGATGGATGAAATAATTGAATAGGTTTTTTCCAATTACTCAAAATGTTTTGGATGTTTAAATTGATAATTTGTTAGAGAAAAAAAGAACTGAAAATCTCTGAATCGTCTTTGTAACAAAGAATTAAAAGATTGAGTAAATATATTTGTTCACCATTACCCGGATTGTTTTAAACAAACCATTAATCTCTGACAAAGAACTAATCGAACAGCTGTATATAAATTTGTTCATTGTTACACAAAATCATCGAACAAAGAATTAAAAGTTCAGTCAACAGTTTATCAAAGTAACGGAAAGAAAAAGGAACAAACTGGAACAGGTTTGAACACGTCGAAACTCGTTTTGTACAAATAATTAAAGGATACATTCGTAATGAACCAGACTTGGTGCCAATTGCCAATAGCTTTTGTACTGGATCAAATGCCAATGCTGTTGGTTGATGTGGAAATCCATGTCTAAATGTCTGTAAAAAAAAACATAATAAAAAATCTCTTTAATATTCAACAAATTAATTATAATTAAAAATCATTTCTATTCCCTGAGGTATTATTGTAAAAAAAATGTACTCAACAACATCAATAACGATATTGCACACACATTATATGTTTGCATCAAGTATCATAACATTGTACATAGTTTATTGAGTACAATAACCGATAAAAAGTGTTGATGTGAAATGTGAGACAAAAGGTCATAGGAGACAGTTAGTTAAAAGGGAAACAGGAACGCAGAGAAAAAAAGAAGAGAAAACAAAAATACAAATACAAGAGAGTACAGCAAAAGAGGAATGACAAAAGGGAATATATATGAACTGACATGTTGTCGCTTGTTTTCTTTTGTATCCATTCGTCCAACTACTTTATATATATACACACATCAATGTAGATCTATCATTCGTATCATGGCATATGGAAATGTCGAAATAGGAAAAAAGAAAAAAGAAGTGAAATAACAGATAGAAAAGAGTAGAAAAAAAAAAATAAATAAAAATATATAATAGTATAAATTATAATCCGCCGATTAACTTAAACATTTATTATTTATTTCCATTCATTTTTAAGATTATTACTGGATACTACTACCCCATTATTATCCCCCTTTCTCAAGTTTTTATTTTATTTTTATTTTATCGTTTCAAATACTAGCACTAAAATGTTTAATCTGATATAATTCCAGGATTGACCTATTTTTATTTGCACACGTATATATAAATGCACACATTTCAAGTAATACCTCCATGTATACAAAATTTTCGATAATACAAACGATAAAATACTTTAGATTATTTATTTTTTATCATCTATTTTACAGAATTATTTCTCTGTTTGTATTATTTAATTTCACAAATAAGAGTTAGCAATATACGAAATGAACAAATATTCCCACCCACTCATATTAATTCCAAATCAATTGTGGAAAATTTATAACAAATTGGAATCGCCCATTTTCGGGCATTTTGTACATAAGTGTGTGGGTCAATCCCATATTAACAAATGAAAAATGAGGATTGAGAATCTTTTACACAGTTATTTAATGCATTTATATCAATAACAAATTAATAAAATGGACAAATAATTTGTTTACTTACTCGTTTTACTTGAAAATGTTCAGGACGTAGATTTTCAACAATTTCTTGATCTGGTTTAACCTGTTGAGCGACTGACGATCGAAAACCATCGAGTACACCCTTAATCGTAAACTTTTTCATGTTTATTTAATAAATATACATACATATATATGTATATATGTATATATCAATTTGAAAATTTAATATTTCATGTATTATTGATACGTCTCGCCCAATTATTCCACAACGATCAATAAATACCAAAAAAATTTTTTTCCCCTAACGAAAAAAATATTAATTTTCAATGATAAAACATCTGAGAAATAATTATACGACAATTATATACACAAATTATTGTATAAAAAACTTATATGTTTGGAATTTAGTATTATTTATCTACATTTTGAGTGTTTCAAATGAATTATTAGTTTTTTGGTGTTTTTTTTCTCGCGTTAAAATTAATTGGTATGACGTCACCGATGGACAATCAATTTATCCGTGATTTGAGACATTAAATGTATTCGCGAACGATTGCGAATGAGAGAATAAATAAACTCAGTGTTCCGGAATAGATTGCTGCTTTTTTTTTTTTCTTTATTGTATTTGCCGAACGCGTTCGAGCACGCACAAACGCGTTTTTTTTTTTGTTGTGTTTGTTCGTTTTTTTTGTTGTTTTCTTTTTTTGCGATCACACACAACGACCGACAGTTGAGACGACACACGCACTATAAACAATATACGATGGCACACACACACATGCACACGAAATTTATTTTCTTTATAATAGATAGAAATTTAATTGTTTGATGAAAGTGGATGTTTATTGGTGGTTATTGAGGAAGACAATTATTTTGCTGTTCACTTGAGATATTGTCTGTCCGACCGTGTGGCACACGACTGTGTTTTGGTATAGTAGATTCGACAGCAATGCAGTGTTGTGTTTAATCGTGGTCAGATCAATAACTGGCAACAGGCTTGGACAAGAACAGACTTGTAACGCGCGAGAACGTCGAATGGTGGTTATGGAGTTCGAAGAGGTAGCCACCAGGCGGCGCCATCAGCGATACACTTTTTTTTATCAAATTAAATCGATTTTATGACTAGTTTCTTTTTTTTTTTTGTATTTATTTTGAGGTTATCTCGAATACGTTATTATCGGATGAATATATATTTTTCTCTGGAGACGTGTGATAGATGGATACAGATCGCAGTAGAAAAAAAACATTTATGAAAGAACCTTCATTTGATTTGCTTTAATGCGCGTGCGCCGATACGCATAACACATACACACACATAGGCTTCTGTACATGATATTAAATCCGCCATCTTGATTGATTACTGTTGCGCACGCGATTGCGCAATCTTTGAAATTGCAAATGGACGCCGAGTGATTGATAATGGATGAAAAATATATTAATAATTGTATTATTGGAAAAATATATAAATAAACATTTATTTTATATAAAATGCTTAATTTTATTCATATTTATCAGGTTTTAACGTATGTGGAATATTTTTTATCACACATAGTTCCAGTTCGCGCTGTTTCGTTTCATTTAAATATTGTCCAATCGCGTGCTCAGATATTATTACTTTTGTAATTTAATTATCATTTTTCTGGTAATAAACTAATCAATGAAAATGCAGCATTTCCGATAGACCAATTTTTGATTGGTTAAAATTCATTTTGTGAGCTGACATCTGGTGGGGAACAATCCAATCACAAAACTAATATATATGTATGCAGTGATGTTTTATGGGGAATATAATTTCCCATTGGTATTGCTCGATTGAATAAACACCACCATCCACACATGACCGCATGTTTGGATTAATTACATTGACATTTGCCAATTCAATTGTCGGTTTTATGCGGAAAAAGCAGGTTCAAACTTGCTCCAAATTACATTTTTCAAATGATTTTCGGCAGAAAATGTATCGGCCTATTCAATATTGCCCAAAGAATTCAACATAACCTCAGAAAATACGGTATAGAACTTTACGCATGCGCTATTCACACGAAAGATATTGCGTTTTAGTTCAATCATTTACATGAACTCAATTAATAAACTTTATAATATCGATTGATCATTGTATATATTGAGAAATAAGAACAATTTTTGGGTTATATATGTTTTAAGGAACAAAATTGGAACCGTCAAACGATAATATGTATACAGATATCGTGTGGATTGATTTAGAGGTTAGTATTTTATATATCTAATTCAATAATCCTAAATAATTATTGTATTTTATTGTTTAATGTTAATTATTATTCAATAGATGACTGGATTAGATGTGGATAAAGATAGAATAATTGAAATAGCTTGTATAATAACAAATTCAAATTTAAAAATTCTGAGTAGTGAATTCCATGCAATTATTCATCAACCTGATGAGTTGATGAATTCTATGGGTGCTTGGTGTACAAAAACGCACAATAAAGTAAGTAAATAAGACTTTAACTATATAAATAAATAAATAAATGTTATATATATATATATATAGAAAGAGAATTACTATTTCTAACGGTTTTTTGTTGTTTCAGACTGGATTAACTGAAGCTGTGAGAAATAGTCTACTTACAATGGCCGATGCTGAAAAATTATTATTAGATTTTATCAAACAATACATATGGGAAAAGAATTCTGCGCCAGTTGCAGGCAATTCTGTTTATATGGATCGATTATTTATGAGAAAACAATTGCCAATCGTTGATGATTATTTGCATTATCGTATTATTGATGTCTCAACGCTCAAGGAATTATCCAAGTAAACAATTTTAAATATCAAATTGAAAATTGAACAAAAAATGAAAAAGTATTTAAAAATATTTTCTTTTATTCCCTGCTGCTATTTTTCTTTTTTTTTTTTGCAGACGATGGTATCCAGATGTCGCGAAAAACATACCCACAAAGACTTTTTCACATCGTGCCATTGACGACATCAAAGAAAGTATTGAGGAATTGAAATTTTATCGACAGTTTTTATTTAAGAATTGAATAAACTGGTGAATTTTATTTTTCTGTTTTATCGAAATATAAATTCTCTGGATTGGATGAGTTGTCAGCACTTTGAAAACATGCAACTTTATTTATGTAATTAATTATTGAAAGCTGACTACTGAAACTATGTTAAATATTTATTAGATATATTTAGCTTCTAATTATTGAGAATTGGCGGGCTTTTTTAAATTTATTAATCATATATTGTACAAGATAAACGCAACGTAATCCAAATGTTTAAAATTATTACACACAATTTTCTCTCGTGTCGCCACAAGTACATATAAAAATTCCACGTGGACTTACGTGACGATTTAAATATTCTCTTGTGTTCTATATATATATATATGATTAATTCACGATGATTGTCGAAATAATCCGAATGAAAATAATGAGGTTATGGTACGAAAATTTTTGGTGTCTTTCTTTATTTTTCACGCAACACAATTTCCTTTTTTTTTTTCTTTTTTCAAAGTAAAATATTTCAACGTTCTCAAGATTAATTTCTAACCCTCAAAATTATATTTAACAATACAGTTATAAATTAAAAATTAAATTCATATTTAATTGTAATTGTTAGTTTTGGATTTATTGATATAACAAAGAATATTTTTACCACACTCAAGTTCAACTCTGTCGCACACACTCTCGTTCCAACAAGTCTGCGCAAGTTCGTGCGTGTTTATTCACGAATTGACTATATTTTTATTGTTGTGTTAGAGAGCAAAAAAGAGGCACAAATATGAAAAGGGTGCCTCAAGTTTAAAAATAGTTTTTTGTTAGTGATTATCTGTCTAACACCACCCACAAATCTGTTATAACAATTCAATTTTTTTTTTTTTTTTCAACAAAAAGAACTTTTTTTTTTTTTTTTTCACAATTGCCATTGTCAATTAAATAAAATATATATATTCATCTACAAGAGTAACAATATTTTATAAATAAATACAAGCAAATTGTCGTTTTATTTATTTATTTTTTATTTTTCTTGTTTCGATTAAAGATATTTAATAATGGCATCACGAATGACAATGGCCCAGGCTTTGGGCACTGATGGTAGTGATTTTACACATAGACAAAGAATTGCAACACAATATCAAATAAGGTAAAAAAAAAATAGGAGAGAGAAATTTATTTAACTATTCTTCAATTATATAAAGGTATATATATATGTTTGTATTTCTTTTTTCAGCGCCACGAATAAGTCAAGACTGAATTACTGTATATTTTTTCATTATGTATTATTCGTCGTGATTTTAGCTAAATTATCACCAGATATATTAGATCGTTTGGATATATTCATTTTGGAAATTGAGGAATTACAAATACCATCGGTATAAAGAAAAAAACTATTGAATTAATTAATTATTTAATGATAAAATAATAAATTAAATAATTATATTTTTGTACATTTATTTTTCTTCTCTTTTTGTAGCCTCTATGGTGGGAATATATTTGGAGTAGCAGTTTATTAGTCTCATTTCTCGGTTTGTCTGCCATTAAAAAAAATAATATTAAAACATTGCAGAGGTATATGATTGGAATATGTATTTTGGGCTTTGGTCCATTAATTTATGGTGTTGTTTATTATTTATCTGATGTGTGGGAATATTTAACTATTGGAAAAACTGCAAAAATGCAATTGTGGCAGGTAAGGAAAAAAAACATATTGATGCATTGATATATAATTATTCTTTGTGTTTTATTAATTCTCAATGATAAACTTTATTTATTTATGCAAACAATAATAATCATTTCAGGATTTACCTTATGGATTATTGTGGTATGCATTCATCATGGTCGCATATCAAGTTCACAGTTTTTCTTTATTATTCTCATGGAAACTTATGACTGCGTGGAAATCACGAGGATCACGAAAATATGACTAAATGTGAAAACGAATTGGATATTTAATAAAGTGAAATGAAGAATTTAATTGCCAAAACAATAATACAATGTAAAAAATTGCCATTGTAATTGCAATTATTCAAATAAAATTGTTAATGAATTTTCAGTTTACATGAAGAAATATTTGAATTCTATCGCTCGACGCCATTTTGTAGCACCAACGCCATCTTTATATTCGCCATATTTGTTTATACATATATGTACATCGAAAACGGAAGAACATAGCGCTGTAGATTATTTTACGGACATTTCAATCACTTCTAACCCCGGTTTCACGTTGGTTTAACCGCCACCGCGCGTCATCAGACAAGCAGAGACAGGTTCTTAAAGGACTGCTTCATTTTCTAACTGTTTCATATAATTAATTGTCGGGTAATTATATATTCACATCCCTTTCTTTTTCTATTAATTAACTTCTACGCATTATAATATTGTTCAATTATTAACATCAACAAATGAATTAATTTTCAATCGCGATTCAAGTGAACAATAAATAATTCATTTTAATTGATATATATTAGTATCAGTGTTGGAATAATTATGGGCGGTGAAGAAGGATTAGGTGTGACGACCGGGCAACCAAATCTTTGTCAACAAGATTTATCAAAATTGGTGAGTTAATATTTAATACAATAAATAAATTAGTTACATTATTATTACTATTATTAACATTATTATTTTACCAATAAGGAATACATAACCTCAATATTCACCGACTGGAATTGAGCTGGTGTCGAATTTATTTTCTTCTCTGTTCATTCTGGTTGGAAGTCAACATAACCTCAAAATTTTTCGGTAATGTAATGGTACGGTAAATATTTATTTATATATTTTTTCTTGTTACAGAATGTGAAGGAACTCACAGCACTTTCTCATGTAGTTATCAGTCGTCAGGCGACTATTAATATTGGTAATTATTTTTTATTATACAATTTATTTATTTATCTATTTATTCATGGAGAAATGTGAGTTGATTTTGTCATTGTTCGGCAGTGTAATAATTCGATTGCATCATTTTAATTTAATTTTTCTTCTTCAGGTACAATTGGTCATGTAGCACATGGAAAATCGACAATAGTCAAGGCTATCTCTGGCGTTCAGACTGTACGTTTCAAGAATGAATTGGAGAGAAATATTACGATCAAACTTGGTGAGTTATAATAGAAAATTGATATAATTTCTAACATTATTGCGAATTAATGCATTAATTTTATTTTTAAAAACGGTTGAAATTGATATTTTCATTTTCTCAGCATGAATGAACGTGTTTCAACCTGTCCAGTATTCTAATTTAATTAATTATGCGTGTGTGCTTTATTTTCATATGAACATATTGGATCGGTAAATTAACTAATTATCTTTTCAATGCGAAAAAAAAAAAAAATTGGAGCAAGACAATTTTTTTTTTCACTTCATCCACCGCACATATTTCTCCATCATTTGTTCTTTCATTTATTTTTTTTTTTTTTTTATTTAACCTCCAAATCAGAGTTGAACAGAATGTGTTTCATATACCAAAATTCATTCTATAGATAATTGTAATATTTATTATTATATTATCATTTAATTTATGAAAAGCAAAAGGTAATGAGACAAAAAAATAATAATGTATGAAGAACACAAGAGGATTATTTTCGCACATTAAACGAATAAATAATAGAGTGCACTCGCGCAATGCATATAAAATGAATATAAAGAGAGTTGAAAGTGATGATTTCACAAGAATATAAACACTAAAAAAAAAAAAAAGAATAAATAAATAAAACGGGACAAAACAGTGATGTGTGCTCTACATTGAACGCCGTGAAAATGACGCCATTTTAAATGTTTGGCATTGCAGAAACACGTGCGGCCGAGACGAGCAGTGGCGAAATGGCGGATGTACCAGCAGACACTAGTGAAATGCCAACGATATGTGAAAAACGTCGAAGATCATCAGGGGATTGTTCAACATCAACGACAACAACAACAACAACAACTACACCAACATCATCGCCACCGTATAAACGAAAAAAAAATGATTCTGAAGTAACATCACAAAATGGCGTCATAACATCACATAATGTCGGCACACTGAAAGAATTACGTATTTATTTACAAGATATTGGTAAAATATACACCAAAATAAGCTCAAATGGAACATTGCCAATAGTTGACAATAAAAATGTATTTGAAGTGGAAAAAATTCTAGACAAAAAACAAAAAAATGGCCAAACATTTTATTTTATTAAATGGCAGGGTTGGAGTGCTGAACACAATACTTGGGAACCAGCAGAAAATTTATACGAATGCGACGATATTGTTGAAACATTTGAAAGTGAACGTGTTAAAATTGTTGATATATTTAAATCAAGAGAAAATTATTATCCATCATCGCGTGACATGATTGCATATATGAAAAGTGAATTTACACGGAGAAAAAAAAATATTGACAATATAACTAATGACGATGATACACTGTATCACAATTTAAAATTATTTTTTTCAACAGAATTATCAGCGGACAACAGTGATAGAAATAAATTAAAGGACAAAATTAAAAAATTAATATTAAATTCCATGTTGTATTCAGCGAGAAATGATCAATTGGAATCATTACAGGATTGGGAATTGGAAATTAATAGTATAACTAAAGAACGGCCATTAATTCAAATAGAAAATTGTGTTGATCTTGAATGTGCACCGCAAGATTTTTATTACATCCAGGATTATTTACCGGGAAATAATGTTATTATTCCAGATGAACCACCGATTGGTTGTGAATGTAAAAATTGTGATTCAAAATCAAACTGTTGCTATTCACAATATGACGGTGTAATACCATACACAAATGGTGGTCGTATACGTGTACCACCCGGTACACCAATTTACGAGTGTAATAAACGTTGTAAGTGTCCATCAACGTGTCAAAATCGTGTAGTTCAACGTGGATCCAACGTTAATTTATGTATATTTCGTACAAAAAATGGCCGTGGATGGGGCGTAAAGACACTAAAATTAATAAAAAAAGGAACATTTATAACACAATATGTTGGTGAAGTTATAACAAATGAGGAAGCGGAAAAACGTGGCAAAGAATACGACGCTGCGGGTCGTACATACTTATTTGATTTAGATTACAATGAAATTGAAGATCAATGTCCTTACACTGTTGACGCAGCGACATATGGAAATGTTTCACACTTTATTAATCACTCATGTGATCCCAATTCAGCTGTTTATGGTGTTTGGATTGATTGTTTAGATCCTAATTTACCAAAATTAGCATTATTTGCAACACGTGATATCAAAAAAAATGAAGAAATTACATTTGATTATATGAGACAATCAGCCAAAACTATGGACAGATTAAAAGGGAATTCCCCAATTAAACAAAATGGAAGTACTAGTGGCGCTTGTGATTTAAATATTTCCATTGAATCAAGACAACGATTGGAACTGCCATATAAAAATGGCGACGTTCAACAAGAATTGGCCAATAAAAAAACACGATGCAAATGTGGAGCTAAATGCTGTCGACAATATCTTTTTTAAAAATACCGAAGAGAATAGTTATCGTTATACATACTTATATATATATTTTTTTTACATTATCGTTGTATTTTGTGTTATTATTAATATTATTATTATTATCATTATTCTTATCAATATCATTTCATAACATATAAATTAAATAATGAAATGAACATAACCATGAAATGATAGAGATAATGAAGAATAAGATGAAAATATATTTGTTTTCAAGATAATTATCAATTGTTTTAGGTTAGGTTTAATTTGAAAAATGGATATTGTTCGCTTTTTTTTTTCTTTTTTCTTTCTTTTCTTTTCTATTCTGTGTATTGTAGGTAATGTTAGCAATGATACATATCTTAATGTTTAATATTATTTATCGTTTAAACAAAAGATTCCGGATATTTATTCGATGTTATTGAAAGTGATGTGGACAACAAAATGGTGGATAAGTGGCGTGGAGGGGGGGGGAAAAAAACCGTTAGAATATTAGATTAATCGGATTGGAATTTATGTAAATATAATAAGATTGATAAATGGATAAATTAATAGTTAATAGATGAATATTTACTCAATTTGATTGCAGTGCTTGGGTAAAAAAGGGTGAAATTGTAGGTGATAAATAAGTAGGGTTAGGTTAATTTATATATTTATAAATAATTATAGTAATACAAAGGACAGACACACAACACAAATTTAAAGAGAAAATGTAACTGCCATAGAAACAATGCTCCAAAATAATTCAGTTTATAGTTAATTAATTGTGTGATTAATTATTAACGTCATATATATATACATATATATATATATATAGTTTTGAATGAATATGAAAAGAAAATTTGAAGAAGAAAAAAAATATTTTAAACTAATAAAAATTATTCAATCTATTCAATGAATTATTTCATTTATTGCTTCAAGTATTCAGTTCAATTTGAACGTTTCAACGTTTGTTTTTTTCTACTTTTATTCATTGTTTTGTATAATGTTATTATTTATTATATATTTCTTATTTTATTTATTTTTCTTTTTCTTTTTTTTTTTTAGGTTATGCCAATGCCAAAATTTACAAATGTGACAATGAAAAATGTCCACGTCCTGCCAGTTATATCTCTGGTGGTTCATCAAAGGACGATTCATTTCCGTGCTTTCGTCCTGCGTGTTCAGGACGTTTTCAATTGGTTCGTCATGTTTCATTTGTTGATTGTCCTGGTCACGATATTCTTATGGCAACCATGTTGAATGGCGCTGCAGTTATGGACGCTGCATTACTTTTAATTGGTAATTAATGATTAATTTTTTATATAAAAAAATTGTATTGTGTATATTATTTAATTCTATATTATTAAATATTTATCTGTATATTTAATTATTATTTTTATATTTAATTATTAATTTATTACAGCTGGTAATGAATCGTGTCCTCAGCCACAAACATCGGAACATTTGGCGGCCATTGAAATAATGAAATTAAAACATATTGTTATATTGCAAAATAAAATTGATTTAGTTAAAGAAGGACAGGCTAAAGAACAATATGAACAAATATTAAAGTTTGTTCAAGGTAAATAAATAAATATGATAAAATAATTTTCATCAAATATTTATTAATTAATTTATTATTATTATTATTATTATTTTTTTTTAAAGGTACTGTTGCTGAAGGTGCACCAGTTATTCCCATTTCAGCACAATTGAAATACAATATTGAAGTACTGTGTGAATATATAACGAAAAAAATTCCTGTACCGTTACGTGATTTTACATCGGAGCCGCGTTTAATTGTTATTCGTTCATTTGATGTTAATAAACCTGGTTGTGAAGTTGATGATCTTAAAGGTGGTGTTGCTGGCGGTAGTATACTTAAAGGAGTATTGAAAGTATGTAATAATTAGATATTTTTTATTCAATGAAATTAATTGTATTAAATTATTATTATTTATTATTTTTTTTTTTTTTTTAGGTTGGAATGGAAATTGAAGTTCGTCCTGGTTTAGTTTCAAAGGATGGTGAAGGAAAATTAACGTGTAGACCTATTTTCTCACGTATTGTTTCACTATTTGCTGAACAAAATGAATTACAATTTGCTGTTCCTGGTGGTTTAATTGGTAATAATTAATTTTTGTAACCTTTTTTTAATACAATTATAATATCTGATTGATTTTAAATTTATTCATATATATATTTATTTATTTAATATTTTTATTAGGTGTTGGAACGAAAATTGAACCAACATTGTGTCGTGCTGATCGTTTAGTTGGTCAAATTCTTGGCGCTGTTGGTGCATTGCCAAAAATATTTACCGAATTGGAAATTTCTTATTATTTGTTGAAACGTTTGTTGGGTGTACGAACTGAGGGTGATAAAAAAGGTGCTAAAGTGAGTAAAATTAAAAAATTTTAATATATTATTTTATACAATATCAATTAATATTATTTATTATAAATTTAAAATATTTATTTAATATTAATTATAAATTGATATTTTAATAATTAATTTTTTTTTTTTTTTTTTTTCAGGTGCCAAAATTATCAAAGAACGAAGTTCTATTGGTGAATATTGGATCATTGAGCACTGGCGGTCGTGTATTAGCGACAAAAGCTGATTTAGCTAAAATCAGTTTGACAAATCCTGTTTGTACTGAAATTGATGAAAAAATAGCGTTATCACGTCGCGTTGAGAAACATTGGCGTTTAATTGGTTGGGGACAAATTCGCGGAGGTGAAACAATTGAGCCTGTAATTGATCGAAAGTGAATACACAAAAAAAAAAAGAAGGAAAAAAATAACAACAAAAAAATCGACCAAATACAACGGATATATAAAAGAGAAAAAAAAAAAAATTATAAACAAATAATAAAAGAAGTGTGAAGAGCTATTTCGTTCCTCACATACCAATCACCATCATATTATTGTCTTATTTATTTATTAGTATTAATTTGTTCTGCATATACGTTTAATTTTGGTCAATAGTTACTTGTAAATGATATTTAAATATTGATGAATTGATAGAATTTGGTATAAATATGTTTTTTTTTATATTTTAAATGTGTGTTAAAGGTATTAATAAAGCACAATTTACTGTTAAAATAGTATTAATTAACCTATTATATACCTAAATAATATTTAACGCTGCATTTACGAATTTTTGGCGATTTTTTTTAACATGTGGCGCCATCGGACGATATTTATTGCGAACTAAATGCCAATTTTTGATGATTTTTAGAACCCGTGGTGCCATCGGACGGTTTTTCATTGAACTAAAAAAAAGTAGTTCGACAAATTGCCGTAAGGTGGGATGGCGCCACGGGTTCCGCAAGGCAAATTTTTGCTGATTTTTGGTACCCGTGGCGCCACCCACACACATTGCGTCGATTATCCGAACTACTTTTTTTTAGTACAAATAAAAACCGTCCGATGGCGTTAGTTGTCTCAAATGAACAAAATAAGAAAAAAAAACATTAAACAAACATAATCTAACGCTAGAATGATATTGTTATGACTAATGAAAAGACGTACATATACATATTAAATATAGATTTAAATAATTATTATTATTATACAGTAATATAATAAATTAACAGATTAAAGTGATTGACAGTGTTTATTTATTTATTCGAAAACAAAAAAAACATGTCTACATTATTGCAACAATTAAACAAACAAATTGGACGAAAACGTCCGTTATTTTATTGGCTTGTTACTGTATTTAATCGGTGAGTAAATAATACATAAATATTACACGACAGATGTATAATTATTCAACAAATTAATTACAATTTAAACATAAATTACAGCTGTCCTCCCTCTGTTTCTGTATATGGTCAACATAACCTATAAATAATCATATTATTTTTATTTTTGCACAATTTTGATTATTTTTAGAGTTTCTGACGAGAGAATTAAGGAAGTTGGTGCTGATATAGCATGTGCTGAATGGCTATTGCGTAATGGTGCTGCTGTTAAATGGAAAAATACAAATGATTATTTAAATAACTATGACGCAGTTGTAACAATTGGAAAGGAAAATAATTTTGAGCGTGATAAATTGTTTATACATGGCGTTGATGCGACTGATTCTGGTATAAGTCATGAAGGATTTCCACATTTTGGTATAAATAAATAAATAAATAAATAAATAAATAAATAAATAAATAAAATATAGCTGTATTATTTGTTAAATAATTATTCGAAAATTATTAATATATATCAATGTTTCAGGCAGATAAATTAATCAATTAATTGATATGATTTTTTTTTTGTTCTCTTGTTATTATGCTTAAAGCTGGATGCAAGTACATTAATTATATAAAATTAATCAACTGTGTTTATATTGGTGATGAGGCATTGTTAAAATTGAATTATTTGAAAGAATCATTGAAAAATTTGGAAATATCCAATTGTGGACTTGTTACCGACAATGGACTTGTTAATTTGAAACATTTAACGTTAGTATACAAAAAATAATATTATTTAATACAGAAATATACAATTTCTGTTTTTTTTTTTGTCTACAAAACAATTTGAATTATAACACTGTAATTGTTTTTTTTTTTTTTTTCACAGAAATTTGGAGAAATTAATAATAAATAACTTACCGTCTGTGAAGAATAAAAATATTGTCACAGAGTTATCCAACTCATTGCCAAACTGTAAAATAATTAATACATAAACATAACCTCCAAAAAAAAAAAAAAAATCATTTCGACAATTATTTCTTCCACCAAACTGTAAATAAATCACTTCAAAAACAACAAATTCAATCTCTTTCACACCCTCAACGATATACTGAAAGGACAAGGAACATGAAAATAAATGAAATAATTGAAAAAAGGGGGGGAAAAAAAAAACAATTATTGTTTCTGTTTCGAGTTTTTAGTGACCTAAAAATGAGAATACATTTATTTTTGTCTTTTTTTATAATCATTTGCGATCTAGGTCACCGATAAATACACAAGTTACTCCCAATCACTTATTTGTTCTTTTTTTTTGTTGTATTTTCCCTTCATTTTCTCCCATCGATCATCCACCCATCATCAATATAATTAATGACGTTCATTAATATTAATTAATTTATTAATAATCGCATCGCGTTTATATCATTATCTAATCATTTCGTTTCGTATTTTTTTTTTCTTTTTTCTTTAATTTATAAATAATAAAGGACTGTGGAGGAATTCTGTTGTATTTTTGTTTTTTTTTTTTTTTTTACTGGTTTTTTCATTATGTTTTCTCATTTTCTGTTAAATTTAATTATATATAATAATAATAATAATAATAATATATATTACATATATATTATGACTGAACCCACCCTCGGACAATTGTTTTTGTTCATTTATTTATTTTTATAATTTTATTTCATAGTTGATATTTTTTTTTTTTTTTTTTTTGTTTAATTTTCTCCATAATTTTTATAATTTTTTTTTTTTTCTTTATATTTTCTTCGCTTTTTTTTTTTTTTTTTTTTTTTTCAAGTAGTTAATTACTTACATTTAATTTAGTAAGTTTTCTGGTTTTTGTTTTGCGAAATTGTTGGTATTCACCGTATCATTCTTTGGATTGTTTAATTAATTAAATAATTAATTAATTAATTAGTATATTTAATTAATTGTTTAACTGTTGTTGTTTGTGGAATTTGCGTTGTTTTTATTTTTCATATATTTAATTAACAGCCCCAACTGGAGAATATGAAAAAAAAAAAAGAAGAAAAAAAAACGAACATTGAATTGAACAAATTTTCATTTGTGTTCGCAATTGTTAATTATTTTATGGTTTAAATTTACTTTTACTTCGTCTCGAATTATTTTTATTTACGTGGAATTCTGTGTTGAGTGGTGTCGACGTTGTTTATTATTTTTGCCATTTATTTTATTAAAAATTCATTAGTATTAATTAATTTCAAATTTTTAATTTGTTTTGCATTCTAATTTTCGTTCGCGTTTGCACAAACATTTTATATTGAATGTCGTTAATTTAATTGACGAATTATTGGAATGAATGATAAATATATTTGTTTGCTAAATGAAGAATAAAGAGAAAAAAGATATATGTGATATTTAAATTATTTGGTTGTTTGTTTGTTTGTTTTTTCTTTCTGCAATGTTTATTGATAATTGTTTAGATAAACTTAATTTTTTTTTCCTTTTTTTATTTTACCGGCATTTTTCTTTCGATATTTAATCAATACCGTATGGCCATTGTTATTAATAATATATATATATTTCATTAATAATAATGAAGAGATAAAAAGAAGAAAATTTAATGATTAATTTAATAATTATATATTTAATATCATAATGAAAGGAAATATTAGAGTGGAAATTATTAAAACATTCATACCTAACTGTATCCATTTATTTAATCCTCCATCTTGAATTTGGAAAGTGAATGTTAATTAAATAATTAAACATAAAAATATAGGAAGAAAAAATAGAAAACAAAAATGTCAATACTGAAATATTGTGAGAGCATAATATTGTTACAATAATTGGCAATACAGTTGGAATTATTGTATGCAGACGTGCACCGACACGTTTAGACAGCGCGCGCAGAATTCCAACTTGCCAAAGTATTGATGGAAAAAACAAAAGAAAATAAAAATTGATGAACAACAACGACGAAGTGGCACGAGAGGCAAAACGAGAGTGAGAGAGAGAGAGAGAGCCCAGACACGACAAATGTTATTAACAAAGCCGCAACAGAGATAGAGAGAAAAAAAAAAACACCAGACAATAACCTAAAAAAAAAAAAAATAAAAGCGAATAATCTATTCACATAAAGAAACAATTTGTTATCAATTAATTGTTTACTTTTATCTTTTATTATAATTAATTCAATCTATATAATTGTTTGGTGGTATTTCTTTTTTCTTCTTCATTTATTCCTTTATTTCTTCCTTATCACTCATTATTTATTATTCATACTATCATTTTCCATTTTTTTTTTTTATTCTCCACCCTCTTCATTTCGAATCTAACTTTCAATTAATTAATTAAAATGCGAATAAAAGTACATTCTACAAATGGAATAAATATCAATTTTGAATCTAATTAAAGACCAAAAACATATTCACAAAGATAATAAAAAAAAAATGGAAAATTGGAAGTATAGAAAATGAAAATTAACCTCAAAATACAAATAGTGATTTGCAACACAGGGAGACTTATATAAAATAGAAAGAAAAAGAGAGAAAAAGAAAAAAAAGAACAGAAACTAATATTCAAATTCAATCATTTTGTTAATCTTATTTGCAATCATTTGTTTTTTTTTTTTTTTTCCTGTCTTATTTATTTGAATATATATATATAATTAATTTACTTCAATTTTCTTTTATTATTCATCTCGCTCTCAAATACTCAATCATTATTCTTTCTTTTATTTTCATTTATATATCATAAGTTTTTTATTTTTTCTGTCTTATTTATTTTCTTTTCTTGTTTTTTTTTTTTAATTGGATTATCACGATTAATTAATTAATTAATTATTAAAATGACAGGGATGAAGAAAGAGCTGAGAAAAAAGAGACACGGAGAGAGCGCGGACAGTGACATTGAAGAAAGAAATATGAATTCATTATTATTAATATTATCATTATTATAATATTACTATTATTTATTTATTATTTATTAATATCATCATCATCGTTATATAAATGAGAGGCGAAAGAAAAAAAAAAAAAAAAAAGAAAAGAAAATGGCAATGGAGCGAGGGAACAAAAATTATTTCTTCTTTCAGCAAAATGGCGACCGTCTACCGTTCAGTGGTAAAAGAAAAAACCAAACGAATTATTCAATTCAAAAAGGAAACCCCCCCCCCCACAATAACAACAATAATATAATAACAATTAACATCGCCCGGTTGAATTGATTAATCCACTAAATAATTCTTCAGTGAAATAATATCAACGAGCAACCGGAAGGAACAAAAAAAAAAAAAAAAAAAAACCCCGAAAGAATTCTTCAATAATTCAATTAATTTTTTATCCATCACCATTTTTCCTCTTGTTTGTATCCTCAAAAATAATTGTTAAGTAAAATTGCGGTCTCTCTCTTTCTCTCTCTCTTGCTCCCCCTCCTCCGCAAATAGAATAGTGTATGTGTGTATGTGTGTGTGTAATTTAAAACGTTTCTTTTTAAACATCCTGGTATAAGATTTTTGTAATTTTTTTTCTTTTATTGTTATTTATTAATCCACTTCATTTTTTTTTTTTTTCTTCATTTATCTGCTGCTGCTTCAGTCGCTCTTCTGATGATTCGTGTTTTTTTCTCTATTTATTCATGTTGTTGCATTCTTCGTATTTTTTTTTTTTTGCCTCTTCATTTTTATTTTCATGTGTTTTTTTTTTCTTTCGCGTTCTTTTTTTTTTTTTTTCAAGTTTTAAATACGTCAACACCACTCCGAGTCGCGATTTATTCCAGCAAATTGTTGGCCATTCACTTTGATGTCATCATTGTGACGAATTCTGTAAGAAAAAAAAATAGAAATAAAATAAAATTGAATGAGAAAATGGGATAAGAAACAATTAGATGAAATTATTTGTTGATAGTTGGTTCCATTAATTTTCATCATTGACACTACAACACCAGCATCAATTTCAACTGACAATTAATTCAATTAAAATCTATTTTCCCATATTAATTAATCGTTTTAATTGAATGATAAAATAGATAATTGAATTGAAAATGGATATGTATGCGTGTGTGTGTGTGTGTGTGTGTGCTCGCATTTTAACCGTCACAAACTCATATTATCAATTAAACTCTCATAAAACTTTACTTTTTAGAATTAAAGATAGAGTGATGATGATAAGTTTGTTTTTAATCGTTCACCTTCATAATTAACTTGACCATCGCCATCAATATCTGCCTCCCGGATCATTTCATCCACTTCCTCATCAGTCAACTTTTCACCAAGATTTGTCATGACGTGTCTAAGTTCAGCCGCTGATATAAAACCATTTCCGTCCTTATCAAACACCCTGAACGCCTCTCTGATTTCCTCCTCACTGTCAGTGTCCTTCATTTTACGCGCCATCATTGTTAAGAATTCCGGGAAATCAATTGTACCATTTCCTGACAGTGGTGAAAAAAGAATAAGCATGAAAATAAATACAAATATTAGTTATACAATGTTAAACAGGTATGTTCATATTATTTTTTTATGTATAAGAGACGTTTGAAACTTGTTAGAACACGTTTGAACGTGTATAGACACGTTTTATTACGTTCAAACACGTTCAAACACGTTTAAACATGTTTAGATGTGCTCAGACACGTACCATCAGCATCAACTTCATTGATCATATCTTGAAGTTCTGCTTCCGTAGGATTTTGTCCCAATGAACGCATAACAGTTCCCAATTCTTTGGTGGTTATGGTGCCATCACCGTCTTTATCGAACAGCGAAAATGCCTCTTTGAATTCAGCAATCTGTTCTTCTGTAAGTTGGTCCGCCTAAAAAAAAAAAAAAAAAGAAAAGAAATAATGATAAATGAACGTCGTATATTTTGATAAATAATTTACTTGAAATACATTTTGTTTATGTGAATTTCTCTAAGTATGAACACAAACACAGCGATAAATTTGAAACAAAACGAAAATAATTCTCGCAGATTTGTTCCAGAGTGATATAATAAACATTTGGAGTACGAACAATTTGTGAGAGTTAGCAGGGGCATTAAGTAAATATTGAAAATTGTATTCATTGCAAATGAAATTCCATTACCATTATGTAGATAAATAATGAGAGAAAACAAGAGGGGAAAAAAAAGAAAAACGTTTATATATAAGATACGAATACGAAAATAATTTCATTTAGTTAATTAAATTGTCTGACCTAAATTCAAAGTTCGATTTTAGTTTGGAAAATTTGCTCTCATGTTTCTACATTATGTTTATACATCATTCATTTTAAATTCATATTCAGATTCAGGTGCATATTTTATAGACATGGAAAACTTTAATAAACCTTGTGCCACGCCCATTTCATTAAAAATTTCCAGAGACCAACGAGGGAATACCTTTATATCCACTCTGTTTACTCATGTTCAACCATTTTCCATCCACCATTTTCAAAACTCACAATATAAATTTCCTACAAAGAATTTTTCTAATAAGAAAACCCCTGCAGTGCAGTTACAAAATAGAACAATTCCAATCCACCAGCAAAATCTAGTGATTCATTTGTGAAAAACATCAACATATTCATGTCTGCACAATTGTAAGTAACAAAGAAATGAGAATAAACTTCCCTAGAATATCCAAAACAAACAAACAAAAGAAAAAAAAAACCATTCATCCCCTCATATTTATTAATTTCCCTCTTTGTTTGTCTTTTTTTTTTTTCCCCCGTTACTCTAGAACATCGCAGAAGAATTTATTGCACCAGAGAAAAAAAAAAGAAAAGAAAAATAAAAGTGGGGTGAACCCATCGACAAAGCAAAGGGTCAGCGACAGGGTATATAGAATATGTTGGAGAGTGAAAGAGGGGAAAACGTTGACACGATGGGGATGATGCTGAGGGAAGAGAGGAGAGAAAGGTAGAGGAGCAGCCGCAACAGCACCATCAGCAGCAGCAGCAGCAGGGGCGGCCACATGAAGCACCGACTGCGAAAATCAATAGTCAGGTATATAGCACAATGGCTGATTGGCGAATGCCGCAACGCGCTACGACTTGCTCATTCGCGTTCATCCCCACCCGCCTAACATACATTCAAGCTCTATCTCTCTCTTGCTTTCGCCACCTTGCTATGTTTCTCTCTCTCTTGCTGTGCTATTACTCGTTCATACCTCATTGCCCCTCTTGACGATGTACGTTTGTCTTTCCCCCCCACTAGACTCTCTCACTCCAATTGCGATATGCCCGAGTTAGCAAAACACACGAATTCTTCTTAGTTGTTTGTAGATATATATATATATATTTGCATGTTATGTGTGTACATATATAGCATATATGCATAACATGTTTTAACAAGCTAACATAAAAGAATCGATTGTGACACACTATTCGTAAATATGAACACGTCATGGTAAGTGTAAAACTTATGTATACATATATTCGGAGCAATTATTTAAACATGGCGGCCATTGTGTACAACTTTGATTATATATTTCTGTTAAATTTTATTTTATTTTTTTTTTTTTTTTCAGCATGTATTGAACGGTTATGTATATAGGTGGTGAAGGTCTATGAGGTTATGTATCAGGTTATTTGATATTTGTTTATGAATTATTGTGTGGTAAGAAAAATAATAATAAATTTTGTTGAATTGTTATTTTCTTGTACATTTTTTTCCAACAGTTGTCATGAACACACGGTGAAGCAGATTGGATTACGGATATTTTCTCCTCCTGACTCTCTTTCTCTCACACTCTCTACTTTAGAGCATTCCCAGATTGGCTCATTCGGATGAATCATAGACTAAACGCGTGGCTGAATGACTCAAACAATAGTTTTAACATGAAAATATATAAAATCAAAACAATAATGTGTTCAAATAAGTTTTATCTATATTTAATTAAATATCCTTTTAGTGATTGAATATTCGCGGGTATTTTTATTTCACGTTTCACCTGTTTATATTAGATTAAAAATTACTATGAATTTAATAATGGCGGTGATAGATATTTATTGATTGTAATTGGCAATTGTTGATTGAGTTTGTAGGGAATATGAAACCAGGGTGGGAATAAAAATGAAAAATATTGTGTTGGGCAATCTGGGGGAGAAAAATCCCCGGGAAAATGGTGTGTAAAATCGATAACACGAAACACATCCCCTGAAGTTGTGTATATATAACCGAAAAAAGAAGAAATATATCGAATAGAATATTTTGTTGATGCGCAATAATGTGAAGTGAGGAGGAGAAAAATAATAAATAAATACAGTTGGCAATAAGGAGGAAGGAATTTCATGACAAAGGAAGAGAAAAGAATAGTCCGACATAGATACATACATATATGTATGTATGTATATATGTAGGAATTTTGGGGGTTAGCGTAAGGAAGGGGAAAATGGACAAGTCGAAACAGGTCGATGAAGAGCTGAAATGGGAGTGTTAATCAATAATTCCTGTGAGTTCACAACAGGAATAACAAATTCAAATGTTGCTGTTGGAAAATAATCAAATATCTGAAACGGGGTAGAAAAAAGAAAAAAAAAAAAGAAAAAACCTCCAGAAAAATGGAAAAATAACTAGAAACTAGTAATAAAACATAAATGTTTTATAAAAATATATCAAATCCTCCACGTGGTTTATCATATTGCGTCAATATTTGGCCTCTCTCATTTTATCTGCAATGCCGATGATAATTTTCCCCACCACCACTACCAACGCAACCAGTAAGGAAAAAGAAAAAAAAAAAAAGGAAAAAGGCAAAAAACGAAGTTATCGAATAACCAATAAATTTCGCAGATCAAATTGGAGACGCCATTCTCGCCATTGATCAACAAAAAAAAAAAAAAGACAATATCCAGTTCATAGTTATTAAATAAACATTTTTAAACAAGAAAAATACGTTATAAAATATTAACGATTCTTTTAATTTCACTCACCATGATTTGTGATGGCTTTTGTGTATTTTTTTCGCAGCAAACTCGTAAATGCCCTTTAATCTGCTGATATATTCACACGATACAAATTATCTGATGATTTGTATTCAATTGAATTATATATGTTCAGAAGAAAACAAAGTTAATTATTTTCTGCAAACTGAACGAACAAAAAAACGTCTTCTCTCTTCGATATAAAGGAGGAAACAGGAAGTTGGGTGCGTCAGGTGTGTGAAGCAGCACAACTTGCACGAGAATAAACTGTTCTCTTCTTTTTTTTTCTTCCCTTCGTCCTTCTTTATCCTCTCTTAACGTGAACGCTGGATTAAATCAATCTCAGACCACGTACTTTCGCTATTTTTTTTTTTTTTTCCTGCCTCTTCCTCTTTTATGTCTCCGTGTTTGTCGCACGCGTTTTCAACTAAGGCGTCGCGCGCGCGGAAAGTGAGGTTAAACACACACGGTCCGGCAATTGAATTTATTAGAAAATATGGTGAACGACAATATATTTGAGGTTAAAAAGGTAAATACTTGAACTTTCTATATAGAATTGTAACAAACTATTGTAATTTATAATTCAATCAAATAATATTTTTGTATATTTAGATGAATATATATATGTGTGTATCTAGATATATATATATATATATATATATATATATTTGTTTTAAGCCCGCTGTGTGGGACGCGCGAAACCGTGCGATACGGCCGACGGGAAACGCACTCAGAACAGCAATGGAGTCTACGTTGTTGACCGTGCGAGAGCTCCGGCTGATATCACTACGCCAAAATGTCCCCCACTCTGACTACACCAAGGTGAAGTGCGGCGCAAGACGAGTTTGAACCTGTCTGTGTAAGTATGTGTCTGTCGAGGCAACAGGGAGATAGTGTATGAGAGAGAGAGAGAGAGGGAAACTGTAGAAGTGAGTAATATAAGGACTATTCTCTGTATGGGCTCCCTTGCGCATTTACATATACACCAATGAAACTAGTTGGGTGGTATAGCTCATCTATGTTTAAATTTATATGTATGCATTGGTGAATTAGAGTGCGACAAGCGATGGGAAAATGGCGGCTATTATTGGCCGCAATGGTGGGGATTACGGCGAACGGTTGGTAGCGATGCGCACACTTCCCTACGCGATATGAAGCTAGTGCGCAACGTGCGCGATACGATTCGCCGAGACGAGTATGAAGGAAAAAAAAAGAAGCTGAAAAAGAACATAAAGAGTAATGTAAATAAATAAATAACAGACTTTGAAATATGAACAATATGGTATTTTTGAGTCGTTATTGTTTCTATCCATGTTTTGAACCATCAAAATTTCTATTTATAATTTGAATTATTTTGGGCATTTTTAATTTTCAGGACTATTGTTGGAGGTTATAGATATTCATAGGGATATATTGTGTGCTTATATATATTAGGAGATAACATAAGGGCTCATGAATAAGCAATAATTATCCTTAATAAATAATTTGGAATTTTGGCAGTTGGTGACGATAAAAGTGGCGGTTATATATACATATTTTTTTCCTATATGTTGTATGGATATGTTTTTGCTGGCTCTTTTATTTTTGTTATTTTTATTATTATTTTTCGTTAATGGCAACTTCCTATCTCTTGCGCTCTCTGGGTGCGGTTCTTCGTCTTGTTTACTGGACGGGTCCGGGCGGCGAACTAAGCGACATCGTGATTGGCCGGCGCGCACCTGCAATGCGTCAGCCGCCGGCCGCCCGCGTTGACGCCGTCGCCGCCGCTGCCGCCGACGGTTTCCTACTCCCGCTGCTTCTGCCAGCGTCTTCGTTTGGGTTGCGCGCGTATACTCTTGCTGCTTGCTGCCGGCTACTAATCGGCGACAGGCTCATACACGCAATGGGCGATAGAGTGAGAGAGCAAGATAAGAAGAGAGAAAGGAAGAAAGAAATTGAAGAGTGAGATAGAAATAAGGGTCATACACTAAGCGACACTCCCGGCGTGCTTTCGTATGTTCTACACCACATCCCGAATCTTCCTTTTTTTCATTTTTATTCACTACAAGGAAATATATATATAAATAAAATATGAATTTGAATTTTCCTTATTCTCAAATTGATAAGAAAAAATGGGTATGTATTGTTCAAATTCGTTGTATTTCATCATTATTAAAAATTTATCAATTTTCCCGCCAAACTTTCATTTATTATGTTTCAATAGCTTTCATGATTGATCAATATGGAGAATGTAATTATTTATACATCCTTAAACGTTTTGTGACTACTGAAGTTATAATAGCATATCATGTATTCTTGATATCCAAAATGGTATAATGGAGGGATGAAATAACCGTTTGAATTCGGTCAATCATTTATGTAATAACGAGAATGAACAAGTTGAGACACGATTTTGTCACGTGCCAATGCGTCTCGGGTTGGCATACATAAGGGTACATATATCATCATAGGGCGGCGATGTCGCTCAAAAAGAATAATAAAAAAAAAAAAAAAAAGATAAAACAAAATAAAAAGAGAGCAAAGAACCATTTACATATTGCCGGTCGATTGTGTGTTGTGCTATTACGCATAGCGCCGCAAGCTCTACAGCAATGCGCTTATACTTCAACGAACATATACCTACATATCTAACTTATATATACACACACAGAATCTACAAACACAAATATATATAACAGACACAAAAATGTGAGCATATATACGCCTTCAATAATTTGTTATCAGTTATCTGAACAGAGAGATAAAAAAAAAATTTTTTTTTTAGGTTATAATCAACGCGCACATAGATATCATTTGTCCAAGGAATTTTAATTGAATTGGTACTTAGTGTTAATAAAAAAATTTGATAAATATTTCCTGCACTGAAGATACGTAGTACATATATGTATATATCATATAAAAAATATATAAAGAATAATAATAATAATAATAATAATAATAATAGATTTTTATTCGCCGCGTTAGGGAGAGGGAGAAAACGCGAATGAGCGTGCGCGAACCTGTACGCGCAATGCGACACACGCGAGGGAGAAAGAGAGAGAAAAGGGATATAGATAGAGAGTGGTTGGTTTGTGTGCGACGGGGGGCGGGGGTGTAAAGAGAAAGTCGTAATCTCGTTATTAGAGGTGAGTGAGGAGAAGGGAAGGAGAGAAAGATGTGAAGATGAAGATGAAAATGAAAATGAAGGAGAAAAAAGAATAGAGGGAAGAAAATGCGACAGGGAGATCGTGTGTCCAATAGAGGCAGTAAGCTTGCTAATAGTCTACACACCTAGATCTAAAAAAGGGGGAGAAAAAAATAAGACTATAATCTCGTTAATATTGAATTGATGTAATAGGCCTACATATGTGTTTTTATTTATTAAATAACCGTTGGAATTGAGAAAATCAAATATTGAATTGATGCAGCAGTGAGAATAGTTTAGTAAGGATTATGAAGCTTGGATTATTATTTCCTTTTCATTTTTGTTCAACTATTTTCTATAGCCCATATATAAAGTTGGAATATAACGGTTTATTTTTTAATTCTGTAAATTAATATTCATGAATAATTTTTTGTAATTGAAATTGTCTCCAGAGGCAAAGGAAAAGTCGGAGAAATAAATGATGACGATGTTTCTCATGAGACAATTATTCTTTTTTTAGAATTCTAGGATATTGCTGTTAATTTTCATTTCACTATTTAAATTCTTAATACAGTTATTCATTGAGGGTATATATTTATTTAAAAACTCATTTAAGAGCACATAACAGTTTTTTTTTTTATCATAAAATTCGAATGGAAATGATTAATATTTGTACTTAGCACCCTAGTTTTTACATTGCAATTCTGGCTGTTGAAAATGTTTCGAGTTGACATATTTATTCATCCCCTTTGTGGTTAGTCTGGGATGAAAAGAAATATATATTTTTATGATCAGAAGGGTCGTCTCAATAGCGTACACTATAGGATCATTCAAATGCGTCATTTTCCAGAAGAATATCTGGGTTAAGATATAAAAGTAAATTATCTATAAATTGTTTAAATAAAACTTTGTAATAGAAATAAAAATAAAGAAAAATCACTCATAATTCCAATTCTAGTATAGATTATAGAAAATTTGTTTATAAATAGAATAGGCTTCAAGTGACCTCAATCTACTGATTAGTTTCCGAGATATCGTGTCAGCCATTTCGAAAAAATCGTTGAGAAGAAAACTTTTGTTTTCAAGCAAATCTTTTCATTTTCTTTAACCGCTCGACATCAAACTAATACACATATTTTTAAACATTTCGATAAAATTCCATCACTCACTAGTCTTCAAGACCAATTAACAATAGATAATTCATGAAAAATAATTGATTTTCCTGACGTGAGACATGAAAATGTATTAACTTAAACAATAGTGTTAAAGAAAATAAATACATTTTGTATATATTTAATCCATATATTTTATTATCATCATTGATACATTTATTCAGTAAAATATTGATACTTCTAAACCTGTCTGAACGTGTTAATCTGTAACGGCTAACTAGAATGAAAAAAAAAAAAAATTTGTAGATTACAAAAAACAAACAAATATATTCCCATCATAATAAATAAAAATAAAAATATTTTTTATCATCCTTTCGTGTCCGGGATAATGTATAACTTTATTATACTTATGCAGATATATTTATTTATAAACACAAACCCACACACACACACACATATATATATATATTTTCTTCATCATTAAACATATATATTTTTATGTGACCGTGAAACCGAGACCTTATTCTTTTTCGTAATAAATAACGATCAAACACACAATAAATGTGCCACTATCTAAAATTGTGACGTCATAGTTAATAAAAAAAAAAAAAAACAAAAAAATAGACTAAAGAGGGTGAAATAAATAACTGAGAATATAATTATAAAAAAAAAAAAAAAAAAAGAGAACCAGATTTTATATTGTATATACAAGATAAAAAATAAATAAATAACGTAACTCTATTTCATTTTCATTCGCCTATCAAAACGACGATAAATCATTTTATTTTTTATATACACACACACACACATTTATATACGTAATATATATACATATATATACTCACTATTTTATTGATTAGATAAAGATCAACAAGGTCACAGTGAGAAGCCACGAAAACGAAAAGCAAAAAGAGAGAGAGAGAAAAAAATAAAGAAAGAATTATTAAATCATTCTCGACATGAAATGCAAATTCATTTCATTTTTTTTATTGCTATATATATATATATAAAAATAGAATCAATAAACTAATAAATTACTTGTCTGTTCATTTAGTCATTTATTTATGATTACAACTTTATTAAACTTCAATTTAAATATATATCAATATATATTTAATAATTATTACAATTAATTAACCCCCAAAAATTATCCCATTTCTTTATTTCCATTCTACCTATACAATTCATGATTAATAATAATATATATATATATATATATATATTTATATTTACATTTATATATTATTTATTCTTTCAATATATTTATACAATTGTTTAGATAATTTGGAATTCTTTTGTTTTTTTTTTTTTTTTTTTTTTCAAGCAGACAACATGCAATAAATATTTATCTGTGTTGAACATTGGCAACTATAAATAGTATTATTAATTCATCTATCACAGAATAATTAAAATCATTTCAATAATAATAATAATAATAATAATAATAATAACCGTCAATAATTTATACGATTAAATTTGCACGAATAAAACACACACACACACACACACGACTAAATATCAACACAGATATATAAATTTATTTGATCAATTTCACTTCGTTTTATTTATTATTAATAATAATTATGGTGCGGCCGATTGATGATTTTTAATTTATTCTTTTTATTTTCATTTTGAAATTAATTGTTGCACTTGCGGCCGGCACAAGAGAAAGAAAAAAAAAAATATGATTGGAATTATTTCAACGATTGTTGCATATTTGTTGTGTTAAATAAATGTTTCAGTTTTTTTTTTTTCTGTATCATTCAAATGTTAATGGTATTGATGATATTGGTAATATTGGATTTGTATTTTCAACTTCCAATGCTGTTGCCATACAATCATTAGCTGACTCCATTTCGTTCAATGATTCCAATACTTTTCCAAGATTGTACCAAGTGTGATGTGAATTTGGATCAATTTTAGCTGCGTCACGTAATGTTTTTTCAGCAAGACGTTGTGATCCAAGATAGTGATAAATTAATCCCTGATAATATATAATTTTTTTTATGTTTTACATTAAAATTTATTGATTCGTTATTTTATATTTATTTATCGGGTGGTGAGGGAGGGAGGGAGGGAGGGGGGAAAAAATAATATTTTTACCAAATGCTGTAGACTTTTAATATGACATGGATCAATTGATACTGCATTTTGATAACATTGTTTGGCTTCATTGTATTCAGCTTTGTATTCATGTAAAAGACCTTTCTGCAATTGGATAAAATTAATTAATAATAATAATTATTATTTAATAATTGTTTTATGTATGGATTAATAAGAATTGTGATAATATTTTCAGTATAACAAACTCAATTCACTAAAATATATATATATATATATATGTTGAAAAATCCATAATTCTTAACCTCAAAATAATTGAGAAAAATAAATAATTGATTAATACAAACCGTATACATAATATGATGACTCAGTGGAAATATATTGGCAGCTTCTTGCAATGACAATGTAGCATTTTCCGGTTTATCCAATACTAAAAAAACTTCAGTTAACAATAACCATATTTTTAATTGCAATAACCAAGCACGTTGTGGTCCAGGTTTGGGTGTAAATGAACTTAAACTTGATGCAACTTCAGACAATGCCTGTTCAATACGTGATGCAGCCAATGATTGTGCATGCATAGAACTTGAATCTTTATCCGACATTTCTGAAGTATATAATTGAAAAACACTACGTGTTTCACTTCTACGTTCACTTTGTTGTTCATTACAATCAATATTAGTTTGATCTTCATATAAATTACGCCACAATAATAACATATGTTGAATAGTTAATAAAGCATCTTCACCGCCAACACTTTGTAATTCCAAATGTGCTTTAACATAGTGAAAATTTAAATTATCTGGATATTCTTCAATAACACTATTAATTAAATGTAATGCATCAGTATATTGTTTATGTGCTGATAATAATAATGCTAATAAATGTAACGATGGTGTATGTTCAGCACGTAAATTTAAACTTATTTTTATATGAACCATCGCTTCATTTATTTGACGATTAATTCCATATTCATGTGCTAAATAATATTCAGATAAATGATCATTTGGATCACATTGTTGTGCTCTGTAATAAATAATTAATAATTAATAATTAATTTATATCCAAAGATTTTTGTTTAATAAATACAAAACAATTCATTATATCAACCCTGCGCGCTCGCTCTGGGTCGTTGAAACGCGTTCAAACACGTTCAAACCTGCACGCGAACACAAACGATCCCAGTGCGACCGCGGAGTGAGTGAAAATATAGAGCGACCGCCTCAGGGTTAATATTAAAAATATATTTTATTACTTACTTGTGAAAAGAATCAAGTGCTGTTGTTGTATAATTTGTTTTGTCCTGTTTAATTGTTGTATTAGCAGACATAATTGAATTACCAATACCAATATATAAATAACATCTTGATTGTAATCCTTGTGGACTTGCAGTTTCTCTCTGTAATGCTTTTTGACTCCATTCAATACCTTCTTTTATCTAATTGTTTAATTAATTGTTATATTAATTGAATAATATTATTTGTGTTAAATTGATATTTTGAGGTTAGGTTTTTTTTTTTTTAATTACCAAATTTAAATGCTCGTAACAAAGTCGTGCGGATAATAAACATGGCATAACTTTTTGTGGTGATAATCTTGCAACAACTTCTAATACTGAATGAGCATGTGAATAACGTCCTAAATTAATTAAACAAAGTGCATATTGTGTCCAAACATGTACTTCTTCATGTGAAAATTTCATAGCACGTTCAAATGATTCATATAATAATTCAACTTGATGCCATCTAACAACAGCAACAGTTAATAAATCATAAACAGCTGCAGCATTTTCAAATGCACGTAATCTAGCTTCTTTAAATTCTGGTGATTGACTTAAAACAGCATCGCGTACCGCCATTGCTTCACTAATTAATAATAATAATATTATTTCTTCATTTTCATTCTTTGGAACGAATAAATTTGGTCCAACGTATTTTTTTGGTTTCCATGGCGATTCAGAGACGCCATTGTTAATTGTATTTATTCCATGATGATTTAATCGACGATTAATTGTTCCTGTACCAATAATATCTGGTGGTGCATCTGGTGGTTTATAAAGTGATCCACTTACACCACGTAATAATACTTCAGCCATTTGTCTTGTTAATGTTAATCGTAAACTTTGTGTCGCTGTTGTTTCAACGGCCGACAAAATGGCGCTGTAATAGAAATATAATTTTTTATTTATTTTGTTTATTTGATGTATTTAAAATTTAGATTTGAATTTAATTGGTTTGAGTATTATGCCAGATTGAATTAAGCTTTAGATATTGAATCGCATTGAGATTATTTGAACAATGCCAAACATTTGATTGATTAACTGTGAATAAATTCAACATGGCGGTTGACTTAGCTCATAATCGATGTGGAATTGGGTCAAAATTGTACAATCGAATTAGAGTTCTTAGGTAATATACAATTATCATATCGACTAACTTGGCTTCAAGTTAATTTTGTTCAAAAATAGATCATCATAATCTCAAATAAATGCAAGATAATTAATTTACCGGTAACGATTAATTGCCGATTGTGTATTTCCGGTTTGTAAATGCAATAATGGTGCTCGTAATAATGCATTTTCCAATGTAGGACCGATATTTTTTGTTGTATTGATTAATGGCTGCGGTGAGTATGAACCTAACCCTAAAAAAAACGATTCATACTCTTAATTTTTATGTAAAATATTAATATTCTTTGCTATTAATTAATTCTAACCTCTAAAAAATCATATTCAATTTATTATGATATTATTGAGAGTTGATAATAGAAATAGAAGTAATACCATTTTGCAATTGTGTCGCCATTTTGTCTTGCTCTTGTAGATAAACTAATGTTAAATCACCAGCAATTTCAAAACATTTAATAATTTGATCATGCCATTCAGAAATTTTGTATTTTGATTTTAAATTCGGTAATTGTTTCTCCAAACACAAGCCTTTTATTGCATAAGATTCAGCAATAATACATAAACTACGGCTCGGTAATTGTTTTTCAGTTAATGTATGTAATTCAGCCTGTTGATAATTATTTAATGCCTCATCATACATTGCCATTGCATAATGTAATTTTCCCAATAACAAATGTGCATCCAAAACAACATTTACCTGTTGAACAAAACAAGTTTATTCCTGCACGTAATGTGCCGTTAAAAACTATTTGAAGAAAAAAAAAAAAAAAAAAAAAAAAAAAATGAAAGAATGGGAAAAATAGTTACAGTAAACAATTCTTTTAGAATAATATCAAAAATAAATATAGACTCACATGTTTATCTTTTTCTTTAGCAGCCAAAAGTAAATTTTTTTTCGCTTCAATTAATCCAGTTTTAGCTTTTGTTATATTTGAATCAATTGGTGGTGTTAATTCTAAAAAACTCTCCAACCTCCCTTCGCCGCTGAGAAAATGTGCCAAACATTCTAATGAAATGGACAAAAAGAAAAAATAAATTTACACAACCATAAACAACGATATTAAATATCTAAAATCAATTCACAATATTACCATTGCTTGGATATGATTCTTTTAAATGCTCAGCCAACTCTATAACCTTTTTCCAATTACCCTCACCACGATTTTTATCAATTTCACTTTCAATTCTCAACGTATGTCCCTTTTTACTCGTCATTTTATAGCCCACAATTTAATCACAGAACAAAAATATATATTTCTCCTCTTCACCTCTGTATTGTGATATACGAATTTAGTTAATTATTCTCTAACTTTGTCATTAAAATTAATACACAGATTTTGCTGGGCTCCCATCAGCCAACATAACCATACACATATGCACATAAAATTACATATATATATATGAATATACACTAGGCGCCACCTGCCGTTATATAATTGTACTTACGCCACCAAGTGGCGGCACCTCGCGGTATAAAAATGTACTCGTAACACTCATTGGCGCCGTCTAGCGTTAAAAAACAGTATTTAAACCGCAGTGGTGCTATCTGACGGTAAAAAACAACACTTATATCCACCCGTGGCGCCACCTGAAGTCATAAGTGTGAAGTTAGTTGTTGTCATACAACAAAAAATTATTATTGTAGAATATTTCGTTAATTTAGTTATTTATTTATTGTAATTATTAGAATGGAGGCATACTCGATATTAGGACGTATTGGTGAAGGCGCTCATGGAGTTGTGTTGAGAGCTATTCACAATGAAACAAATCGAGATGTTGCTTTGAAAAAAGTATTGTTGAAAAAAATTGAAGATGGAATTCCAACCTCAATTATACGAGAAATTAAAACACTTCAGGAATTAGAACATCCCTATGTGAGTGAGGAAGAGAGAGAGAGAGAGAGAGAGATAGCCATTGGTATTATTTATTTATTTAATTAATTATATAAAATTTAGTAAATTTTATTGAATTTTTTTTTTATAGGTTATACAATTGTTGGATGCATTTCCATCTGGTTTTGATTTTGTTATGGTATTTGACTATATGCCATCAGGATTATGGGAATTATTGAAAGACACAGATAAACCGTTAAATTGTAATGTTATAAAATGTTATTTTAAAATGTTATTAGAAGGTGTAACGTATATGCATTTGAAAAATATAATTCATCGGGTAAATATTTATAATTGTTTGTATTTGTTTTTGGTTTTTTTTTTTTTTACGATTTCGAAATTTATTTCAATTATTCAATTTTCAGGATCTTAAACCTGCTAATTTATTGATAAATCATGATGGGATATTAAAAATTGCTGATTTTGGATTGGCTAGATTGATTTATGAAGATATAACGCGGCCATATTCACATCAAGTTGCAACACGTTGGTATCGTGCACCAGAATTATTATATGGAGCTAAATTTTATAATACATCGATTGATATGTGGTCAGTGGGATGTATTTTTGCTGAAATGATCAATAATTCACCTTTATTCCCAGTATGTTTAATATAATATGTTATTATAACCTCAAATAATGATAGAACGTTTTTTTTTAAATTGGTTGTTTTTTTTTGTTCAGGGTGAAACTGATATTGAACAATTGGCAATCGTGTTGAAACAATTGGGAACCCCAACTTCAGAAACATGGCCGGAGCTAAGTACACTACCTGATTACAATAAAATATCATTTCCATATCATAAAGGTGTACCATGGGAGGAAATTATCTCTGATGCAACTCCAGAAGCTTTAGATATTATCAGACAATTATTATTGTATGATTCATCAAAACGTTTGAGTGCAAATGAGGTTAGGAATATTAATAATTCTGTTGTATAACCTCACTTTTGTTTATCAGGGGATAATTATTTCATTGGTTAATTATTTGTGTGTTTTTTGGTTATGTTACAGACATTGAAACATTCTTATTTTTATACTGCACCATATCCGGTTTCTATTAAACAATTACCAAAACCACCACGAGAACATCGTGATAAATTGAGAAGAAAATCAATTGAAACTGATATAGAATTTACTGAATTATTTCGTGATTTAATTATTGTCACGGATTAATTTGTTTATTTCTTTTTATTATTCATTGTTATTGTTAAACTTCAATTCAAGTTGTTTGATTAATACTGAGACGTAACCTCAAAAAGAAGATGGAGTACAAAATGGCGGAGTTGAATCTTGATTTTATTCATCGTTCTCTTACTGATTTGGTTCGTATTTATCATTTTCTTTTATGATTTAATTCATTTAGTACATTTATTTATGACAATATTTTCATTTTTTTGGGTTTATTTGACGGATTTTTTTAGGTTAGAAATGCAATTGAAGGTGAAGCAACATCAATTGCTGTTAGAATAAATATTAAACTTCATTGTATCCAAATAATTGATAATGCTATTGGATTTTCATTAAATATTTTACGTAATATTGGTGAACATACATCCAAAAAATTATTTTTCGATTTAAATAATAGCAGTAACAATCGTTATTATTACTCGTGTCATCAAAATTATCACAATATTATCAAATCTATCGCGAAATTATTAATAACCACAACGCAATATAAAAATACAAATGAATGTTATGAAAAAATAACAAAAAATGGATTTTTATCAAGAATTCAAAGAGTTTCTAGTCGTCCTACACAAGGAACAACATTAACAATTTATTTCCTGGATAATTTACTTAAAAATCATTTTTATCCGACAATTTTTATCAATTCAATCAATCATTTGGCGAAACATTATCCCCAGGTGAGAAAAAAAAAGCCCCAAAAAATCCCAATGAATTATCATTAATATTCCAACAATATAAGTCGTTAAATAAATCCAATTATTAATTTTTATAGATCAGTTTTTCAATTCGTGACGACAATAAACAAGAAATAATTCTACAAATAAAAAAGCAATTTAAAAATCAACCAAAGAAGAAAAATTATGCATTAAAATCCACAAATTTCTTTATTTTTTCATCAATATCAAATGCGGAAATGAAATTGTCTAATAATTCAACAATTCATGACAACAAATCATTTTTTAAATTCACATTTAATTCAACGACAGCAACAAACGAATTACCAATAACAATCAACAATAGTGAATTTCAATCATTAAAAATTGATGAAATTGTACCCAGTCAATGGTCAGATTGGAATTTCGAATCGCCAATTAATATTCCAAATGAAACACGTCGGTACAGGTTTCTGCCTGCAAAATTAACGACTCTTTTACCGTTAAATATAAATAATAAATTAGTAAACCGTAAAATGACACAGGAATTTAATACTTGTGGTGTATTTAATTATTTCAATTGTTTACCACGTCGACAAGATTTAAATGTTCGTCCTTGTAATAAAATAAAAAAGTTACAACAATTTGAAATAACATTGGAACGCGATGCTCTGAAACATATGGAGGTAATTTTTGGTATTCAACAAATATTTATTCATATTAATATTAATATTAATATATATATATATATATATATTGTTTATATTATAACGCAATTAGTTACAAATTATGATAGAGCATTATATCCAAGTTAATAAACTTTTAATTCTCTGCATTTTTAAAGGTATTGAATCAAATTAATTTGGAATTTATTGCTGCCACTGTATCACAAAATGGCGGCAAATTATTAATATTAATTGATCAACATGCAATGCATGAGAGAATACGTTATGAAAATCTTTTAGAAGGTTAGAAAACCACTTTGAATATATAATTATTAATTATTAGCCATATTTATATTTAAATACATCAATATTTTTGTTACTTTCAATGTTTTTAGGTTATAAAAATGATGAAAAACAATTTAAATCCGTGAAATTAAATCGTGTAATTAAAATAACCGATATTCCAACAAATATTTGTGAATTGATATTGAAACATGATCAATTGTTTATCAATTTTGGATTAAAATTACAATATGATTCAACAATAAATCCAACAATAATAATAATAAAAGCAATACCAAAATGTTTTTTACGAAAAAAAATATTTAATTTAATCAATTTAATTTCTATTGTTCGGCAATTGCTACTCGAAATTATTGATAAATTAATTAATAAAATTGGATTTAATAATTTACCATTAACAATTCATAATGCAATTGCATCAGAAGCGTGTCACGGTAATAATAAATTCAAATAAACAATTACTATGAATCACATTACATAGATATATATTTATTTACTTGTTTCCATTTTAGGTGCAATTAAATTTGGGGATCCATTAAATTTCAATCAATGTAATGTCATGGTTAATTATTGGAAACAAACTAATTTACCAAATCGATGTGCACATGGTAGACCAGTTATCATTCCATTATTATCAATAGATAATAAATAAAAACGATGATAAAATATCCGAAACAAATTTAATAGGTAAGTTTTAACCTCAAATTCAATTAAAAAAATAAATCAACAAAAAAACATAAAATCACATGAATTAATTTTGTAATAAAATATTACATGAGAATCTTTACTATTTCTTATATCAAATATAATATTTAAACAGGCATATAAAATATTTACATTAATATTAACGGATTTTTTTTTTGTTCTTTATCCAATTTTGAGGTTATGAAAACCAAAAAAAAAATAACGGTCAAATATTTAATAAAAAAATATTGCATTACACTAAATTATATATAAATAATTGTTATAAAATCTTGTTAGATTTGGAAAACGAGTATTTATCTTGTTGATTATTTAATTTATTAATTAAATTATTTTAACCAAATAATTATTGGTATTAGAATAATTTAATTAATAATAATAGCATCAAGCAATGTATTTTCCATAGGAATAATGTTGAATAGAATTGTGATTCGCTACTGGATGATGAATTACTTCCAGTAGTTAAACGACGATTTATCATTTCTGAATTTTGTTGTTGTTGTTGTTGTTGTTGTTGTTGTTGAGTATTTAAATTATCACTTATTGCACTTTGTGCTGGTGGTGGTGGTGGTGGTATCCATAATTCTATAAATGCTGATACTAATATATCTTTATCATAATAAATAACACGCGATGTTGATATAATAAAATCATATCCAGCTAATTTTATTGGACATGGATAATTTGGACTGATATAAAAACACATTGTATAAAGGGACATTTCTAATTCTGGTGATGTACCAACAAATAATGTTGTTACATCCTGTGGAGTATCGTTTAAACGTGATCTCACTTTAACAACAGCACCTCGCTGCAATAAAAAAGAAACAACAAATGATAAACAAATATTATTTAATTGTTAAACTGCTTCGAAATAAAAGGGGAAAAAAAAAAAAAATTTTTTCCATCAACACTACATCACGGCTGTTAAATTTGACGTCATTTCATTTATCCAAAATCAATCAACAAATATTTTTTATAATCATTACAATTGTGACTATCGTGTGAACTAAAATTGTTTTTATAATTAAAAAACTTTCATTTATTTTTTCACAATTATTCAAACACAATATTTTTTATCGACATTTTAGAATTCTCATCACACGCCACAATTTATAAATAACTATAAATAATATTAAATGTTTGATATTCAGTTGACTAAAAAGGTCACAATGTGTGTGACACAACTTGACACGTAATTATATCTATCAAACAAATCAATAATTTCCCCACATCAACATCAACAATAATAATAATAATGATAAGAAAAAGAAATAATTTACTCACATCTCCAAGTGTAGTGTTTTTAATATATCCAAGATAGTTTAATGATTTATCCATTTCTTTTTTAGCATAATAAATCCAATTATGCAATCCAATAATTTCTGTATCAATTTTTTCGGCAAGAAAAACCGTTTCAAATCCCGAACTGCCAGCGTCATTTTCACTTCTCTTAAATTGCGTAAACCAAATACGTTTTAATGCATTTTTAAATTCATAAATTTCATCAGCAATATATCCTTTGGTAATTAAAAAATTCATCGTTATTTTCATAACATCTGTATCAACAATGGCATTAATTAAATTATTTTCTTCATCTCTTTCATGTTCCGAAACAATTTCTTTAACTTTTGAATTCAATTCATAATTATCATGTAAATTTAATAGAGTTTTAATTGTTGGTAATTCCCAAGCAATATTATTAACAGTTAATAAATTATCTGGTGAATCATCTGTAGTACTGCCATCAATTTTTTGTCCTTGTAAATTCATTGTTATATATTTAAATGCATTATTATTAATATCATTACGTAATAATTCTTCACTCATTTGTTCAATTTCATGTTTAAATGTATCACGACCCATTGGACTTGTAAATTTTAATTCTTCTTCAATTGGTGGCTTTAACGCTGATGAATTATTATCAATATTTCCAATTGCAGTTGATGATTGTCCTGGTGTATTTGTATTTGTATTTGTTACACTTTGATTTGGTACAATTGGATTTGTTGCTATTTGTGTAGGTTGATTAATATCTTGCGCTGGTTGATTAATACCTGGTGCTGGTTGATTAATACCTGGTGCTGGTGCTGTACCATTATTGTAATAATTATTATAAGTTATTTCAGTGTGTGTAGTACCGGGTACTGCACCTGATGCAGCAACTGGTGTATTACCATAACTGTGACTTGGAATATTGTGAATACCACCAGGTAAAACGCGATTAACAACTGCATTAACACCAGCACTAACACCAGCAAAAACAAATGCTTCTTTAGCTAATTGTCCAATTCCTGGACGTGATGATTGTCCGGATTGTACTAAAATTGTTTGTGGTTGTGAATAACCACCAACTGGTGGATTATAACCAGCTCCTGGTGTATAAGAATGTCCATATGATGGATTATATGAATTTGGTTGATAGGGTGGTGGATTGTGTCCATTGTATTGTGGTTGATGATAACCACCAGGTGCTCCATAACTTGGTGGATGTCCCATTGCTGTTCCATAACTTGGTGGTTGTCCTCCTGGTGTTCCATAGCTTGGTGGATGTCCTCCTGGTGTTCCGTAACTTGGTGGATGTCCTCCTGGTGTTCCATAACTTGGTGGATGTCCTCCTGGTGTTCCGTAACTTGGTGGATGTCCTCCTGGTGTTCCATAACTTGGTGGATGTCCTCCTGGTGTTCCGTAATTTGGTGGATGAATGTTTGATCCAGGTGGTGGATAAGGTGCTGATGGATTTCCTTGACCTGTTGATGGATTACGACCTTGTTGTCCAAAAGCACCGCCAGTATTTTGACCATATCCACCAGATGGTTGCCAATTTCCAGATGATTGAACATTTGTTGCACTGGTTTTTGATATATGCTCTGGATTTGGAGCTGATGGTTTATTTACTGATGTTGGTTGTTTTGGTGGTGGATTCCAACCAATATGACCGGGACTTGAACCACCTAATTCGACGTTTATTTTGTTTATATAAAAAGGTTTGGTTGTGATAAGTTTAAATTGAATATTGCGTAACGGTTTGTCATACTTCCGTTCATTGGAAATTAGTTATGAAAATATTTTTATAATTATAACAAGTGTCGTTATTGTGTGAACTAGAATAATTGATGAAGGAAGAGTTATCTAAATTTTTCAAGCCACTGTCAGTTGATAGTTATGATTTCTAGTGTTATTGATTAACTTTCAGTATTTTTAAAAAAATATACTAAAATAGATGCAATTTTAATAATGTGATATGTTTAGTACCAATGATTGTCACATTGATAAAAATTGTAAAAAATTTTGGTTCATAAATTTGTGATAAATAGAAGTGTTAGAAAGTGTGACGCAACTTAGAGAGAAAATTTTCGATTGGGTGAAAAATGTTCATGTCTTCTACAACTGATAAAAATCATTGAAATTATTTTTATCCACTCTTCTGATAACGTTAATTATACATGGGAAACATACGTTGAAGCGTTTAAAATCGTCACTGAGACGTTTACACGAAGAGAACATTGCCGGGAACACTTTCTAAATTAGAATACCATCTTGAATTACAATTTTACCTGATGATTGTGATTGACTTGGTCGTGATGTTGGATTTCTAGACCATGTTCCACGACTACTACCTCCTGAATTTGAACTTCCAGTTCTACGACTCGAGCCACCACTTCTACGTGCATCAATTTTACCTTATTTAAATCAACAAGATAATATACATTATTATAACAGTACAAAAATAAATAAATGATAAATATTTTACTCATGGAAAATTGTTAAAATTGATAAAATATATTGCAGTGAATTGAATAATAACGTCATGTCGAATTTAAATTGACCAATTGAATTCTCTCGACAATTTGCGAATGAGTCTTTCAATCATCACTTTCAATAATTGCATTCACGTGATAGGTTGGGGGAAAAAAAAAAAAAAAAATACAGGGAAATATTAATATTGTATGAGGAAAGTAAAGACAACAATTAATTCTGATGAAAGCTGATATCACATGACTAATTAATTCTAACTAAAAAATCTATGACGTACTTCAACTAAATATAACTGAAGAAACATCTAGAGAATACGTATGCTAATTTATCGATTGCATATTTTGATGAAATAAATATGTAAGAAGTAATATTTGGTATAAAAGAGTTAATATTTGATATTAATTAAGAACTTACATGATGATAAAAGTACCGTTAATGCGGTCAAGATGAACGCAAAATGAAAATTCATTTTGTTACAATATTTTCCTCTTCTTTTTTTGCGTTGTATCCTTGTCAGCTGGTTGAACACTACTGACAAACACAACTAACTGATTGCCGCAAAACGCAGTTTCTACTTTAATCTCGTCAATAAAACTGAAGTTGGCTGTATATGTGTGAGTTGAGTTTCGTGAGCGTTAGCCGTTAGCATTGAAGCTACGAGACAAGTTTATACGTGTTTGAGTCACGCATCGGGCAACCTTTCCCCTCTTTTTTTAGATAGATTTCAAGGGAATATATTGAAGAAGTATATGTGCGTGAGTATATAGATAATATTGGAAGGAAGGGGTGAAGTTTCGTTACATGAAGTTGGCCGTTTATCGATTGGCGAAAAAATTAGAGATGTATAGAACCGCGCGCATGACGTCATATTCCTGTTCAGACACGTTTGGATGGTAAACAATTTTGAATTCTGTTTATGTAATAAATATGCAATGATATTTATTTATATATTTATGGTTTAATTTATCACTGTATATTTTTGCAATGAGTCTGAAGTTAGCGGATATTGCTGAAGCAAAACAGTTTATGTATATCACAATATTATATGTGTGTATATATATATATTTTTATTATAACAAAACAATATATATATAAAAAATATGTAAAAAAAAAAAACATATCAATATTTGTCGTCCAACTCAAACTTTCATAATTCCAAATGTTAAACAAGTTTTACTTGAAATTCAAGAGTACTTTGATTGTGTATCAGTTGAAAAAATAGTCAAGAATATATTTGACTATTTCTAATATTATTCTTTGAGGTAGAAAGAGCGATTATACTTTATCTCTATTTGTTGAATCAGTTTAAAATAGTTTGAATATTATTAATAGTAATAGAATATAAGTCTTTGTTAGGAATATTGTTGAATAGTTTTGTGATGCGTTGCTTGTGAGTCTGTTCCTAATCCCATGATGTGACGGTTTCCATGTTATTGGTTCTTCAATAGGTGATAATGTTGTTGTTGTTGATGGTGGTGGTGGTGGTGGTGGTGGTATATATAAATCTGTATCAGCTGATACTAAAATATCATTATCAAATAAACGATGTCGTGTTACAAAAATGGTAAATTGATTACCATCCAATTTAATTGGACATGGATACCAAGGACTGATATAAAAGCATAATGTATACAAAGACATTTCCAATTCAGGTGAAAAACCAATAAAAAATGTTGTTACATTACTAGCAGTATTATTTAAACTTGATCTGACTTTAACAAATGCACCATTCTGAAAATAAATAGACAATAATAATTAATACAATTATTAAAATAAAATATTTACATTAACAAGTCTAATTATCAATAATGAGAACAAACTTACATTATTAAGTGAAAGATATCCAATATAACCTAAATAATTTAATTGTTTATCCTCTTCTCTTTTAGCATAATAAATCCAATTATGCAATCCAATAATTCCATTATTAATACGTTCAGCGAGAAATACATATTCAAATCCAGAACTACCATAAATATTTTCAACTCTTTGAAATCGTGTGAACCAAATTTCTTTGAGTTTATTTTTAAATTCATAAATATCATCGGGTATATAACCTTTTTTAATTAAAAAATTCATTGTCATATTCATAACTGTTGTATTAGTAATTATATCAATGAATTTACTTTCTTCCATTCTGTGTTGTTGAGTAACAATTTCATTTTTCATTGCATCTAATTCATAATTATCATGCAATAATAATAATGCTTTTATTGTTGATATATTCCAAGCTAAACAACAATTATACGTAGAATCTATATGTCCCATCATTTGTTCCATGTATTCATTCAGTCTGTTTACATCAAACACTACATCTTTGAAAATTGAATCTAAATTTGGATCCTCAATCGTTAACAAATTATCAATTGCTACATCTTTTACATTATCATCAGTCTTCAATCCTTGCAATTTCATTGTAATATATTTCTTTTTATAAACATTATTAACATCTTTAGTCAATAATTCTTCAGTCAATTGTTCAATTTCATGTTTAAATGTTACATGACCTAATGGACTTGTAAATTTTAATTCTTCATCAATATTTGTTGATGTTGTAATTGAATTAGATGTTGTTGATAACAAAGTTGTATTATTATTTATTATACTTGGAATAGTTTGATTAATATCATCAGTTATTTTACTATTTTCATAATAATTATTATAAGTTATTTGTGTATGATTGTTAATTGGTGTTGCTGCATTATTTATTGCTGCATTTTCTGAACTTGAACTACCATAATGATGTCTATGAATACCACTATGAAAAACTCGATTAACAGAAGCTCTAACAGCAGTGTCAACAATTGAATTAACTGCTGCTTCTTTAGTTAATTGTCCTAAACTTGGTTTTGATAATTGTTTAGATTGAATAAATATTGTTTGTGGTTGTGAATATGTAGCAATTGGTGGATTATAATAAGTATGAGGTACATTAGAATATCCATATGATCTTTGATGTCCATAATTATTATTATTTTGATTTAATTGTTGATTAAATCCACCATTTATATTATGTCGGTATTCATTTGATGATTGGAAATTGTTTGAAGATGGTTTGTAAACGTGTTCAGAACGTTGTGGAATATTTAAATAATTATTGTTTGAATTTGAACCACCTTAATGTTTAATAATATAATTAATTATTCATTGATTGATTGATATTAATTTAGAATAGTTTAATAATTTACCAGGTGAATAATGTTGCGAGTTTGAACCTGTTGAATGATGATTATTGGTTGAATGTGAACCAGATGATTTTGATCCAAATAATCTACCCCAAAATGAACCACCACCTTTGCTTGAACCACCACCTTTGCTTCTTCCACCACTTCTTCCGCTACCTCGTCCACCTCGTGCGTTTACACCTAATAAATCAAAATTAAATATCACAAAGAAACAAATTAATTGAATTAATTGAAAGACAAGACTGAATAATAATATTTTCTCTATTAAATAGAACAAAAGACTGTTTGATCAATTTCATTTTATTAATTTACAGTACAATAATTATTGTATAAAATAAAAAATATTACACATAACACTTACATGATAACGATAATTGAAATAAAATCACAAACGCAATCACCAAATATAACTTCATTTATATAATTTATTACTTCTTCTATTTCCAACCTTTCAGTTATTTTTTACTCTGAACAATTATTTGTTTGATAATTATGACGATAATAATAATAATAATAAGAACTTTATTAAGTATTTAGTATTGTTGTCGGTTTAGAAGACGTGAATAAAAATTGCGTCGGACTGACTGAGTTGAGGAGAGAGATTCAGTGAAACTTGTTGGAACAAGTTTAGTCATAGAGATATGGTGGGGGGGAAAGATCAGTAGTGGGAGAATATGTCGCAATAGAAACCGTTGGGATAAATGTCTTTTTGGTAATTCCATGTGCGTCATAGTTTAAAAAAAAAACATGTTTATGATTAAGTTTCCTGTTCTTTATTTCAATTAGAGATGTTGATGGTGTATTTAAAATAATTCTACAACTTGTTCTACTTCTTGGTAAGTATTTTTATTTTTTTTATTGCTTTATTATTGTTATTCTCAGTGAATAATGTTTAAATATTCCCATTTACCTTTACACTATTATATATAATGTTATTAAAATAATCTTATCTAATATTCGATAAAATTTTTGGAAGGAATAATTACACAGGTTTACAAAAATATTTGAACAATTTTCTCAAACATGAACATTTGCTGTTTTACACAGTTTAAAACTCAATATATATATATATATATATTATATTCAAATATTAATTATATAATAGAGAACAAAGAATATTGTTGAGGAATGTTTAGGTCTTTTTTTTTTTTTTGTTGTATAAATGTTAATTTTAATTATTTAATAATGATTCTTTAGCGATAAATCTATCGAGAATAGTTTCACTGGGATAATCAGGTATTGATAATTGTCGAAATCCTTCATCGTCTACGAAACAAATTTCATGTTCATCCTGGAGTGAAAAAAAAAAAAAAAAAAAAAAAAAAAATTATTTATATATTTATTTATTTATTTATTTATTATCTTATTGATTTACTACTTACTGGATCAGCAAGAATAATAACTCGAACTGATGCTTTTCCAGGTGTATCAAGTGTTATTAAATCAGTTAAAATTTTATTTCCACTTTCTTTAATTTTTTTTTGCAATTCTGGTTGATCTGCGTATGGAATTGCAAATGCAATACGTCCGTATGCCTTTTCACGATTAATTTTCATACCTGTAGATTAATAGATAAATTAATTAAATAGTTTTATATTATTATTATTATTATTATTAAATAGATTTAATTTTTCAGGTATTTTTTGGATTTTTCGAGGTTATGTAGTTACATTAAACTTACCAATATCATTTAATTCTAATTTAGATTGATCATCGCCGTATCCTAAAAGCACACTATTCTCTTTTTGTTCATAAATTTTCATTGACAATATATCACGCCAATAATTAATACTTTTTTGCAAGTTTGAACACGTTAATGTAACCTTTTCAACTGGATCTATCAATAGCGGGAATTGATACATGAATAAATAAATATTCTCTAGATGTTTAAAATTACTATTAAATTATTAACATAAATCTAATAATTAATTTAATAGTTAATAAACATAAGAAAATCTTGCACTATTTAATAATATGAAATAAAATAAACAACTAACTAATTAAATACATATATATATATTTTTTTTTTAAACCTTTATCGTCCACTTGTTGTTCGTTAATAATAAAATATTTATAACCGCCAGGTGCTTCAAGGACAAATAATCCATTCTCTTCTTGTATTGGCCAATTATTTTTTCTTGCACGTTCAATCACGTCTTTAGACCTTATTGTTATTCCACAAAAATCATTTCCGAGTTCATAATTATTTATTCCATAGTTATATGTTAATTCAACAACAAAATGTGTGTCTTCAGGGCCATAACCAATCATTGTTTTACTCCAACGGTTTGCGTATGGTCTTTAGAGGGAGAAAAAAACACAAATTTTCAGATATTAGATACAATTATTTTTATCAATAATTTATTAATTAATTGTTTATTTTACCCATTGCATGCTGCATCACAACCATCAGCAAATTCTTCATGTCTCAATACCTATTTTTAATTTAACAAAATATTATTATTATTTTGTAGGTTATGAAACAATTTTTTTTTATTAAGTTTTTTGTGTTAATAATTGAAATGGTATATTTACTTTCATTCCAAGTATTTCACGATAGAATTTGGCCGTTAATTTTCGATCTGGAATTTTGAAAACATAATGCAGTGCTCTGGCGTTGAACATTTTGCTATTTTTATTTGAAATTTGGTGGAATAATATCGACAATGTAGTTTTTTTATTTGCTGTAGATTTTTTTTTCTACTGGTGTGAAGTTGTGTGCATATCTACACCGCCATTTTCTATCGAATCGAACATTATCGCGATTAATTGTAGTCGTTGAGATGAATAAATCGATTATATGGAAAGTTGAGGTTATGTTGAATTTTGATTGGCTGTTTATATTTTCGATTACTTTTTAAATATTGACCAATCAGACTCGACATTATTTGAATAAGTTTAACGTATTTCCAGATGTCGCTGTAGTCAATAATGATGATAAAATGTCCGTTAAATAATTCATTTATGTGCAAACTAATTTAACAATGCAATTATTCATTTATTCAGATGCTCGTCTAGACAATTTCTCACTATGGACTGATAACAAATTTATATTACCAGGTTCATATAACAAAATCCGCTAAGATAATTGTCAATAAACAATCACAATTATAATAACTAAATTCTACTTTCAGGTATGTTGGAACGAAAAATAACTATACAATTAAATATGAAATATTCACAGTGATGATATTTATTATTCTCAACTGTTCAAAGATCATTTAAACCAATTTATATTTATTCAGTTGTTTTGGTGCATAGAAATTTCTTCTTTTTTATATATCTATATCCAAAAGTGGATGATGAAATCTCTTACAAATAAAATTCTTTAGCTGTTGCAATTGCTTGTGAACAATTGATAACTACGAAGTATTTAAATACAAATTGAAACAGATATATTATTATCATTTTGATTTCAAAGTCGTGGCAGTATACAACGAATATTATTTTTTTATCACTACAATTACGTTACAATTATATAGATTATAATTATTTATTTATTTTTTTTGTATGATAAAATAATAATAATAATTTTTTATTGGCAATTATGATGAGAAAATTATTTTTAGTTATTTTAATTTGTTTATTTGTGTTATTTAATTTTACAATTGGTTATCATGATGTTGAATCGACTGGTGATTATAATTATAAACATCAAGAACCACCAGAGAATGGTAAATAATATTTATTAAAATTGTTTCAAACCCCCCTACACAAAATCGTTTGAACTTTTTTTCAAAGTCATAAATACACATTTTTATTGAAAAATTATTGTTTAAATTTTGATTTTTAACCGTTACAATTTTGGATATTTAATTTTTTTAATTATTGAATATTGTTGTAGACAGTCTGAAGAATATCTATGAATTATTTCAGATTTTTAACAATTCCATAACTATTAAAAAAAAAATAGACAAAGATTGATAAAAAAAAAGAAAAAAGCAGGATTTTGTGTAGGGTTATTCACATTTTTATAAAAACATCTTCTCACAATAATATATTAATATTTGTACTAATAATTATTCTCTCAAAACCAATAAATAAACAGTAATAATTCGTAAATTATCGAAACAAAATTGTGTCGAGATATCAGTAAATTTAACAAAAAATTCAAACACATTTTTGGCAAATAAAAATTTACCAATTTGGATTGCGCACAAAAATAATTCAAATAAATTACAAAGCATCACAAAAGTAAGTAGAATTTATAATAAATAACGCAAACAATATAATAAACAATAATTAAATCAATATTTATTAACAATTGTATTCCAAAAAAAAAAAAAAAATATTATTAATTTATATTTTTATTATTTTTTCGTCTCTCTCATCAAGGTAATGAATAATATTGGTTCTTTCTTCACATATCAAGATACAAAAAGCTGTTCAGCAGCTGTATACTTCTCTAAACGTGAACAATTAGTAATTATCTAAACAATAAAATGGAAAAAAAAAAAAACAAATTTAAATATCCTATTTAAAAAATAAAAAAAAATAAATATATTTTCTCTCTCTCTCTCATTCAGGATGGAACAATTGATAATCGTTATTCATTATATTATCTTCCATATGATATTAAATATAAAAAAATAAATCCAACACACGACAGTATAATTAAATCTGAATTAAATCATGAAAATAAAATATTGTCAGTGAGAATATCAAATAAAACACCAAAACGCGATGGAATTTATGAATCATTGGGTAAATAAACAATTATAAAAAAACAAAATATATATATATATATATATATAATAATTATAACATACACATTTTTAATATTAATTAAATTGTTTATCTAATTTTATTTTGAAAAATAGGACAAAAAATTGAAATGAATAAATGGAAATTTGTTAAATCACTTTTGCCATTTCCGGAAATTGTTTACATTGAAATTTTAGTAATAATTAATTATGATATTGTAGAAAATTTGTAAGTATATTTATTATATTTAATTAATTAGTTAATAAATTAATTAATTAACTAATTAATTTAATAAATAATGTTATTTATTTGTTTTACAGTGAAAATAATTATGAAGCAATTGTTTCATATATTTTGGTAATATTTAACAGTGTTGATATGTTATATTCCGAGATAATAAAACCAAAAATTAAAATAAATATTGCAGGAATAATAATTGGTGTTGTGAGTGTATTTATTTTGAAATAATAAATGTTTATTATTTATATGTTAAATATACTAATTTTGTGTATTATTAAAATTGTATTATTTATTTTGCAGGAACGTAAATCATTTTTATCTATTGATAAAAATTGTTATGAAGATTATATTGTTAATGATGAAGGACTCAATGCCGCTTGTGTTACAAATTTAATAAAAGATATTGTTAATGATTATGATGATATAATTACACGTGATTCTTATGATGTTGTTATTTTTCTTACCGAGTATGTGACAAAAAAAATTTGAGAATAAATTTCATATTAATGTTTATTTAATTAATATATTAAATGATTGTTTAATTTAAATTGTTTTTTTGTTTTTGTATTATTTTGTTATAGCTTTTATCTACACGGTCATCATGTTGATGATGATGGAAGAATAATTACTGATAATGTTGATGGTGAGTTGGATGTGGAAAAATATTTGAGGTTATGTTTTTTCTTAAACTTGAAAATTTTATTATTTTATTTTTTTTTTAATAGTTGTAGGATTGTTAAAAATCTGAAATAATTCATAGATATTGTTCAGATTGTCCACTACAATATTCAATAGTTCAAAATATTTAATATCCAAAATTGTAACGGTTAAAAATTGAAATTAGAAACAATAATTTTTCAATAAAAATGTGCAATTCATTTACTTTAAAAAACTTCAAGCAATTGAACAACTATTACAATTGTTATAATTAATTAATTTATTATTACAGGATATGCAGAGATACCAGATGATGCAGGATATAATGGTTACAGATTATCATCACAAGATATAAGAGTTGCTGTAGTATCCAATCATCAAAGCATTTATCAATCTTTTTCTACTATTGCACACGAACTTGCACATTTGTATGAAACAAATTTAATAATTAAATAGTGTTATTAATATTATTATTATTATTAACACAATAGTATTGTTATTAACTACGTGTATATATTTATTTAATTTTTAGAATGAATGTTCTTCATGATCAAGGAGAATTTCGTAATGTTGATGGTGAATGCGTTGGTAATTTAATGAAAACGGATGGAAGTTTTTGTACAAATTGTTTATCCTTTTCTCATACAACATTGGAACAAATAACGAAATTTTTTAGTTCACGTGACGGTTGTATATTTCATAATAAACCAAGATCATTGTTAAAATCAGAATCAGCAATACAATTATTTTGGAATAAAGATAAACAATGTCAATGTTATGGATATGAATATGCATATGATTCACGTACAGTTAGTAATATTTTATTAATTTATTGAGTTGTATTGTAATTGAATGTGTATAATAATTGTGCGTTGTTGTTTTGTTTGTTGCAGATTCTTTGGAGTTATGTTAAAAAATTATTCAAGGTGGAAATTAATTGTGATAAACGATTGAAATGTTTACAAAATAAATATGGATTTGGTGTTACAATTGATGATACAGGATATTTAATGGATGGTACACCATGTAATGGGGATAATAAGGTATTTATTGCATGATAATTCATTTAATTATAATTCTTTTATAATTGTTTGATATGTTTAATTGTTAAATTGTGAGGTTAGGTTTGCTGGAAAGGAAAATGCCAACAAATCCATGATGAATAGATTATTTTTAGTTATATAATTAAATAAAAAATGTTTGATGTTTGTTGGATATAATTTGAATTTTAAATTAACGGGTGTTAATTAGTTCTCAAATAAAATACATGGTGGCGTGTAAGAACACTGCACTGGCTCCATCCGCCATTTTGTGGCGAGTGTGTGAATTAAAAGAAGGAGGGATAAGGTGGCGCTCAGATGAATAATGAATAAAATTTCTAACGTTACTTTTCTTCTTTTATTCACTTTTGTTTATGGTGGAGCGTTGTCCATTTCCAAACCCGGCACTTTTACATCATCAACTATTATTATATTACCGTTAAAGTAGAATAAAACAGGCACGAGCACGCATAAGAATATCTTCAAAGTTATATTTATATATATATATATATATTTCAATAAAATTTGATATATAAAATGGCGTTGAAAATAAATGCAAATTGCAACGATCCTCCGATTGGTAAATACAATTTTCTATTATTTAAACATTTAATTAATCAATTTATAACAATATATATCATTCAATACAATCATCTCCAGAATCTTATTCAACCTAACCTCAAAATTGCATAATTTATTTTTAACGTTTTACCCAAAAAAAAAAAAAAAAAATTCAATTCTATAAATAATTTTATCATTTTATTTGTTTAATAAAATTAAAATTAGGTGCGTTAATAACTGCGGATTTAATTACATCATCAAATAAAGCAACAATTGAAATAAATTATGTAAAAACATGGAAATCAAGTGGAAATATTCAACTGTTTAACAAGAATGAACTTGTTTGTGAGAGCAATCACGACGTTGCACGTTATTTAGCTCGTGAATTTGACGATACTCTTTACGGTAATTTAAATTTAAATATAAAAAAATACATATAACTATTACATAACCATCCAAAATAACATTTTACATTTAACTAACTGTTCAAACTCATTTTTATTAAGGTGGAAAAAATATTTTTGAGCGTACACAAGTCGACAGTTGGATGTCATTTTGTCTCGGACAATTGGTAAATAAAAAAACATTTAATAATGCAATTGAACATTTGGAAAATTCATTAAAAACACGTACTTATTTAGTCGGTTGTGAATTAACACTCGCTGATATATTTATTTACTCAACATTATCATTAAATTCATCAAATGATATTATAACAATTATTAATAATAATCAACAATTATCCAACATAAATCGTTGGTATAAATTGATTGAATCGTTGTCGTCGGTCGAAAAATTATCTAAAATGAAAAAATCACAGGATAAAGATGTTAAAAATGTTGCTACAACTGTACGTAAACAGGAGGGTAAATTTGTTGATTTACCTGATGCTAAAATGGGCGAAGTAGTTGTACGTTTTCCACCAGAAGCAAGTGGTTATTTACATATTGGACACGCAAAAGCAGCATTATTAAATCAATATTATGCAGATTTATTTTCCGGTAAATTAATAATGCGTTTTGACGATACAAATCCGGCAAAAGAAAATATTGAATACGAACAAGCAATATTGGAAGATTTAAAATTGCTCGAGATAAAACCAGATTATTTTACACATTCATCTGATTATTTTGATCTAATGATAAACTATTGTGAACAATTAATCAAAGATAATAAAGCGTATGTTGATAATACACCGGCATTAACAATGAAAGAAGAACGTGAACAAAAGCAACCGTCAAAAAATCGTACAAATAAAATTGAATTAAATTTAAAATTATGGAATGAAATGATTGTGGGAACAAAAATAGGTCAAGAAAATTGTGTACGTGCTAAAATTGATTATAAATCTGATAATGGTTGTATGAGAGATCCAACAATTTATCGATGTAAACTAGAATCACATCCGAGAACTGGAAAAAAATATAATATCTATCCAACATATGATTTTGCATGTCCAATTGTTGATTCAATTGAAGGTGTAACACATACATTAAGAACAACTGAATATCATGATAGAGATGAACAATTTAATTGGTTTATTGATGCATTAAAATTACGTCGTCCATATATTTATGCATATTCACGTTTAAATATGACTAATACTGTATTAAGTAAACGTAAATTAACATGGTTTGTTGATGAAAATATTGTTGACGGTTGGGATGATCCACGTTTTCCAACTGTACGTGGTATATTACGTCGTGGAATGACCGTTAATGGTTTAAAACAATTTATAATTGCACAAGGAAGTTCAAGATCAGTTGTGTTTATGGAATGGGATAAAATTTGGTCATTTAATAAAAAAGTTATTGATCCAATAGCAATAAGATACACTGCATTAAATACAAATGAATTAATTCAAGTAATAGTTGAAGGTGATATTGGTAATGATAAATATTTAACTGTACAAAATCATCCAAAAAATTTAAATATTGGAATGAAAAATGTTAAATTAAGTCGACGTTTATTTATTGAACGTTGTGATGCTGAATTATTAATTGAAGGTAATAATGCTACGTTTGTTAATTGGGGTAATTTAATGGTTGATAAAATTGAACGAGTCAATGGTGTTATTAATTGTGTTAAAGTCAAAGCTAATTTTCACGATAAAGACTTTAAAAATACAATTAAATTAACTTGGTTAGCTGGAGATGATAATAATAAGGATATTAAATGTATTGAGGAAGCGAATTGTGAATTGATTCCATGTGTTGCTGTTTATTTTGAACATATTATTAGCAAATCAGTGCTTGGAAAGGATGATGACTTTAAAGATTTTGTTGCGAAAGATACAAGGGTAATTATTGTTTCATCATTTTCATTTAAAAATGTTGAATTTATTTTTTTTTTTCTATGGTTTTAAATGTTAATTGTTGTTTTTTTATATTTATTGTTTAGAGAGAGGTTATGATGTTGGGTGAAGCTGAATTGAAACGTGTTAAGCAGGGTGAAATAATTCAATTACAACGTAAAGGTTTTTTCCGTTGTGATGTACCATTTGCGCCATTAAGTGATTATACATCGAGAGTTAGACCGTTAATATTATTTCATATACCTGATGGACATGTTACTACTCCAGTTGCAGTTAATAATGTTGTTAAAGAAACGAAACAAACATCTAATGCGGTAATTCATCTATTTCTAACACGTTTGAACTTGTTTAGTTTTATTTTATAACGGTCAAATATTAAGTTCTGTGCATAATTATTTAACGGATTGGTCAGTAGATGTTTAAATTCTATTAGTTAATTGTACAGATAACCAATTGCGTGTTGAGTATACAAAAGAAAGAAGAAAAACCCCGTTTTTTTTTTTTTTTTATAGGTTATGTTGTCCAATAGAACAACGGTACAATTTTTTTCCATTGTGCACAGACCTTAAATGACTTTTTTTTTTTTTCGCTCTCTAACAAGTTTGTTCACGCGTCAAACACGTATGGACTCGTTCTATTCACTTTTATTTTATCCACATTTTTATTATTATTATTATTTCAGAATATTGGTGAAATAATTAAAAAAATTGAAGATCAAGGGAATAAAGTTCGTGAATTAAAAACTGCAAAGGCTGATAAAAAAACTATTGAAGCAGAGGTTAAACAATTGTTAAATTACAAAGCGGAATATAAAACAATTGCAGGAAGTGATTGGAAACCAGGTGTAGTTGCATCATCATCATCATCATCATCATCATCAACAAATCCGGTAACGTCTGACAATATTGATTCATTGAATGAACAAATTGAGGAACAGGGAAATAAAGTTAGGCAATTAAAATCCGACAAAGTGGATAAAAAAATTATTGACGTTGAAATAAAAACGTTAATTGAATTAAAGAATAAATATAAAAAAGAATCTGGTAATGATTGGAAACCAGGTACTGTTGCTAAATCATCACCATTAAAAACCGTTATTGATAAAACATCTAACGATATTAATTCATTGAATAAACAAATTGAAGAACAGGGAAATAAAGTTAGAAAATTAAAATCCGACAAAGTGGATAAAAAAACGGTTGAAATAGAAATAAAAATATTACTAGAATTAAAAGGACAATACAAAAAAGAATCAGGCAACGATTGGAAACCAGAAATAAATACAAAAACACCAACAATGTCTAAAGATACTGACATAACCTTAAATAAAAAAATAACACAACAAGGTGACAAAATACGTAAATTAAAATGCGAAAAATCTGACAAAAAATTAATTGACAATGAAATTAAAATATTATTAAATTTAAAAAATGAATACAAATTATTAACCAATGAAGAATGGAAACCAATTAATAACAATAATGACGATAATAAAAAACGTAAATCCGTAGCATCAGAAAAATCACTAAAAAAAGATAAAACAAAAGAAATACAATTAAATAAAGATACAGAAATTGTTAAAACTGGAACGCGATTGGGTTTAGAGGTGAAAAAAAATGAAAATTTATCAGATTGGTATTCCCAAGTGATAACAAAAGGTGAAATGATTGAATATTATGATGTATCCGGTTGCTATATCTTACGTCCATGGAGTTATTCAATTTGGGATAAAATAAAGGATTTTTTGGACATTGAAATTAAAAAATTGGGTGTTGAAAATTGCTATTTTCCAATATTCGTGAGTAAAAATGTTTTGGAACGTGAAAAAACACATATTGCTGATTTTGCACCGGAAGTTGCGTGGGTAACAAAAAGTGGTGAAACAGAATTGTGTGAACCAATAGCGATACGTCCGACATCGGAAACAGTAATGTATCCAGCGTATTCAAAATGGCTGAAATCACATCGTGATTTACCATTAAAATTAAATCAATGGAACAATGTTGTACGTTGGGAATTTAAACATCCACAGCCATTTTTAAGAACACGTGAATTTTTATGGCAAGAAGGACATTCGGCATTTTTAACTAAACAAGAAGCTGAAGATGAAGTTATAACTATTTTAGAACTTTATTCACAAGTTTATGAACAATTATTGGCCATTCCTGTTGTACGTGGACGTAAAACGGAGAAAGAAAAATTTGCTGGTGGTGATTATACAACAACTATTGAAGCTTATGTATCGTCAAGTGGTAGAGCTATTCAAGGCGCTACAAGTCATCATTTGGGACAAAATTTTTCAAAAATGTTTGATATACAAGTTGAATGTGCTGATGAAAGTGGTGAAAAATTATTTGTTTATCAAAATTCATGGGGTATAACTACAAGAACAATTGGTGTTATGATAATGGTACATGGTGATGATAAAGGATTAGTTTTACCACCTAAAGTTTCATCTATTCAAGTTATTATTGTACCGTGTGGTATCACTGCAACAACAACTGTTGAACAGCGTAAAAAATTAATCGATGAATGTTCAATATTGGAAAAAGAATTAAATAATGATAAATTATTGAGAGTAAAAGTTGATTATCGTGATAATTATAGTCCTGGATGGAAATTTAATCATTGGGAATTAAAAGGTGTTCCATTGAGAATTGAATTGGGTTTTAAAGATTTGGAAAAGAATCAAATTACAATTGTTAGACGTGATAATTTTCAACGTATTGTAATACAGAGAGGCGAAGTTTTTATCACAGTTAATGAAACATTGGATAAAATTCAAGCAAATATGTTTGAAAAGTAAGTTATTTATTATTTATATTATATTGTATTATATTTATTTGTTATTTTATAAACTGTTTTCTTTTCTATAATTTACAGAGCTAATATTGAATTGAAAGAGCATATTAAATTGTGCAATGATTGGACTAATTTTTGTAAAGAATTGGACAAGAAAAATTTACTTCTTGCGCCATTTTGTGGTGAAATTGAGTGTGAAGATAAAATAAAAGGTGATAGTACACGTGAAGACAGTGGTGATGAACCTGGTGCACCATCAATGGGTGCTAAAAGTCTTTGTATACCATTTGAACAACCTAAAAATGTACAATTGTCACAATTGAAATGCATTCATCCAAGTTGCATTAACAAACCTAAATTTCATACATTATTTGGACGCAGTTATTAAACTATTTCACGCATTTAATTATCTTTATTCAATATACAGTTGATAATAATACAATATAAATGTGAATACATTAATAAAATATAATATTTGTACTGTATTTCTATTTATATATGTTTAATAATGATAATTTTCTAGCCTATTTCCGTTAATAATAACCGCCGATGGGTTGGATATAAAATGGCGGCGACAACAGTGCAACTTCCAAATGTAATTCAACCAATCCTATCATCATTTCCCCTGGATCCGCATCCCTGATTAGTTGTGACTATTAATACACTATATATATATATATAATACTCAATGCATGACCGTGTCGTTAGTGTCGCACAAAATGGCCGACTATTTCTAGTTTATTCGAATTTATTCCATGCTTTGATCATAAAGCGGATAATAATTAACTAAAAGCAAACTTTTGGAGGTTATATCAATTATATTCATGCATATTTTTCATATAGAAAAAAATTATTAATACATAAATAAGATAGAAGAACGTGTGAAATATTAAATATGAAGGTTAAACAAAAGATGAAGAGAGAAATAATGGAGAATGAAAATGGAGGTATAAATATACGAAAAAAATTGAAAAGAAAAATTAACGAACACTGTGAAGCACCAATAGATACAAAAATTGTTAAATTAGAGCAAGAAAATGAGAAAATAATTGTTAATTCAATGGATAATAATGATGGTAAATATTTATTGATATTTTATCATTCGCCAACGCCAACATAACCTGAAAAAAAAAAAACAAAAAAATGCTTCTCACGTTTATATAAATTATTAATTTTCTTTTAATCTATTACAGAGATGAATAGCAGTGAAATAAAATTGGAAACAATTAAAATGGAACAGGAAAATGATGATGAAATATCTGACAATAATAATGGTAAATATTTATTTATATTTAACTATTTTCAACAATGTGATCGCATAACCTCAAAAAAAAAAATCTCCCCCATCTTTTTTTTTCTTTCTTTCAATTCATAGAATCAAACGAGATTAATACAAATAATAAATTATCATTAAACAATCCGATTAATCGTATAACTGGTAAATATATACGTAAAATATTAAATGGCGCTGGTGGAATTGGAATTTTACGTAAATTCATAGCAATATGCAATAATAAAGCAAACAATGAAGATAATTATGATTTAGCTGGTGAATATTTGGAAGCTAAAGGAAGTGTATTAGAAATATTACAATTACTTGATAAATTGGATAAAAAAAATTTATCAAATGTTGCAATAATATTTTCAACAATGCAAATACTTATACTGAAGTAAGAAAATAATAAATATAATATTGAATAAATGATTATTAATAGTAAATAATAATTAATAAATAATTAATTAAATTTTATTATCAACAGAATAATATCACAGTATCCACAATATTTAATTAATACAGAACAAGCTTGTCGTTATTTTATAAATTCACATTTATCATCAGTATATTTAATGCTATCATCACAAAGTATTGCACAAAATCGTAAAATATGTTTACGTTTATTAACAACAATTGTTACATTGGGTGGTAATTTACCACGTGAATTACTTGGACATTTATCATTTAATACACAAACATTACAATTATTATGTCAACATACAAAACCAAATGATTTAAACAATGTACGAACATGTTTTATACATTTTATTATATCATTATTAATTAATGGTTCGATAAATGTTATACGTGAATTATTGAACAAACGTGGTATGATTACAAGCATTTTTTCTGGATTAATTTATGATAAATCAACAATTGTTCATTTAGTATTGGATACTGTGAAAAATAATATATTGGAAAATAATTACATCAGTAAAACAACAAAATTATATTTATTCTCAACACCAGTTGTACAAAATTTAGTAAATTTATATAATTGGAAGGGACCGTTACAGTGGACGGGAAATAATTTAAAAAAATTAAAACCAATAACACAATTAATTGATCCAAATGATAAACAAGTATGTTATTATTTTATTTAAATTTTCAAAAATATAAAATCATTCAATTTTAAATATTTAAATATAAATTATTTTTATATAACTTTTTTTTCTCACAGATTGCTATTGAAGCAGTTCATAAATTTTTATTATTACTTCTCACATCAACACGTTATGGAATTATTTTTAATGATAAAACACTTGGCACTAGTGGACGTAATTATAATCAATTGGCAAATTCAATTTTATCGTGTTTAGATAAACCTTGGGAATATGAAAAGCCACGTGAATTGGTACAAAAAATATTATCATCAACACCAGATTTAATTAAATCACAATTAATTTATATGGAGGTATTTATGGTGCCAAAATTATCATTAAAATGGATTGAATTGATGAAATTTATACGTTCAATTATTATTGATATTAATTATGATACAATATTAATTTCAAATATAAATGAATTAACATTTTCACAATTTATTTCGGCAACATTGACATTTTCTGTGCCAAAAATTGTTATTAAAAATGCTATTACACCGGCAATCAATAATTCAAATATTATTTTGAGATATGTGGCAATTGTTACATTAACAAATATGCTTGAACAAGTTGGAAAAATTTTTAAATTAATGAAAAATAATAATTGCCATTATGATAATGATGAATTTGGACAATTTAAAATTACTATTTGTGATTATATTGTGAAAAATTCACCGTGTTTAATGGATTTATTGCGAGAATTGGAACAAAATTTAATTGATAATAATAATGAAGAAGAATTGGATGAAAATTTGATAGAAAAAATTGATAAACCATCAAATTTTGAATATTTTTCATCTATAATTAATTTATTTGAAATTTATCGTGACATTTGTCCGGAATATTTCATGGAATTTAATGTGAATAATGGTGAAAACACAGAGCCAATTTATTTATTAAAAGGTTTGAAGATAATTGAAGATAAATATGATGGAAATGGAGAAAAATTTGATGAAATTAAGGTAAAAGTTATTGAATTTATTTTATCAATTTATCCCGACACTTTTATAACAAACAAGGAATATTTTGGTGATTGTTTGATATTTTTAATATCATTATTGAACAATAAACAATTGGAAATTAATTTAAATGCAATGAAAGTGATAAAGAGAATTTTAATATCATCACAAACATTTGAGGGACATGAAAATCAAATTGATATATGGATTAATTGTTTCAAATTATTGAATGATTGTGACAAATTATTTGAGGTTAGCAAATGGTTTGTTAAATTATTGCAACGAGCAATTAAACGAACGGATGATTATTTAAATCGTATTATTAAAGCCGAAGAGGAAATAATTATTGATAATGAAGAAATGGATAAAAATCAAACGGAAAATATTATTAACGAACTTTTTGTGCGTGTTCAGACACGTTTGGACAGGAAAATAATTATAATGCAACCGACACAATCAATTCCATTATTATTTTGTGCTGCAATTGACAGTTTGGAGAAGAAAACTAATGAAAATGTTGCTAATTATTTATCATTTGTTGCAACATTAACTCTACATTGTCAAATAAATCCTGGAACAATGACAAAATTAACGGAAAATATTGAAACATTGCCAAATAAATATTTATCAAGTTGGAATACAAAAAATGGAATTAATATGAAAAAACCATTTAACAATAATGATTTATTACGAAAATACAGTAAAATATTATTGACAAATGAAATAATTGATTGGAAAAATGTTTTTTTGGGTGATAAAAAATTGGAAATTAATTACAACAGTGAATTAATTAAAATTAATTATTCATTGGATAATTATGATATTATATCATTGTTAAACATGACATTATTTTATTTAACACAGTCATTGCGACAAATGCAAATGAATAATGAACAATTTGAACGTTACAAAATGTCGATAATAATTCTATTAAATATCGCAATAAATTGTGACAGTGAAAATAAATTAACTGAACAATGTCTCGAATTAATATTCACAAATCCAATATTATTAAAATATTTCACACCACTGTCAACAGAAACGGATAAAAATCCACTAAAATTAATAATAACAAATGAATTAATATACAAAATTATAAAATTAATAATTGGAAAAAATGATGACAATTATTATTCATTCAATGAAATATTTAATCCATTTAAACAAAAATATCTCTTGCAATTAAATTTATTGATAAATAAATCAATAAACGGTTGGCGAATAAATGAAACAATAAATTTAAATAAATTCATTGAATTATTTCAATTTAATTCAACTGAACTATTTAATATATTAAATGAAATATTTAAATTATCAAATAAAATGATTTTATCATTGGATAAAAATAATTTATCACTGTGGGGTGAAATTATACCAAAATTAATGGAATTAATATTGAAAAATGATAACGTAACAATTGAAAATAATTTAATAATGTTAAAAAAATTATTTAAACATCTTTCACAATTGTTAATTAAATCAAATGTAAATATTGACAATTGGTTTGTTGCATTGAACAAATATTTAACTAAATATTCACACAATATATCATTGATTGATGAAAAATTATTTAAATTAATTCTCCAAAGTGAATTAACAATGTCGACAATTAATTTAATTGGTTTAATAACAAATCGTAATAATAAATTAATACCAATATTTGTTGAACACATTGTTAAAATAGATGTAACATTGATAAAAAATCGTGAATTAATATTTACAATTATTTCATCAAATTTAAATTACAAATGGAATAATGAGATGTTAAAAAATATTTTTCAACATAATATCAATGATATTGCAAATTATTTTACATTTCAAACAAATAATAATAACAATTGGATTGAAAGCAATATTAATTCAATAATATATTTAATTAATTCGACATTTAACAGTGAAATATGTGAAAGAATAATTGACAAAATTTTATCGAGTGGCGACAAATTCAACGAAATAAATATCAATTATATAAAATTACTACGATGTTTAATACAGACAAATACAAAATTAAATAAAAATGATAAAACAATTGATGCAATAATTAATTTTATACAAATATTAATACGAATTGGTGTTGGTGCATTGAAAAAATATTCATCAAATAATAATGAATGTTTAAAATACATTTGTTCATATATATGTGAAGCTATTGATAATATAAAATTATTAAATAATAATATACAAATTGATAGTGTGAATAAAAATAATTCATGGCGACAATTTTCACGATTTTCATTAAAAATTGGATTAAAAATTGCCAACGAAAATGTGAAAAAAACATCACCAGAGATATTAAAAACATTGGCAAAAATATGTTCAATTGTTTATAAAGACAATAGTGACAATGATTATATAAAAATAATATTTGATATGACAACAACACATTCACAATTTATAAATATTATTCTTGGAAATGATATGATAAAAAAATATGAATTATTCGAATTAATTTTCGTACTTGTGCGTAAAAATTATTCAATAATGTTAAAAAAACATATACCATTATATTTATCAGCGTACAATGCAACATTAAATAAATGTGATCAAATAATATTAATGATACTTCAACATTATGAACGACAAAAAATTAAATTAAATGATTATAAACCGTATTTTTGGGGCGAATCAGCAGCAAATTATTACAGCGTTAAAGCTGAAACTGATACAGCATTGTGGCGTCAACCGTCAACAACACAAATATTTGATTTATTTAACATTGATAAAGTGACAAAGACAATTGAAAATTATCCAACAAAACGTAATTTATATCCACAAGAGTATATAAATAATAATAATAATATACAAGATGTTTATGATCCAGCATTTTATTTGCCATTATTCAGTTATTTAATGGCGGATAATAATATTGTAAATTGCAATAGAGTTACACAAAATGGCGGATTGTCATTGGTATTTGCCGCTTGCGGTAGTGAATGTGATGATGTCAAAATGGCAGCATTCACTGTGCTGTCACAATTTTATTTTCACTTGGAGGGAACAAGGTAAAATTTTTTTAAATAATTTTTTTTTTTTTTTCTTTTTTATAATAATTCTATTATTTATTTATTTTACGTTTTTATTATTTTTTTTTTTTTTTTTCATGTCACAGTCATAAAGAAAGATTATTATGGATGCGTATAATTGATGGATTACGTAATGGATTATTATTAACAACAATAAAAGAGATAAAAATAAGCTGTTTAATATCAACATTTTTAGCTAAATCATCTTTAATAACAACACAACCATTAAATCCACTTTATTCACGTATTCAATTATTTTTTATGGCTAAACAAGCATTGGATTTAAATACAATACCAGAATTATTAATATTATTTAATAGTTCAGAGATAAATCATCAAATAAATCGCTATTGGATATTAGAAATTATTCGTGATGGTATAAAAAGTGATATTGATATTGATTTATCATTAAAATGTTTATTATTTCGTATGCTATTTGATTTTTATCATTGCATACTGTCAGATCAACGTACAAAGGTAATAAAAATAAATAAACAATAATAAAATATATATATATATATATATAAATACAAATTGATTATTAATTTTGTTTTATTTATTTTTTACAGCATTTAATTCTTGAGATTGTAAATGTATCAGTAAAAATACCAAAAGCAAAATTATTATTGATACGAAATTATAGTCTTGTTGTTTGGTTAAATACAGTTGTAAAAAATATTGAACAACAACAGCAACAGCAACAACAATATGATAATACAATGGTTATAAAATTAATAATGAATATAATTAAAAATTTAATGATTAATATAATGAAAACAAATGAACGTGAACATAATGAATTTATGATGTTGATAGTTGTTAAAAATATTACAAAAAAATTGACAAAAACTATTGACATTGATACATTTAATAATTATTTAACCACATTGAATGATTTATCAAGTGTTAAATTGTTCAAAAAAATTATACAAAAAAATGATATTGAATATTTAATTAATTTATCGTGTAAAATAACCGTTATAAATATTGACGAGTGCATTGATATGTTCAACAATGGATGTCAATACATTAATCATGATGAATTAATCAACAACAATAACAATAACCAAGACAATACTGAATTTAATTTCATAGAGTTTAATCTTAAAAAATTAATTATTAATTGGCATAATTCACAATTAATAGAGATAATGTAAAATTAATTATTAAACATTAACTAATACCAACTGTGTGTATATAGACGACAATGAAGAGAAATAAAAAAAAAATGAAACAACAATAAAACTGTAGAAAATTGTTTAAATAATTTTTTCGATTTTCTATTTTTTTTTTTTTTTTTTTTTCTCAACTATTTAATTTTCCAAAACAGGATAAAATGTATGAACAAACACATCGTGATCGGAATGATTTGCGTGTCCAGCATGATGACGTAATACCAATACCAATTCTTTAATTGGTGAACTTCTGCCCATAATTCCATCATTGAAATGAATTCCAGTGGGTAAGTTATTGAATTCTGTTGCGGGTATTCTTACACTTCGATTCTCACCACCATTATTCAATTGTTCCATAGCTTTTTGTGCTCGTGGATTTATTAGTGCTTGATGTGCAATATTATTTTGTATTTGTTGATTTGGAAATGCCGTTTTCCAACCGTTACGTGAATAATTTTCAGCATTATCAGTTGTTGTTGTTGTTGTTGTTGTTGTGGCAGATGGATTTGATGCATGACCACGAGCATGTCCATGTATATGTCCTGGATGACAACGGCCATTTTGTGAAGAATCAATTATACGTTTTGCATCGTTTGATGATGTTCCTCTATATCGTGCACCACCAATCATTAAAATAATTCTACCGCATTCGTGTTCTTGTGCTAATACTTGAATACGATTTGCTAAACTTTGTATATTTTGTTTCATACGTTCTATTGTTGCTAAACGTAATTCATCTGATTTTCTACCGGTTTGTGATGCTATTGTATCAAATAGACAATCATTGAGATTTGTTTCAAATTCTTGTGGATCTTTATTGTATAAAAGTGTCCAATGACCTGGTATACCATTTGAATTTGAATGAAATTGGATATTTAAAGCTTCACCTGATTTTGTACGACCTGCTTCGTGATATAAATCCATTGATGATGTCCATACTTGGATTCTACGATTAACTACATGACTTAATGGACTTAGGTGAACTAATCCTGCAGGTCCTTGATCAATTAATTCATCTATTTCATTTTGTGCAGCTTGTAATGATGTTGCATCAATAATTTCTTCATTGTTTGCTGAATTTACAGAGGGTATTGATGGTACAATTGGAATTGGTGGTTCAGACAATTTTTTTCGACCCAATAAACGTAAGAAAAATGAAACTGTAGATGATTTTGATGGTTTGTCATTCAAGTCTGATGTCGATTGTGTATCAGATGGTGAATTTAACATTAGATTATTTGATGATGTATTGGAAAATGTATTTGAATTGGAATTTGGAATTATTTCTTCAATTATTTCATGGAATTGATCGGATGTTACGTCGTCGTTATCATCGTCGTTGTCATTTAGATTCAATGCTGTTAATAAATGTTCTATGGTATTTATTCGACCTGATGTTTCAAATCGTTGAGGATTATTTAAAGCCCTGTTGAATTTGTTGATTAAATCGTCGACAATGTCATCAACATCAGGCGTATTATCATCAACGATTTCCATTAAATCCATTTCTGTGTGGATAATAATTTTTTATTGTACCAAAAACTACGTGAAAAAAGCAATTGAATTCATTTTATTATAAATAGAAACGTTTTATCCTCACTTTCGGTTGTGTTGATGGGATTCTCTCGTGAATTTGTTGTTAATTTTTGAAATAATTTAGCGACAATAATTATCAAAGATATGTTGAACGTTTATACTCCATAATCTCGTTCGAAAAGAACAAAATACAAGTGGTGTATTAATTTATCATTCGTTATAATTTAATTTTGATGGAAGCCGAGAGGAAAAAAATTTTTTTTTACGCCAAACATGTTCGGACTTGTTTATATTCATCCAACCACTGCCACACAAAACTCGTATCATTTGTCATAATGGCGTGTTGATCGTCTCTCTTTTCTCCTTCACTTTTTTCTATCATTTTTCCTTTTTTTTTCAGCCTCATAAATTTATTCGTTTGTCCCAAAAAAAAAAAAAAAAAGTGATAAATAATTAATTACATACATAATATCCATTTCTATTTGACATTTATTACATCTTAGTATAATAAATTTAATTTTTCAAATACGTAGAAAAAAAAAAGGAATATAAAAAAAAATAATAGTGATATAAATAGTTATAATAATAATAATAATAATAATAATAATAAATTAAATAGAACGAATCGGGACTAGTAAAAGTATTGCGGTGGGAGAAACAGCGGTGGAGAGGAGTAGGGGAAAAGATGACCAATAGAAATGCGCCTGGGACTGGCTGTGAAAGGCGTACGAGGAGAGGTGAGTTCAGTGCTTGTCTGAACGTGTTCGCGAGCAGTTGATTGTGCGAAGCGGTCCGTAAGTTTTAGTAATAGTTTCATAAAAAAAGAAGTAATCTCATAATAATGTTCGTGGAATAATAATAGTTTAGTAAAAAATGAATACTGAAAAATGAGTGCATCGGAATAAAAAAAAAAAGTGTACCAATCAGTTCGTCAAAAAATAAAGAAGGCGGTAACTATTTCGGTATCGAGACGGTAACAAGACGAAAAAACGATCTGCAAATTCACGGACAATTATGTGGATGGAATAAGAAAGGGGTGCTTTCCTCCCGCGCTTTTCTTTTTTCCGCTCTATTCGGAACGCACCCGCCGCCGCCATGACACACTACATTTGGGCCTGACTTCATCTCACTCGTGTACATGGCGATCGACCTGAATGTGTCGATCATGACTCTCGCTAGCGGTTAAGGATCATATACATATATTTCATTTGATAAAAAGGTTCGTGAATCTGTATTAGTATTAGTGTATATACATAAATGTATTTACAGAACGGTGAAGTGATTCGAATGCGTGGACAAGAACCGAATGGTTCATATGTGTTATCATTATACTTTTGTTTTTTCTCCATTGCGATTCGGTGCGAGTTCAAACGTGTTCATGCACGTTCGTAAGTGGAAACGGACGTTTTTTGTTCGGCGACATGTTTCATGAGTATTTTAAACGACGATTGGTCATTGCTTATTGGCGAACGTTGATAAAAGTGTTTTAATATTGTGTGTGATTGGTGGAAAAGTGTTTAATATATATATATATATATATAAATACGTGAGTGATGTGAAAAAAATAAAAAATGGAGTATCTAAATTATTTTCTGCACCATTCGTTATCGTGATCGCGAGTGTGGGTGAATAGTGTCCTTTATTCATTTATTTTTCTCTTCATATTCTTCGTGGTACTTCAACAGTGATAAGAAATGATTAAATAAATAAAAAATAAAAACGAATTCAAGTGGTGAAGTGAATAGTTTTTCTTTACATGTTGGTGTGTGTTATCAGTGCCATAAATTGTTGAAGACGAGAAAGAAAGATTGCTGAGCAAAAAAATTGCAAGGATTTTTATTCAACTCTCGTGGATGGATTAATTGATCGACGGTAGCAGCTCAAGATTAAACATCAAACCGGTATGTACACACATATACTTACATATTAAATAAATAATATAAAATGTATTAAATAAACCAATATAAATACATTTATTTAATACTTTTATACGAATGATTCGTTAACGTATTGTTCGAGAAGAATTTTTGTTCTTCAGTCAAACAGACGGGGAAACAAAAAAAGCGTTACATACCTACACAGAATATACCCTCTCTCATTACATTATCAATGTTGGTATTCTGTGGGTGCACAAAAATCGTGCGTATGCATATATATATATATGTATTTTTTTTTCTCACGCACGAACACACGCAATTCAACGATGAATACATGTGTGTGTGTATTTATTTGCCCGTCGGCGCACGTCGTTCCTCTTTCGCATAATTATCCACGCACGATTTCCGTGACTGACTGTACATATATATATATGTAGAAAATGGGTGGGAATATATATATATATGTTTAAACGAAGGTATACAACACATCCTCGAGGTGTTATCAGACATGGTCCACGAGGCTCGTCTTCATGTTCTTCGTCTTGTATTATTGCACCACTCTCAAATCTTTCTTGCACTTTGAAAAAATTATAAACATGTCTAAACACGTATATATGCATATACATATACGTGTTTAGACATGTTTCTTTTTTCATGGTGTTTATTGAATTGGAAATTAATTGTTTCATATATATCGTTGGATGTTGGAGAAAAAAAAATTAGTTTAGCTATTTTTTTCTCTGTTGAACTTTAGGATTCTATGGCGGCGTGATTGAAGGACGAGTTTGAGTTACAACTGTTGAGTGTATTAGGGATATATATATATATATATATATGTATTTATATCTAGATATAATTATATGTGTAAAGGAATGCGATTTAATTTCAGCGGCAATTAATTGTTGCTGATGACTCAATTTGGTAGCTGCGAATTCTTCTCTCTTCCGTGCACGTTAATGAGATGATTTAAAAATATCTTTTCCTTTTTTTTTTTTGGTTTCACCACTTTGTGCATGTGGTGCAAGAGTGGATGAAATGAGAGATTGGGTGAGGTAGAATTCAGTTCCTCAATTTCTTTTTTTTTCTTTAACGGTTTAAGATTACATTTCATGATTTTAGTATGAGTGTGGCAAATTTGATTGTCTACGCCTTTTTCTTTTCGTCTTTTGCGTTGAATTATTAGTCCTATTATTTTTTATGTTGGTTTGTTTTATTGAGTTTGAGTGTGTTGGGGTGGGGGGGGAAAAAAAAAATAAAGGAAAAACACTCGAGCGCCAGTTTTAAATCACCAAGATCGTAATCCAAAACCGTATTTCAAGCAAGTGGTGGAGATAGAAAAAAAAGGGAGGGGGGGGGGGGGGGGGATAAAAAATATCACGAACGCGCTCGTGCGCGCAAAGACATGTTGTTTGCTATATCGGTTTATATTTATTGCATGAGGATGAAGAAAAAAAAAAAAATTGTTGTAGAAGATGGACTTAACGGACGAAACCGCGTGATGGTAGACAAAAAATAAATAGCAAAATAAGTATTTGTGTTTATCGAGTGGGAATAATTAATAATAATGTGAATACAGTGTTGGAACATGGACGATTTTTTTTTTTTGTTGATTTTGTGATTGAATTCTATTTTTTTTTTTGGTGAACAATCTATTCTTTATTGACATTTTAATTATGTGTGGGTGGAAAATTTGAATAGTTAGATATATATTCAAGATTGTGGACGTTAAAGTCACGCTGTCGATATATGATAATTCTACTTCTATATATGCACATTCTTTTCTTCTTCTTCATCGTCTCTGAAATGTTTTTGTATTTTTATTATTTACTTCTTGCTCTATCGCCAACGTCGTCGCGTTTATATAAATCACCACAGTAACCAGCACCACAAAACACACACACACACACATACGTATTCTATAAACATAAATTTGTTTTGTATATATTCATGGAAAAGAGGGGAAAAAACAAGTACGAATTGAGTTTCTAAAGACCTTAGACTCTTCAATATATCAATAGATAGTTTGCTTTATTATTTTTTCTATTTATCTCTTCTTCTTCTTCTGGTTTTTTTTTGTTTTTTTTTATGTATTTGTACGAGTTGGGAATTTGTAGTGACAAAATTCTCAGTGAAAAAACAAAAAAAAAGACGAGAAAAAAAGAAAGCAAACATTGAAACAAAACGAGTTTATTTATTATGGATTTTTTTTTTTTTTTTCGTGTAATTCTAATTTGCCTAATTGTGTCTGATCCAACTTGGCTATTACTACTTGACAATATTTCAAATTATAATTCACTTTAATCTTTATATATTTCTTCGTATGTTGAATTTTAATATATGTATATATATATATATATTAATGTGAATTCACCGAAAGCGAAATATGTTTCGTAGTGATTAAATTCTTTTTTTTTTCTTTTTTCTTTGCTGCAATATTTTCAGTGTTGATAAATGTGTATGTATAAAGTGTGTGCGTGTGTGTATATATATATATGGATCTCTTTGTATAAGAAACTCGTTTAAACTCGCATCAGTTTAGTTATTTTTTGTTATTTATTTCTTGTTTGGACTTGCACATGGTGGATTCTCTTCGCGGATAATAACGATTCGTTTGAGAGAGTGGATGATATTTTCCATCATATGATGCACCTGAAATACACACATATATATTTATATTTTTTTTATTTGTCTTTACATTTATATCTTGCGGACACGATAACTCGATCATAACGAGCATGATACGCCCTAGAATCATAATGATTAATCGTCTCCAATATCCTTTTTTAGAAAAATGTGTTATACTTTTAGTGACAAGAAGAGGAGAATCATTTTTTTCTTTTTAATGAATTGTTTGAGGGATATATAGTGATCTTTAGTTGGTGTTGGAGTTCAATTGCAACGTTGGATGGGAATTTTAACAGTTGAAAAATATTTTTTTATATATTTTTCGCCCGAATTTTCATCAGTAGCGATTTTTTTTTTTTCTGAATTGGCGAGTAGGATATCTTGAAATCTAATGTAGGGATTTGATCCGAAGTGGGATTATTACATCCGTTATCGTATTCGCTATAGTTTCAACTAGAACTGCAATGATACATGGAGAATTAGGCGTGAATTATTTATAGAGAATAATTCGTGTTCAATTTTTTAATAAAATAGTCAAACACATTATAATCACGTAGCATTTTAAAATACTCTTGAGCATCATCAATGTTATTGTGATGACCTTATATGTGCAACAGGCCTTATGGTCAGCGCGCAGAGACTAACAGGAATAAACGTGTTCGTACGCGTTTGTAAAAGAGATAGACTTAAATGAAAAGAGATCTTGTTCGAGAAGAAGGTATTAGATGAGTGGATAATTGTCGAGTATTTCAAGCAGTTCAATGTTGTGCTGTTGGTTCGTAGACTATTCGCAACACTTTATTTATACACATCCACATGTTTGCATAAATAAATACCCGTTGATCCGGATGTGATAAATAAAATTTCATGATATTCAATAGTTAAATTTATTGAATTTCATATTTATTACAAATTCATCTGGCTTGAATTTATTTCAAAATCAAACTTTTAAATGTATTCTAATTCTTTATCCATCGTTTATTAATTGAATTTAAATTTCTATACATCATTATTTTATATTGCTAGGCATTAATTCAGTGTGCAATATTTTATTATCAATTTTGTGATGGGAACAATTATTACTCATTCACTATTGTCTTAACTATTCCACAGCTCATTATGTTGCTGTTTCGCATTATTAATACAATAAATGGTCGATTTATTTGAAATACTGCTGGAATATAAATGCCACTTGTTGTTGAATTGCACGATAAATTATCCTCATATTTTGCTGGTATATCAATAAGTGTTTCAACTTTAAGTGAAGTCGACTGCAATGTTGATTGCTGCAGTATAAAAATAAAAATAATAAAGCAATTGTTTTATTAATTTAATAGGATTATTAATGCTGTTGTTGTTGTTGTTGTTTGGGTGGTGATAGGGATTTTGTTTTGATTAAATTAATTAAAGTTGATGTTACCTTACGATCAGAGTAGCCATAATTCACTACAATACTTGGTATTGAAACTGCATAAGCTGTTGCTTGTATTGCAGTGTAAAAATCGTCCCATGCCATGTTGGAAAAAAAATCATCGACAAATTTTGATATATCCATTTCAAGCATTGCTGGTAATACAATTATTAATTTCAATTCGCCCATTACATTACTCTAAAATAAAATAATGATAATTAAATATTATTTTAATAATTGATTTATTTAATATTTATTATATATGGTGGTTTTAATATTTAAAAAAAATTTTTTTTATGATAATTAAATTAACATACTGGAAATGGTATTACGATAAATTTAGCTGAACTCTTTCTTATTTCACCACATTGAAATGCACCGTGCATTGTTATAAAATTTGTTGTTATCATGTCGTTAATACCACGGTAAAATGTATCTTGAACAATTGAACATGGAATACCAAATCGCGACCATTTTGTGAACAGTTTAAAGATGTATTTCATTTCCACTTCACCTGGTGCTATTTTTGTTTAAATATATATTTTATCAAATTAATTATTCATTTGCTATTATCTGCAGTGTGATAATTGTATTTTTAATTTTATTAATTGTTAATTTTATCAGTTATATATTAATGTTTGAATATTATTTTTTTTATCTCTTTACCTGCTTCGTGTTTAACATTTAATATTGAATTTAATGCAAAATCTGCAAAATTACATTTTGAATATGTATCAGGTTCAACATTTATTTCAACATACTCCATGTACGGCACTGATCCTTGATATGCATAATTCTAATTGTTTCAAATACAATATTTCATTTTTAGAATTGTGTCATGTGTTGGAATATTTATTTTAAATTGAAGATTTTTTATTTATTTGATTATGTGCAATTGAAAAGAAGAAAAAATAACACCTGTGGATGTAATAATTGTAGTGCGTCTTGTTTATCACGTTCAGCACAACCAGATTCTATGTAATGAATTAATGATGATAGTGTTGATGATGCTATTGGTGTTACACCGTAATTTGATTGGTATGATGAGTTGGTTGTTACTTCCTGGATACATATTATTAGTTATTTTGTTTTCGGTATAGTTATATTTAATAATAATAATAATAATAGTAATAATATTTAAAATTGGGTTTTAGTTATGGTAAAATGACTGATGGTTACTTTTGTTTAATTGGATATTATTGTGTTTATGTTGTATTTACCTGGATATATTTTTTTGTCATCTCGAAAAATTTCTCTTGCTTTTCAATTTCCGTATTTATATCAATTGTTGGTACAGTTGGCACAGTTAATACACTGTCATTTGGTAATTGGAGTAAACTATCAGCAGATGGTGGAATTTCTAATAAATAATTCTTCATTTATTTCACATCCAATAATTATTGATTATTAATTAATTTATTTAAAATCAATATTTTGTTTTTATACCTAATTGTCTGGCACCTTTAAAAAATCATTTCCATCATCATTATCATCATATTTTCATTTGTTATTCAAGTGGTTTGAATGATAAAAGTGAAGAAATCATCAATGACAATATTTGTTTGATATTATTTAGTTGAAGAAAAAAAAAAAACAACAATAATTTTCAACAGCTAAATTTCCATTGACTTTAATTATTTTATTCGTACCTGATAATCCAGGGCGCGTGTTTCATTTTTTTTTTTTTTTTAACGGTTTATCATCGACAAGTTCCAACACGTTTAGTTTTTTAATAGATTTTTTTTTTTTTTATCGTATAATAGTATTTTTTTGATAATCATAAAGAAATATTGTTATATTATTTATATAACTATAGAATATTTAACAATAATGAATATATATGTATATATATATATATTTATATATAGATATATATTCCATGATGAATTTTTTTCTTTCTTTTCTGTATTCATATTTATTTATATGTAATTGTACAATGTTTATATTTTCATACCTGATCGTCCACGTACTTCACAATCATTTTTATTGTCATCATGATGAGGGTTGTGTAATCAAATTCCATAATTTTATAATTGTTTGATATCAATTGTGTGTGAAACTTATTATTATTATTATTATTATTTATTGTTTGTTTTATTCGTACCCATTCTTTGGAATATATCACTCTCATCGTCATAATCATCAGGTAAATTGTATGGTCCTAGCCAAGAGATTGTCATCGTCAATTAATTAATACACCCATTTGTATCAGAAATTTTGTTTTTTGTTTTTTTGTTTGTTTGTTTGTTTGTTTTGTTTGTTCCAAACAGAGAAATTTTATTATTTAATAAATTCATGCTGTACAGTTTTGCTATTATAATTCAATTAGCAGAAGTAATAGTTGATAATTATGTATTATTGTATATAGGAAATTAATTGGTTTGGTTATTGGGGGGGGAGAGGGGTTTATTTTTTCTTTAATTTTTGTGTTATTCGTACCCGGTGGTCTGGGCGTTGATGTCTTGAAATCATTGTAGTAGTCATAGTCGTAGAGACCAAAGTCTGGCACAGATGCTGAGATTTATGTTTATGATGGAGTGAAACATCATCAGCGGTGATTTGTTTGTTTGTTTGTTTTTTTTTTTTTTTTTTCATTTAGGTTTTCGTTTTTTTTTTGTTTTTCATAATCGAGAAAAAAATCCACTTTTATCTTTTGATTTAATTAAATATAAATTATTCTGTTTTTTTTTTTATTTTTTTTTTTTTTGGCAAGCAGTATTCTTGGCACTTTTCTCGTTTGTATTTGATATTTATTTATTTCTCTCTCTCTCTCTCTCTCTCTCATTTGTGTACTTGTCATCACGTGATGTTTTTTGTGTTCTTTATTGTCGTTGTTTTTTTGTATTTATTCGTGGGTAGAGATGGGGTGAAAAAATGTAATGATTGTTGTTTTTGTAGGTGGAAAAAGAGAAAAAAAAAAATAAATACACTCTCGGTGGGACATTTATTTTACTCTCGTGGATCATATCGCAAAAATTGTGAAGTTTGATTTGACGATTTGCTGTTTTTTTTTTTTTTTTTCCTGCTCTTGTTGTTGTTTTTAATTTTACGGATATTTATTTTATTTATATTTTATTAATTAGTAATTATTTGGATGAATTTGATTGGTGCCATTCTTACGAAAATAACTGTCGGATATATTTTCTCTCTCACTTCAATACAAGTTGAGACTTGTCATTTTGTGAATTATTTCTTTTTGTTTTTCGGTTGATTGGACGGTGCGAATATATATTTTAGATAGTTATTATTGTTATTATTATTATTATTATTATTATTATTATTTTTTATATTGTTTGAGGGTGGGTGGAATTAAAAAGAAAAATTATGCACACACATACATGAACATTTAAACGATTAAAGGAGGAACATTGTAATGTTCGAATTTTTTGCATCATGTGATTAATATCATTATTTCCATTCTTTTCGTTTTTTTTTTCGATTTTTGTTTGTTGAGAGTGACAAAAACGTGTGATTGATATGCATAAATTAGGCAATTATTTTTTGTTTTTTTCATTTTTGCAAATTAATCCAAAGTTACAATTATTTGATAAATATTTGATTTTGTTTTTTTTTTGTTTGTTTGTTAATTTCGGTAACTGATTGTTTCAATTACGTTATTCAACTTGATTAATTTAACGTTGCTTTCTTTCTTTTTCTTTTTTTTTTATACTTTAAGTACAATTTAAAGTAGATAACAAACAGTGACTTACAATATTATTATTATTATTATTATTATTTTTAATATTATTATTTTTTCTTTGTGAATGTTAAAGTCAGTTATATAATTTATAAACGTTTTTCGTACCTGATTTTCTGGTAGTTCCAACTTCATTTGTCAACATTTGTGAAATACAATTTCGTGTTTAACGTGTTTGTGCGTGTTTGTGTTTTTTTTTTTTTTTTTTTTTTTTTTTTTTTTTTTTCGTTTAATTGTATTGAAAAAATGCAGGAATTATTTATCAATTTGTTTTGTTTTTTTTTTTTTTTTGCATTTATATTTGCAAAATTTATTATTATTAATTGAACGATATTGTTGTACCTGTGGTTCGATTAGTTCCAACTTTGAAAGAAAAAAAAGAGAGATAGAGAATAAAATTAGTTAGTTTTGTTTAGTAAATTGCGAATTATTTATTATTCATTGCTATATTTATTTAGATGTTTAATTATTGTTGTTTATACCTCGTCGTGCAGCTGGTTATTTTTAATTTTGGAATTGTTGTATTTTGGTTTATCCATTATTAATCGATTGGTGAAATTAAAATGAAAAATTATATATTTATATATTTAATTATTTTCTTCGTTTTTTTTTGTTTGTTTGTTTGTTTGTTTTTTTTTCCTTATATATGTGTATCAACAGTGATGGAGTAAATTGATTGTGCGGTACCTGGTGCACCATTTCCACTTCCAGGTACTGAAACAAAAGGAATATTGATATTTAGTGGTGATTATTTATTGTTAATTGTGTTTTTGTTGGTTTTTTTTTGTCTATTTTTGGTATTAGATTGTTATATTATTCACCTGCGGGACATGGTTCTGGTCCACCACATGGATATATTGGTCCGAGAGTTCCAACTTTTTATCGTCGTTATTGTGTGTGGGGAAAAAAAAAAATGTGAAAAAAATTTTTTTGTGTTATTTTTTTTTTTTTGTTGATGAATTTTAATTTTGTTATTTGTATTTTTTTTTTTTTATTCTCTCTCACCTGTCGGCCCGACTATTCCAACTTTATTTGTTGTTATGGTGGATTCAATTTGTTTATTCAAACGTGATTGGAGAAGTGGAAAAGTTATTTTGTTAATTATATTTTGTGACTTTTTGGGGGGGTTTTTTTCTTTTCTTTTTTTCCTTCCAATTTTATTTATTTTTTTACCTTCTGGTCCCGGAATTCCAACTGTGATTATTGCAACAGAGAATACAGATTGTTTATTTGGATTATTAATAATTGTTGTTGATAATTGTTATTTATTTTTAATAATTAATTTTTCGTACCTGTTGGTCCGTTGATTCCAACTTTAATTTGTTTGTGGATGGATAAAAAAATTGTTATATTTAGTTTAATTTGTCCTATTGTTGCTGTTGTTGTTGTTGTTGTTTTATTATATTTAATGTGAATTTTTTGTTTGATTTCGTTACCTGTTGGTCCGGTGATTCCAACTTTATTTGTCCACGACAACAAGAATTATTTATTATTTTGTGTTGATGATTGGAGGAAAATTTTTGTTTCATCAATTTTTGTATCATTTCTATTTTTTATTTTATTGTTTTGTTTTTCGTACTTGTTGATCCTGGTGCTCCAGCTTTATTATTATTATTATTGTTATTATTGTTGTTGTTGTTATTGTCATCATTAATATCAGTGGAGGATATTTGTTTCCGTTTAATTTTGGCAGTGATTGAAATTGTGGAGATAAATGAAAAATATTTATTTCATTAGTTTTATTTTATGAGTTGTGAATTATTTTTTGTTTTATTTTGTTATTCACGTTATTGTTGATTGTATTATTTTACCTGGACAGTTTCCCTGTGGGCAGCCACCGTTTCCGTTAGCTGGAAATTTTTTATTTTTTGAAATATTAATTTGATGAATATTTCGTTTGGATGTTAAATACTTTTTTTGGGTTATGTTGTTTATTAATTCTTTGTTCTTTTTTTTTTTTTTTTTTTACCTGGTGGTGCGGCTACAATTCCATTGTTGTTGTTGTTGTTGTTATGGAAATCATGTTGTTGTTGGGATTTTAATTGCAGTGTTTGTAGGGAGTGTAGAAATTATTATTTGTTAATTTAATTGTGGATTGTAACTGTTGATATTTATTTTGAATATATTTTGTATGTAATTGTTTAATTGTCTCTTACCTGATGGTGCACCAGCTATTTTATTGTCATTGTTGTTAACATCATTATGGTCATCATTGTGGAGATGTTGGTGTAGAATTTTGATTATGATATTGGTAGAAATATGGAGAATGTTTGTGATATTAATTAGCATTTGGATATTGTTAATTCTTATCTATTTCGTCGTTTTGGTATATTGTTGTTGATTAATTTTGTTTTACCTGCTGGTGGGGCTACAATATCATTATCATCATCATCATCATTATCATCATGATACGGAGATACCATTAGTGTAGTAGTTGAGAAAAATATTGGAGAATATTTATGAATTTAATTAGCATTTGGATATTATTAATTTTAATTTATATTTCGTGTTTTGGTATTATGTTGTTGATTAATTTTTGTATTTACCTGCTGGTGCGGCTACAATTTCATCATAGTTATTGTTATTGAGATAATGTTGGTGTAGGATTTTAATTGCAGTGTTCAAGAGGGAATATAGAAAATATTTGTTAATTTAATTAACACTTGGAATTATTAATATATACATATATTGCGAGTATTTGTTGTATGTAATTGATTAATTGTCACGTACCTCCTGGTGCACTGACTATTTCATTACAATCATCATTATCATTATCATGTAGATGTCATTGGTGTAGAATTTTTGATTGTTGTGTTGAAGAAATAATGAAAAATAATGAATGATGAATTATTCAAAGTAATATGAATTATTTGAATTAAATCTTTCAATTCTTTGTTTCATTATGAATTTTGAAATTTTTCTTGCCTGCTTCTACGGGCGTTGCTGTATTGTTATTAATAAACATCATCAGTTGTATTCCAATTTTCATGGTGATGATAATAATAATAATGATAATGTAAGAAACAAAAAGTTAAAGTGAATTATTCATCAATTTAATCAACACTTTTACTCTAACTAATTATTTATTTATTTTTACGTACCTGCTGGTGTTACTTCTCCTTGATTGTTATTAATTTCATGAATAATTGTTTAGTTTTTTTGTTATTTTGTTGACGATGAAACAAATAAAAAATAGACAGGGATTATTTCATGAATTTAATTGGCAGTTACGACAGTCGTTATTTATTATATTTTTTTGTTACCTGGTGCTGCTGTTGTAGTGTCATTATTATAATAATAATCATCATCATTATCATCATCATGGGTAGCATTTGTTTATGAGTGTAACAGTATTACGTGGAAAAATGCGTTGGAATTATTTTGGTTGATTGAAAATCTTTAATTTCACTATTTATCAATTTTTTTAATTTTTTTTCTCTCTCGTTTCGTACCTGTTGGTGCAGGTTCGGGCGCGCCAGCTGCGGCTGTATTATCATTATTATTAACGTCAATAACGGTCAATTGTGAATGATATTGATAATATTGAATGATGAAATTGTTGTTAATTATTTATCTAAATTGTTCAACATTTTGTTTTTGGTTCTTTTTTTTTTTTTTTTTTTTTTTTTACCTGGTGGTGGTGCTGCACCATTTTCTGGTGGTGGTGCAGCTCCTGGTGCTGCTGCTGCTGCATCTCCTGGTGGTGGTGCAGCTCCTGGTGCTGCTGCTGCATCTCCTGGTGGTGGTGGTGCAGCTCCTGGTGCTGCTGCTGCATCTCCTGGTGGTGGTGGTGCAGCTCCTGGTGGTGGTGGGGCAGCTCCTGGTGGTGATGCAGCAGCTCCTGGTGGTGATGCAGCAGCTCCTGGTGCATCGTCATCAGAAGTTGATGGTGGTTGATAATAATAATAGTGGAGAATTGATAATTAAGATGTAACGGTTATTTTAAATACTTGGAATAATGAAATTATTCAATGATAATTTTGTTAATTTAATAATTGATTTAGATTAATTTATTTCTTTCTCACCTGCTGGTGCAGCTAAAGAAGCTATTGATTTGTTATTTTTTTTAGTTTTTGTTTGTTTTTTTCATCATCATCAGGAAATAAAATTTGTATTTTGATAAAGATTGGACAGAAAAATTTGAGGATATTTATCAATTTCATTTTTAACAAGAACATTCATCTATCTATGTATCTATCTATTTACAAATATTAATATCAAGTTTATTTATTTATTTATTTATCTAAAAAACATACCTGCTGCTCCAGTGGACACTTTATTGTTGTGTCGTTATCAATAATTAATCATGGATGATGATGTCGTGGTGTGTTTTTCAATTTTTTTAGTTCAAAACAATATTTAAATCATTTAACATTATTGTCAGTATTATTGTTGGTTATTGTATAATTTTATTTATACAATAGAATTCTATTTCTCTCATACCTGATTGATCAGTAGAAACTGATGTTTACATTAAACAATAGCATTTGTTATTAATAATGTTGATGGTTGTTGTGGGGAAAAGAGTGGAAAAATAGAAATAAAAAACAAATACATTAATTAATTTTAAACAGTTGGAATTATTTCGAGTGAAAATTAATTATTGTTTTACTGTTTTATTTATATTTACCTCCGCCTGCACAAATTCCACCTGGACAATTTGCACCCTGTACACCACCAACTTCATTGTTGTTGAAAGAATATTTATTATTTATAGGTGAAGAATTATTAGGGGAGAGAGAAAAAAAAATTATTTATTAATTTTGTTTTTTTTTTTCCATACCTTGTTGTGTATTTCCAACTTCATTGTCATTATCATTGTAACAAATTGATTGCACATGATGTATTATTAATTAATTGTTTTTTAGGTTGAGGAATTGATAATTATAGATAATTAATTAATTTGTTGAAATTTTATTTCACAGTTTATTGATTGATTGATTGATTTCTTTTTTTTTCTTTCTTTCTTTCGTACCTGCTGATCCAGTTGCAGCTGTTTTATTGTTATTATTGTTTGTGCAATAACAATTGTGAATGATTATTTAAGTTGTGCGGAATATATGGAAGAAGAAGAAGAAGAAGAAGAAGAAGAGGAAATTATTTATACAGTTATTTCATTGATTGATTAATTATTATTCACACAATTGTTTTATTTAACTTTTATTTATTTTTATTACTCACCCACTTGTCCAACTGAAATGTTTTATTGTTTATTTATTAATTATTGTATAGTAAAACACCATTTGTTTGTTGCGTTATTCAAACATTGTTGATAATTTTGTTGTGTTGATGTGTAGCACATGAGAAAAAAAGAAAAAAATAATTGAAAAACATTGAAGAATTATTTGTTATATTTAATTTGTAAAATTTTAAATCATTTTTACAATTACCTCCTGGACAACCACCCGGGCAGCCATTTTGTGGTCCTCTAACTTTAATTGTTGTTATCCATCAATGGTATTATCAGGACGGTGAATTAAATTTTTAATATTTATATGAAAATTATTGTTGTTGTTATTTATTTATTTTACGTACCTGCTGCTTCATTACCAACTTCATTTTCATCATCAAATTATTGATATATATATATATATATATATATTTTTGTAGGTTATGTTGGAGACAATACAGAAATATTTATTTAGCTATTTTGTTTTTTTTTTTCTTTTGTTCAATTTATTTATCAACTTACCCATGTTGCTTTTACGCAATAATCCAACTTTTATTTATTTATTTCATTTGGTACGATGTTGTTATTGTTGTTGTTGTTGTTGTTGATTTGAAATCAGAAGAAAAAAAATTTATGAGAAATTAATTTATCTTTGTATTGAATATTTTGTCAAGGTTATATTTATTATTCTTCTTATTTATTTTTCTCACCTAATTTACGTACTGTTGCTGTTTTGTTTGCGCCAACTTTTTGTTTTCGTTGTCAGTGAAATGGAAGAGAAATAATTTTCATATTATTATTAATTGTATTTATTTATTTTATATAATTATACAACGTTACGTACTTAATATTCTGTTGGCGTTAGTTATGTTTGTTAAATTACTGGTGGAAGTTGCCTGAATTGTTCCTGTAATATAAAATATTGTTGATATTATTTAATTTTTTATTTTTTTTTTTTTTATTATATTGTTTAATTATTACCCAATAATCTGTAGGCACTTGTTGAATTTGTAATTGCACTCAGACGTACTGTACCTGTGCAATTGAAATATATTTTTTTACATTGTTGTTTTTATTATTTATCAAACGTGGGATTTTAATGTGTAAATAATTTTGTTGATGTTATTAAATTGTATAGAGAGGGGATATATATATATATATATATAAATTACCTGGACATGGACCTGGTCCAGGACACGGTGCTATTTTTTTTTTTTGTCCAATTTGTAATTGAGAAAATAAAAAAAAAAAATTATTAGAAGTAATTTTTTTTTTTTTTCTATTGTTTATTTATTTTTTAAACTGCACAATTGTTGTTGTTATTGTTGTTTCTTACGTCCTGCGAATGTTCCAACTGTTTGTTTGTTTTTTTATTTGAGAAAGAAATATTGTTTTATTAGTGTTTTTAATTTTTAATTTATTTGAATTGTTTTATTTTTTGTTGTTGTTTGTTTGTTTATATATATATATATATATACCTGTTGGTCCAACTATTCCCACTTCTGGTCCAGGTATACCAACTGTGTTTGATTATAATTGTGTAGACAAAGAAAAGAAAGAGAAAAAAAAAAAAAAAAAAAGCGTAGGATTTTTATTTTTATTTGTATGAAAGAATTATTGTTTAAATTATTATTTTAATATTTTTTTTTCTTCTCTTCACCTGTTGGTCCGACAATTCCAACTTTATTTTGTCATCATTGTTGATTTGATAAAAACAAAAATGTATTTATTATTATTATTATTATTATTATTCAATTGTTATTTAATTATTTTATTTATCATACCTGTTGGTCCAGTTATTCCAACTTTTGTTTTGTTTCATTGATGATGAAGAAGAAGTAGTGTGATGGTGGTGTGGAAAAAATATATATATATATATATATACACAGTGTTATTAATTTATTTATATTTTAACTTGCAAGTTATTATTGTTAATTGTTTAGTGGAGGTTTTTTTTTTGTTTTTTTTTTTTTTCCATACTTGTTGATCCGGGCGTTCCTGTTTTTATTATTGTCGTGGTGTTTTTTGTGGGCGGGGGGGAAAAAAGAAAAAAGAAAAAAGAGAATGAATAATTAATTATTTGTGTATTTTTTTTTTTTTTTTCAATTATTCCAATTTATTTTTATATTTATATTTAATATTTATTATAATTACCTGGTTCACAGTTGCCTGACGGGCAGCCATTTTGTGTATTTCCAACTTCATTATTGTTTTGTTATAATTCAAATGAAAAAAGAAAGAAAAAAAAAAAAAAAAAGGACAAATATTGAATTAATATTTTATTTTTAATTTTCTCATGTTTTTTTCTTTTGTTTTTCGCTTTTTTTTTTTTTCGTACCTACTGATCCAGTTCCAACTTCATCATTGTTGTGGATAGAATAAATAATTGTTTATTATTAATAATTATTATATAAAAATGTGTGTGTGTTTTTATTTCAATTATTGGATTTTTATTTCAATTATTGGATCAATGATTTATTTATTTATTTTTTTTTCTTTTCCATACCTGTTGGTCCACTTGCTACTTTATTTATTTAATTATATTGTTCGTAATTGGTTGTTAATCATTGGCGTGATGATTTTTGATGGTGATGGTGAGAGAGAAAATAATTTGATGAATTAATTGTGAATTTGAAACTTTTCATTTAGTATTTATTTTTATTATTTAATTTTATTTTACCTCCACCACCTTGACAATTTCCACCCTGACAACCACCATCCGATTGTGCAGAACTAACTTTATTGTTATTATTATTAATAATAATAATAATAATAATTGGTCGACGAGAAAAAAAGATTGAATTGAAAATAAATATTTATCAAATTTACTCTGGCAATTGTTTATTAAAATTTAATCTATTGTTGTTGTTGTTGTTTATACATACCTTGTTGTGCATTTCCAACTTTATTGTCGTGTTGATTGTTGATTGATTGATTATTTTTTTTTTTTTTTTGTGAATTGAAATTGTTGAAAGTTGTGGAAATAATTTTAAATTGAAATTTAATTTGGTCACGAAATTTTCTCTGTAACTTTTCATTTGTTATTTGTTTCTATTTATTTAACTCACCCACTGGTCCAGCACCAACTTTATTGTTGTTATTGTTGTTGTTGTTGTTGATATTGAAGAGAGAATTGAAATAATAATTAGTAATTGATTTTGTTTCGAGACAATTTTGTGAATATTAATTTCAAGTTATTTGTATTATTATTTTTGTTAGTTTTGTTTTGTTTTTGTTTGTTTTTTTTTTTTTTTTCATACCTATTCCTGATGATATTTCGTGTTGATTCTTGACGTTATAGTTTACATTGTGCACTGGTGATACTGTGAAGAATAAATATTGTGTGTGTGTTTGTGTTAAACATATCAATTATTTCATGTAGTTCATCTTCTTCTTCTTCTTCTTTTATTTATTTTTTCATCATTATTATTATTTCATGTTTTACTTACGTGTTTGACCGTGAGTTCCAGCTATTGTTTATTCATCAATAATGTGTGTGTGTGTGTGTGTGTGTGTTTTATTAGAAAGAAATAATAATTATTATTTGTTTTTATCAACTGTTGAGATTGTTTTCATGTTTTATTCTTTCTATTTTTTATTTTACCACTTGTTGCACTGGTTGTTGATGTCGATGACGATATTTCATTTCCATTTTTGTAATTGTAATTGTAATTGTTCACTGGTGGTGGAGCTGAAATAAATAAATAAATAAATAAATAAATAAATATTCAATTGTTTGAGAGATTGTAGAGAGAAAATGTGTGTGAATTTTATTTTAAATGTTAAAGTGTTGGCGAAAAAAGTAATGAATAAATTTGTGTTATTAATTATTTAATAAATTGTTTAAATTATTATTTCAATTATTTACTGTACCTTGCGGTGATCTTTGAACTTTTATTATCGATATCCACAGATGAAAAAGAAAAAAAGGGAAAAAAAATTGAATAAATATTTTTTTTCGTCATTGTTTTGTTGGATTATTATTATTATTATTATTATTTATTATTGTTTTTGTTTATTGTACCTGCAGCTAAAAGTAGATCGTCCATAGGTGACTTTTGATTGTAGTTGTAGTTAATATTGTTTATCGGTGGCACTGCAGAGAGAAAATAAACAAAAATATTTAAATTAATTTGACAATTTTTCATTTTTTTCTCGTACAAATTTCATTATTTATTTATATATTTATTTTCGTACTGAATCCAGGATATCCCACTTGATTTGTTGTTATTTGTTGTTGTTGTTGTTGAGTAGAATCATTTGTTTGATTTGATAATTCACAAGTGTTGATGTGAAAGAAAAATAATTATTCAACAAATTTTTAGTTGTAATTCATTTTTTGTTTTTTTTTTGTTCTTGTAATTTATTTCGTACTTGCTCCCATAGGATATCCTAATTTATTGTTGTTTGTTGTTGTTGTTGTTGGTATCATTGTCATCAGGATGGTGATATTATTGATTGAATTATTCCAATTGTTATTGAAACATAATTAAACATTTCACAATAAATTGATGTGGTATTAACAATTATTATCCATTGGCGATTTAATTTATTCGAAATATAATTGAACAATATTTTTTTGTACCTGATACCGGAAGTTTAAGTTCATCATTAGTGTTAATATTGAAGTTGTTTATTGTGGGTACTGAGATCACACAAACATTGTTGATAAATTATTAAAAATTACACGTGATACAAACAAATTTTGTATCCAACACAAAATGTATTTAATTTATACAATTTATTTTATTCACTCGTACCTCTAAATCCTTGCAAATATCCTTCACCGTTGTGTCAACATCATGTTTGAGGGGGGGGAAATAGGGTAGGGAGGGGGTGGTGGATAGAAAGAGAGTGAGAGAGAGAGAGAGAGAGGAGGGGGTGGTTGGAAAAATTCATTTATGATTTTAAATATCAAATATTGTTGCAGTGAAAAAATTTCGTGACAATATTTCAATTAAAACTTTTGTTAGTTTTGATGTTTGTTTTTGTAATTTTTTTTTTTTCTGGTTTTTTTTTTTTTGGTTTCATCAACTATTTTTTGTTTATTCATTTTGACTTTGTATTTATATAGAGACAAATTAAACAGTTTTCATTACCTGCGCCTGGTCCAACTTTTTTTATAATTGGTCGGTTAGAAATGAAACAGAAAAAATTTGAATTAAATTCAGTTAATTGTTTTTTGCTTTGGGTTTTTCTAAAGTTTGATTAATTGTTCAATTGTTCTTTTTTATTATTCTACACTCACTCGTTCCAGTTAATCCAACTGCATTGATTGTTTGTTGTTGTCATTTATTAGTAACAGCAGTCAGGATAATATTATTGTATGATGATTATTTGTTGAATTGAAAGAACAAAATTAATAAATGATAGATGTTTGATTAGTTGTATTTAATTGTTTGTGATTTGTTTATTGGTATGAATTTCTTTATTTATTATTTATATTAATGAACGATTATTGTTCTCATACCGTGTCCAGTTAATCCAACTATTTTTATTGTTGTCATCATTGGGACAATGAGCATTTGTTTTTGTTTAACAATAATTTTTTTGGGAATGAAACACAGGGTTGGTGGTTAGTTATTTTAAATTTTAAGTGTTTAAGAATTATTTCTTACTTGATCCAGTCAATCCAACTTTTTATTTGTTGTTGTTGTTGTTGTTTGAGGTTTTGATGTATTCCAATTTTGTTTGTTGATATTTTTTTTGTTTCGTTATTTTGATGAAAAACAAAAAAGAAACATTTGATATTTTAATTTGTGTATTTAGTTCAGTGTATTTAATTTGTTGATTGAGTGTTGTCGTTGTTGTTTAATGTTGAATTAATTTGTTTTCTTTTTTTTTTTTTTTTTCACCTGATCCAACAAGTCCGCCTTTGTTGTTTTGAGATTGTGGAATGAAGAATAAAAGTGGAATTGTTTATTAATTTGTTTTGATATTTAATTTAGATAATTGTGATTTTTTTCTTTTATTTTAATAATTACCTGGTTGTCCACTACAAGCTGGTAAACAGTTACCTATTGTTTGTCCAGTTTATATATAAATATTGTTGATGATAATATTTGTGGTGAACGGACGAAGAAAAAAAAATTATTTATTTATTATTTTTTTTTTTTTTCACAGTTTGTAATTGTTGATATTTTTTTGTGTTTATTGTTATTTATATAATCACCTGGTGGACAAGGACTCGGTGGGCATGTTGTTGCTATTTGATAAATGAATAATGCCGATTATTTAACGGTTATGTGAAAAATTTAAAGTGGAAGATATTGAATTTTAATTATCATTTAAATTATTCGTTTAATTGTTTCATACCTGGTGTTTCAGGTGTTCCTTGTTTTTGTTGTTGTTGTGATTGAAAAATAGTAGAAATCATCATCATTATTATTATTATAAAATAGAATTTACAGTGGCGATTTTGATTGTAATGAAAAATAAATAGACGTTATTTATCGTTGCAAGTTAGAACTTGCACAGTTTTTTTTTTTTTTTTTTTTTTGTGAATATTGTATATATTTAATTAGTATTAATTTTACAGTTGTGCAATTGTTTCAATACCTGGTGTTCCAGGTGTTCCAGGTGTTCCAGGTGTTCCGGGTGCTCCTGGAGTTCCTGATTTTTTTTTTTTTTTTTTTTTTTTCGTTGTCATTGATTTGAAGTAAAAATAATATTTCAGGTTTAATTTTTGGTTTTTTGGTTCTGTTACTGTTGGTTCTGTTCTATTTGATTAATTAATTGTTTTGTACCTGGTGGTCCGGGTGATGCTGCTTTGTTGTTGTGATTAAAAAATTGTTGAATATAATTTAGATAGTGTTAAAAATTGAATAGAGTTAGTTAATTGTTTTTATTACCTGGTGGTGATGGCACATCAACTGTATTTGGTGATTTTATTGGAGAATTAGAGAGCAGAGTGTTGGAATTATTTATTATTTTTTTTTCTATTGATTTTTATTGTCGTACCTGATGCCGGTGGTCCAGCTTTGATTTTGTTTATTGTAGATAGCACCATGTGTGTTTAATTGTATGAAAAATAAAATTTATAGTTTAGAATTTTGGTGAAATTTATTCGACAGTTGGAAATTGGGGTAATGTTTTAAAAGTGAATTATCGATTTTGGTTAGTTGTTGATGATTGAGTTTTATACCTGGTGATGGTGGTGCCACAGCTTTTTATTGATAATATTGTTGATATTGTTGTTGTGAAGTATCATTGGAGTGTACCGTGTTGTGATAATGTTGATGGATAAATAGAAGAAAATTATGTATTTAATTATTTGTATTCGTTGGTGATAGATGTGGAGCTATTTTGTTGCAATCAATTGATTATTTTTTGTACCTGCTGCTGTAGGTGGTGCTGTATTTATTTGTTGTTGTCATTGAGTAACATTGTTGATGTTTTATTTAAATAGAATTGGAAAGAGAAATTAGCAGAAATATTGCAGTTTAATTATTGGTTTTGTGATTATTACTGTTTTATTTATATTCATTTGTATAATTTATTGTGATTTTTCATACCTGGTTTTGCAGACGGTGCTGTTTTATTGTTGTTTTTTTTTATTAACAAACATTATTAGCGTGCAATATTGAGACAATTGTAAAATATAAATGGCAGAAATATATCAGTTTAATTAATATTTTTGCTATTATGTGTCCAGTGTCTTTAATTAATATTTATTTATATAATAAATCGTGTTTTTTTTTTTCTTTCATACCTGGTGATGAGGGTGGAGAGGGTGATGTGCCTTTATTCATTTAATCATAGTATAGAGAGAGAAAAAAAAAGAAATGGAATAGATACATTAGTTAAATTTTTATTGACAGTTATCTTATTTTCAAACGTGTTTGAACACGTTCATTATCTCTTGTTTCATACCTGGTGATGCGGCTCCGTTTCCTTTATTGATAATAATTCCCATTTATTGAAATAAATGCAAGTTAATAATTTATTATAATTGTACTGATTAATAATCGTGGGGGGGGGGGGGGGGGGGGGTGATTATTAATTTATACAATGAATTAATTTATTTGTACCTGAAGGTGAAGACACTCCAACTTTTCATTGTCGTTAGTTATTTTATTTGATTGAGATGGGAAAAAAAATAATAACATATTATATTGTTGTTGATTGTGATAATTGTTGATATAATTTATAAATAATAAATTAAAACATACCTGTTGGTCCGACGATTCCAACTTTATTGTCGTTTTTGTTTTTTTTTTTTTTTTGAGTTTTGAAAATTGATAAACAATATTATTTGTCCAATGTTGTTCGTTTCATTAATTGATATTTATTTATTTAACTGATTAATTTGTACCATGCGATCCAGGTATTCCAACTTTAATTTCGTATTTGTTTCGTTGTTGTGATAGAGAAAAATAATTGATTTATTAATTATAATTTGTCTTTGTTGTGTTATTGTTAAATTTTTATTTTTTTTTACTATTATTTATCAATATTATTCTCACTTGTTGGTCCCGTGACTCCGACTAAATTTATCATCGTAGTATTTTATTGAAAGTTGTGTTTAAACAGAAGTCAAAAAATATATATTGATGAATTATTTTATTCTCTATTATTAATTCATCTATTTTATTTTTACCTGTCGGTCCTGACACTCCAACTTTTTTGTTGTCATTGTTGCAATGATTATCAATCGTGTAAAGAATAGAAATATATATATATATATGTATTCATTTATTTATTTATCATAATTTCCAATTGAAAATTGAAATCATCACTTCAACACTTTTAATATGTGTTATTATTTATAGAAGCCAAACTATTCTGTACCTGTTGTTGATGGTGCTCCAACTTCATTGTCAACAGTACAAATAACATTGACAAAACAAAATTATACAATGATTTATTAATATAATAATTAATACAAGCACTTTTGTTAATTAACAGTTGATAAATTCAACTGTGTGCAATTTTATTTTTACCTGTTGTTCCTGAAGATCCGCCTACATTTCCATATAAATTAATTAAATAATATTTATTGTGTAGACTATTGCCAATAATTAATATAATAAATTATCAATTGTTATTGACAATTGATGATTAATTATAATTTAATATTGTTGGTTGATTTTTGTCTTTTACCTCCTGGTGCGCCTTCAATGTTAAATTATATTTATTAATTATATTGTTGCATGATTTTTGTTTTTATTTGTTTGTTTTCTTTAATTGTTTATATATATATATATATATATAAATAATTACCTGGTGCACCGGGTGTTCCTTAAATTAAATAGATAATTAATTTTGTGAGTTGTATTTGATTTTTGTTTTATTCTTTTTTTTTTTTTTTCATAAACAATTGTTTATAATTGAGTATTTATTGTTTACCTGGTTTACCGGGGACTCCTGATATTTTTTTATTTTGCCAGTTGGAAATTAAAGTTGGAAATTTAAATTGATTATAATATTGTTTGTTTATTTCTTTTGTTTTTCTGTTTTTTTTTTTTTTTTCATTTTTCTCTACCTGGCACTGCGGGAACTCCTTTATTATTGTTATTAAATATTCAGAATAATGGGTTCAGTAATGTTATTAATTCATTACAATGAATTTATTTGTTTTATTTATTTACCTGGAACTGCTGGTACTCCTTTGTATTATTATTGTTGATTAGATTTTTGTTCAATTTTATTTCGTACATGAAATTATACAAATTAATTTATTATTGTTGTGGTTGTTTATTATTATTTTTCTGTTTTATTTATTGTTTTACCTGGTTTTCCGCTGGCTGCATTTGCTGATGTTGAATTATTATTTGTGAAGAATTATTTTCATAGATTTTTTAATGTGAAATTTATATTTTTTTTTGTCAGTTAATGGATATTTAATTATAATTATTTTGTTGTTGGCAATTGTTAATTAATAATTATATATATATATATAATGTTATTTGTAAAATTGAATTCTTATTTATTACCTGGTTTTCCTGGTGGTCCAGCTGATTTATCATCATCATCATCATCAGTGAAAAAAAATTAAAAACAAGATTTGTGTAAATAATTCACATATTATTATTATTTATATACAATTGTTGAACGTATTTGTACCTGGTGATGGAGAACTTGATGATGATGATGATGGAGAACTTGGTGATGGTGATGGAGAACTTGGTGATGGTGTTGGAGAACTTGGTGATGGTGATGGAGAACTTGGTGATGGTGTTGGAGAACTTGGTGATGGTGATGGAGAACTTGGTGATGGTGATGGAGAAGTGGATGATGCTGATCCACCAACTTAATTATTATCAATTGATAAATTGTAAATTAATCTTTTGTCTATTAGTTATTTTCCTTTTTTAGTTTTCTCATTTGTCATACCAGTTGGTCCCATTACTCCAACTGTATTTTTTATTGGTATTTTTTTTCAGATTCACCATTGAAAAATGAAATATAAACAGATTTTAAAAAAAATTGTTATTTTGTTATATTGTTAATTATTAATTTAATAATTTATTTATTTATTTTATTTACGTACATGGTGAATTGGTGACTGCTGATATTCCAACTTTATTATTATTTTATTTTTTTTTTTCAATGTTTCAATGTAAATAAATAAATAAATAAATATTGTCGTATTATTTTGACATTTTATTTATTGTCAATTATTGTTTCACACAATTGTTGATGTTTGTATTTACCTGGTGCTGCGATTTGTTTTTTTTATTTTTATTTATTTGTTGTCATTTAATGAAAAATTGAGAGAAAAAAAAAAAATTTCAGTTATTATTTATATTGACAATTTAATTATTTATTATTGTTGTTATTGCTTTTGTGTTATTTATTAATTCATTGTTTACCTGGTTTTCCGGGTGGTGTAACTGGTAGTTAATTTTTGTTGTTGTTATTGTTCAATTATTATTGCAAATGTAAAAAAATTTCGTCATTGTTTGGTTGATTTATTTCTGTTGTTGTTGTTTATTTTGCTGTTGCAAATTTTATTATTTTATTACCTGGCAATGCTGAAACTCCTTTTTTTTTTCATTGTCAATTGTTGTGTAATAAACAAAATTATAAATAGTTATTTTATTGTGATATTTAATAACATTTATTGATATATAATGTTTGAAAATTAATTATTTAATTGTTGTATCAATATTGTACCTGGTGATGATGTTCCAACTTTATTATTTATCATTGTGATAAATTATTTCCAAATTTAACACGATAGTTAAATGAAATTAATTTTATTTAATTATTATTAATACTGTTAGTTAACTGTATTGATAAATAATTTTGTAATGTTTTTTTTTTAAACATACCTGTTGGTCCCATGACACCAACTTTAATTTCCATGATATATTTTAGTTTGAATTTAAACGGTTTATAAAAATTGTCAATAACAAATGTTTTTATTAATTGATGAATATTCTTTTGTTTAATAAATACGCCAATTTATTAATTTATCAAATTGTTTCGTACATGGTGAACTGACAACTTCAGATATTCCAACTTCATTGTCATTGTTTATTTAAAAATTAAAGGTAGAAGAAAAATAATAATTAATTGCCGTTTTTTTTTTTTTTAATGTTATTTAATATTAATTGTTATTTTTATTTATTATTGTTTATTTACCTGATTGTGAATTGGGTGGTCCAACTGTTGATTCATTTTATTATTTATATTATTCATTGACATTCGGTGAAATAAAAAATTATTTTTATTAATTTCAAGGTTTTGGTTATTTTTATTATTTATTTTTTCTTTTTTTTTTTTCATTAATATTGTATTAATAAATTATTGTACCTGGTGAACTTGGTCCTTTATCTTCATTGTCCAACATTAATAATAAATAATATCAGTCCATGAATGGTTTATTTATTTAATAAATAAATAAATAAATAAATAAAACACAATTGTGAATTTTTATTTTCTTCTTCTTTTTTTTTTTTTTCGTACCTGGTTTTCCAGATCCTCCAACTTTAATTCCGTTGAATTATTATCACAATAATGTTTGTTAAATGATGGAAAAGAAAAAAAAAAATAATAAATGATTGTTTATTTATGAGTATTGATATTAAATATTATTTATAAACATTGAAAATATTTTATTCAAGTAGAATTTTAATGGATAAATATTAATTTATTTATTTATTTTTTTTTCATCTCACCTGTCGGTCCCATCACTCCAACTGTATTAATTCATTAACGTTTTTATTTGTTGATAATTGTTCAACAGTGTTGTAATGTAACAGACAAAATTTTTATTTATCAATTGCTTTTTATAATTATTATTTTGTTCTGTTTTGTTTCGACGTTAATGTGTAATTGTTATTTATTTAAATAATTATACAAATGAGGGACATACATGGTGAACTGGCAACACCATTTATTCCAACTGTTTAAAAAATTAATTGTTTATTATATTTAAATTGTTGGAATTATTATTATTATTTATTATTTATCAATTACCTGTTGCACCAACTCCACCTTTCAATTTCCATCATTATTATTATCCATTTGTGGATTGAGTATTATTTTGATATTGATGAAAGAGAAAAAGAAAATTTTTTTTTTTTGAAAAAAAAAATTTTTTTTTTATTATTGATTTATTATTCTATTTTTTTTTGTTGTTGTTTAATATTTCACACCTGATCCTGATGCAGTACTGCCACCTTGGAATGAATAAGTTAATAATCAACAAATACAAATTATCCACCATTTTGTTGTAATAATAATAATAATAATTATTATTATTATTATTATTGATATTATTTAATATGAATTTGAATTTATTACGTACTTGGTGGTCCAACAGCCGCGGTAACTTTATTTCCATTGTGATTATTAATATTATTTACATTTGTAAATTATTAATTCATTTGTTACAATGTAAATAAAAATAAATATATATATATACAAGTTATTTATTTTATATTTGTTTCACTGTACAATTAATCTACAATTTTCTTACCCGGTTTTCCAGGTAATCCTTCATTGTTGTTGTTGTCGTTATTATTATTATTAATTATCATTTGTGTATGATTTTAAATAATAATAATTAATAATAACATAACAGAGACAGAGTAACAAATGTGAATTAATTATTTTCATAATTGCTGGAATATTTTTCAAATTATCAAACTGTTTCGTACCGGGTGGTCCAGGTGGTCCTTTATTGTTTATTGAATATGAAATAGAATAGAAATAATAATGAGAATAGAATAAATATTTGGATGTATAATTAATTATTAGATTTTCTCATTTTTTTTTTTTTTCATCGTTGAGAATTTTGTTGGTTCTTTTGTTATTTTCCTTACCTGGTTTTCCCGGTGATCCACCTTTTTGTTTATCATCATCATTATTATTATTATTATTATTATTATCCAATTGTTGACGAGGGGAAGAGAGAGAAAAAAAAAGAATGATATCCATTACACACTCTTTTGTTATTTAATATTAAATAGGTTAATTACTCAAAAACCACTGAACTCAATTTTTGTTTACCGAGATAATTGTGAGATTGTTATTTATGTATATACATATATATATATATATATTTCTTTTTTTTTTGTGGTTTTTAGAGATGCTGGAAAAAAAAAATTGTGGAGGAATGAGTGGAAAAAAAAAGAAAAAAAGCGATAAATATTTGGCCGTTATTTAAATGGTAAAAACTCAAATTGTTCATAATTATCGTTCAATATTGTTGTTCAATTAAACAGTAGTGTATTGAATAATAATTGTGAACTTTTATCGATGTGTGTGTGTGTGTTCCTGGAAAAAAATTTATTAAAAATACTTTAGCTATTGTTGTATTATATTAATTTTTTGGTTTTTTTGGTTTTGTTAATTCTCACCTTCTGGTCAATATAATAGTTAATAATTATTGTTATTGTTATTATTGTTATTGGTATTATATAGTGTGATATAAAATTGGAATTTATTTCCTGGATAAAATCACATTTGGTTTTTTTTGATTCTCTTTTGTTTATTACATTGAAACAATGTTATTTCTTACCTCCAATTCCGGGTGATCCTGAACGTTATTATTTTTGTTTTTTGTTTTTAATTGACATGAAAATAATAATAATAATAATAAATGAGATTATTTATTTGTTTAATTGTGTATTGTGCATTGTTTATTGTTTTTTGTTTTTTTGATTATTTATTTCATACCTGGTGCTCCAGGTGATCCTTTTTTGTTTGTTTGTTTAATCATCATTTGTGTTAAATGGATAATTATTGTTTGTTTATTGCTGTTCTATATTGTTTATGCATTTATTCAATTGATTACCTGGTGTTCCGGGTTGTCCTTGATTGTTATTATTGATAGAAAAAAAAGAGAATAAATGTGAAGTGCAAGTTAAACAAAATTGTCGATTTATTAATTTTTTTTATTTTTTGGCGGTTGAATTTTTTTTTTTCTCGTGGTTTTTGTTGTTGTTTTTTTATTGTTGATTGATTTTATTGTACCTGGTGCTCCGGGTGTTCCTTCAGTGTTTGTTCATCGGTTGAGGGGGAGGGGGAAAAAAATGTTTGTGAATTATTTTGTCGAGAGAAAGAAAAATTTTAACTTTTTTTTTGTTATTAATTGTTGAGGGGTGAATTTTAAATATTAGTTTGTTATTTTCATCTAATATTATTTACCTGGTGCTCCGGGTGCTCCTTCAGTGTTGTTTATCAATGGTAAAAATATTGTTTTGTGAATAATTTATTTATTAACATGAAAGAGAAGAAGAAATAAATAATGAAGAGAATTAATTCAGTGATTTATTTGTTTTTTTTTTGTTTTTTTTCTAATGGTATTTATTTATTTATATTATTGATTTATTGTTGCTTACCTGCTTCACCGGGTGTACCTTTGTTGTTGTTGTTGATATTATCCATTGTTATTATTTTCATTGGAATAATTTAATTTATTTTTAAACAAATGAAAAAAGAAGTTGAATTTTTATTTCTCAACTGTATTTTCCTCATTGCCAATATTTTATTTATTATTATTTGATATAATTGTTGTATTGTTTTTTTTCATACCCGCTGATCCTGGTGCGCCTATTGTTGTTAATATAATTGAACAATATTATTAACAAATAATATTATTGATATAATTAAATAAATGAATAAAGAAAAATTGTGGTAATTTTATATTTCTACTTTCAACTACTTTTAATATCAATTAAATATTATTATTTATTTATAATGTTAATTTATTTATTGTTTACTCACCCGTTGATCCTGGTGCGCCTTTTGTTTATCAACATCATTGAACAATATTATTCGCACAGGATTTAACAAACATAGAATAATAAATACAAAATAAAACGTAAATAAAATATATATTCATTAATTTTATCGCCCAATTTCACACTTTTATATATCTGATATTTATTATTATTATTAGCATTATTATTTAAACAATTATTATATTATTTCATACCTGCTGCTCCGGGTGTGCCTTTATTGTTATCATCATCGTCATCATTTTGTTTATGATATTATTAGCACGAAGAAGAAAAAAAAAATATTAATCAATAATTTTACTCTACAATTTTATAACAAACAAAATAATTATTCACTGTTGTTAAATTAATTATTTACACAGTTCTAATTCTAATTATTCACATACTCACTCACCTATATTATTAATCATACGTAAAAAAAAAAAAACAATATTAATAATAATATTATTAATTAAGATAATTAATGTTAAATTATTTATAGAATTGATTAAATATTTTATACCTGGTGTTCCGGGTGCTCCTTCAATTCACAACATCATCATAAAAATAATGTTTGTTTACATTTTTTTTTTTAGAAATTATGAAAAAAAAATTTTTTTTTTTTTTAAATTACAAATTTGAGTAATAATTTTTTTTTTAAAATTTTTTCCTGGATTGCAATTATTTATACAACAATTTAACACTCTTTTTACCTGGCTCGCCTGGACTTCCTTCAATTATTATTGTTATTTGGATAAATAATATGAAAAACAAAAAGAAACAAAATTAAATATTGACAACAAATTACACCTTTTATCTTATTTCAATAATTAATATATATTATTATTATTGTTACAATCAATTGTGCGTTTGTCATTACCTTCTGTTCCGGATGCTCCAACTTTAAATTGTTCATCATTGATGAAAAACAAAAAATGTTTATATATATATATATATATATATATTTACAGTTTAAAAATTAAATCAATTAACAATATAACGTACCTTCTATTTGTTAGATAATTCCAATTTTGTTTATCAACAAATGTATAAAAATCAATTGTTTATTAATTAATTATATAACATCAGTGATGAATTTTTTTTTTCTATACCTTCTGCACTCGGTGAAAAAAAACAAAAATTTATTATTATTAATTATTAATTATTATTAACAATATTAAATATTGTTATTATTTATAATAATTAATAATTGCTATATAATACCTGGAGGTGTTGGTTTAATTGGTACTTTAATAATAATTATTATTAATAAATTTCAGTTGTGTATTATGAAACAAAAATATATTATTATTATTATTATTATTATAATATTGTACAATGTTTATTGTTTATTTACCTGTACGACCACCACCAGGTACTGCACCAACTGTTTGTCAATGTTGTTTGTATTTTTTTGTGTTTTTAGAAATTAAATAACAATTACTTTTCTTTATTATTATTATTATCATTATTATTATTATTTGTGGTAGATAAATAAATTGTTTTCGTACCTGTTGGTCCCATTACTCCAACTATTTATTGTTTATTCATGATATTGTTGTTGATATTTTGAGATTATTATTTGTTTATTTGTGATAAAATAGAATATATTTATTCAGTTATATTACTGTGATTATTATTAATTGTTGTTTCAATTCAATTGTTTAATTGTTTTGTGTCTTACATGGTGAATTTGTTACTCACTTACTCCAACTGTTTTATTAATTCAATGCGAAATTTGTTGGCAATTATTGGAAAAGTGGAAAAATTAATTTTTTTTATTTATTTGTTTGTTGATATTTATTGTTTGTTTTTTTTTTTTTTTTTCTTACCTGATGCTGTTGCTGATGGGGGTACTAGGGGTAATGATGG